>JARHVA010005034.1:1115000-1290000 GCA_037957365.1 Torreya grandis | reverse complement strand
AATAAAATTTTATACAAGCCCCAAGGCATAATAGAGATGAAAACAAATAGCTGACTCCATCAATGAAAAATAAGTATTGTCTAGGGTTATATCTAGGTTTTATTTATAACACAAAAAATAAAAAAAATCCACATAAAAATTCATGCTCAAACCCTAATTCTATCTTACTCATGGCATATGCCCATGTAGGTATAGTAAAATATACCCCCATAGGTATATACCCTAGTAGGGTTCCACACAAATTTTAATCATTATCATATAATGTAAATTTCATAATTTAAACTAGAAATGGAAAATAACACATGCCCATTTTTAATGTATGCATGTCTTTGTCTCATTCCTTCACCATGGTACCCATATCCAATAGTTCACCTATGTAGATCCTTGTGTCAACTCTCCTTTCCTTTTCTCTTTCCACTCTACATCTACATTCACAATATATTACCTACACATATAAGCAACACTCATTCCCCTTGCATCTACCTTCTTCTCTTTCTCTCCCTACACCCATCTCCTTCATCTCTTCTGCATCCTTTTCCTCTCATCACCCCATCATGTCAACAACAAAAATGTAGATTGAAAACCCTATATTTTTTCATACTCCTCACACTTATTTTCTCTTCACAATTTAATGACTCAAATGTTATCCAATCAAACACTATCCATCCAAAAACCCTAAAATCCAATGATATACCAAGATCGTAACCCATTCATGGTCCAAGACTTCTTTACCCCATGAATTTTGTGGGCCTAGTAATGACCTCCTTATACCATCAATGCATTAAAATTATTAAAACAAACAAAATTAATTTTTATACATATACCAATGCATTCCATAATTTATAAACTTCCATAATAACTTAATTCAAACTTAAGACTTAAAACCTATCAAAATTCCCTTTATTTACTCATTTTGAGGTGTTAATAAAAGCTTATAAGGTTTTATAAATAGCCAATGCAATGCTAGGGATTGTAGCAACAACCACAAGATTATATTGCCTAAGCTAACAACTCAATGACCCACCTTGAGATTATATGCATATATATGTACATATTTATGTTTGTATGTATACACACCTCTATCTATATGTATAAAACATAATACTTGCATTCAAGATAATTAGTTGAATTCCATCTAAATCCAAATAAACATGCTATTATATTATATTTTATGGTTATAAAAATATGCTAATTGGTGGGGTTATGACATCATTTAACTATGTGTAAAATAACAAACTACCCTTCATAACAAGGCTTCAAGTGTATCCCATTAATTGGGATATTTAGTTCCTTTCCATTTAGTCTTGATATCTAGAAGGCATTATGTTTTTTAGAGCCAATGATCACCTAGGGCCCACTCCATAATGTGTCAAACTTTGTGTGTTTATTATGCTTGGCCCTATCCTCATCCCACTTCAAAACAAGATCAGCCTCTTCGAAATTTATTACACTATCCCTCCTATTAAAGGATTTCTTCATTTTTTCTTAGTCTTACTCAAAGGTATGAATGGATTCATCTCTCTTCTCCTCTAGTTACATTAATTTTTCTATCATCATCTTAATAGTGTCATTCTACATTTGTTGTAGTTGATGTGATAACTTCAAGGATAGAAGATAAAGATAAATAGGTAATTTGGCCTCTCTTCTATACACAAGAATATGTGGTGAGTTACCCATAGCCCTCTTAGGAGTGTTTCTATCATCCCATTAGGTTATCTTCAACTTGGCATGATATTTTATTTGATTGTCATCAATTATCCTCTTAATTATCTTGATCTAGTTTTTATTTGTAGACTATACAAGTACATTCCCTTGGGGGTAGTATTTAGAAGAGGTTCTTAGTCATATTCCATGTTCATTATCCCACTCACTTGTCTTTACACCAAGTACTTCCAATGAATTATTAGATATGATGGTTGATGGTGTTCCAAACCTAGTCATCATGATCCCATATAATTTAAGTACTTCACTTTCATTAGAATTTTTAAGAGCTAATGGCTCTACCCACCTTTTGAGGTAATCAGTAGTTATGAGTATCCACTTATGACATATACTTTAGGATGTGTTAGTCATTCCTATGAAATCAATACCCCATTTCATGAATGGTTGATCAAATTTGATAGGATTGAGAGGTAAGGATGATAACCTTTAGTTTATGGTGATTAAATCACACTTTAAACATCTTCTTACTCATTCATATGAGTATTTGAAGAGGCTAGGAAAATATTATCCTTCCCTCATTATTTTTGTTGTTATAATTTGGGGATAAAAGTGACCTCCTATAGGTCCATCATGAAATTGCTCCAAAATTCTTCCTAATTATTTAATATCAACACATCTAAGCAAAATACCATTAATGTATTCTCTATAAATGAACCCATCAACAATAAAACAAGGTATACATTTAATCCTAAAGTACCTTCTATTTGAATTATCTAAAATGGTTGGACACTCACCTATTGTCAAGAATTGTATTGTGTCTTATATCCAAATTTTAGGAGGTAAAAGTGTTTTTTTAGGCTCATATTGTAGTGTCAAAATGACCTATTTATCTCCTTGAACTACAAATTCTAAGTTCTCACATATTCTCATCCAACATTGGTTACATTAATCTCTACATCACTTTCCATTACTTTGGTAATCTAACCTACCCTCTTCTCATTCATGTTTTTATTGAGAATGATGTCTTTAATGCTTGGGTGGGATATTTTAATGTGTATTCTATTATTTTCAACCATATGCCTAAAAGTTTTAAAGATTGTTATGACTTCTAAAACCTATTTCTCCAAAAATATATACCTCTCTTCATAGCCTTCAATACCTTGACTAAATAATGAAATGAGTTGCTCAACACCTTCACTATTTTGTTGTATCAACATGGTAGATATTGTGTCAATATTTTGAGAATTTAGGGTTATTAAAAGTAGGTTCTTGTGTTATATATTGCTTTATAGCTTCAAAAACACTCCTCCTTTCTTTATTACAACTAAATGCTTGGTGTTTCTTTCATATAGTTGTCAAAGGTTTTACAAGGTTGGTAAAACTAGGTGTAATAATTCTAATTAAGTTTATTTTTATAAGAAAAATCTACACTCCCTTCTAATGTGATGGTAGAGATAAGGCCAAAATATATTTCACCCTTTCAGTGTTGATGGGAAACCCTTCCTTAAAGATAATGTGTCCAAATAACTTACCCTAATGGACTACAAAATCACATTTTTTAAGGGTTGAAAGATATCCTAGACCACTTGCACCTTTCAAAAATTATTATTAGGTGAGATACATGGTCACTAATATTCTTTAAAAAAATATTAATGTCATCAAAGTATACTATCAGCATCTTGTTGATAAAACCTTGGAAGGCCATATCCATAGCCTTTATTAAAGTATCCCCTGCATTAAATAGCCCAAAATGTAACTTATTATAGGCATAGCTACCTCGTTTTGTTGTGAAGGTAGTTTTTTTATTGGTTCTCTTCATTCACCAAGACTTGGTTATAACAAAAATATCTATCCAAGAGTAAGAAACATATATATCCTTCAACCATTTGATGTATTTTCTCAATTAAAGGTAGAAGATGATTATCTTTCAATGACACCTTATTTAATTTCCTAAAATGTACACATAACTTGATTTACCCAACTTCCTCACATAGAAAACATGCAATTAGTTCATCATTATCAAGAACTTTCCAGCTTGCATTATTGTTTTAGATAGATTCTTGACCAACACTTTGACATGTGGTTGATATTTCTCACTCCTGACATTATCTAGAATGTTATAATGGGCCCTACTACTACCAACCTATCAACATGTTGATTTTTTTATCTTAGGACTTATTGTTGGTTGGAGGCCTCAAAGTCTTTAATAAGGTCTCAAATCCTATGATTATGTGCTTTAAAAAATGGATTTTTTTATCATTCTACCCTTTAACCTACTATAATACTACTTCATTATCACCATAGGCTTTTATCTACCTTATACCTCTCTTCTTTACCCACTGGAGACCATGAACAAGTCCTTCATATTTTGTCATGTTACAAGAGCATCCAAATTAGAACCTAATGATATAAAAGTAGTCTTTGGAAGTAGATACAATAATCATACCTACCCCTACTCCATTTTTTCTCCTTAAAACATCAAAGAATAATTTACATAGTCCTTATTAATTCTCATTAGTTTTTGAAAGAGATGATATGAATGCTTGATCCTCATGCATGTATTATACTCCTAGACTAGTTTCTTCAATGTGTTTTAAAGGATCAAAATCATGATTTTTAGTGCCTCGTTCATCTAGATAAAGATTAGATATGCCATATAGAGGCACTATAGGTTCCTAATCAATAACATGGTCTCACTCATTAGTGATAGTGAAATTCACGATAGATGTGCTTGATATATAAGGTTCCATATGAAATTTAGCTAGAGGTTTAGACTTTATTGAAACCTTAACACCATATCTCATCCTAAATGCCATATAAGACTAGTATGAATTCAATTTACAACAATATTAAAAGTAAATTCATTTGATAAATGTAGTTAAAAATGAGGTTGAACATATATAACTATAACATCTTGTGTAGTGGATAAATTAGGACAATCATAAAGCATAAGATGTAAACCTTGGATGATTCAAAATGACTTTGCTACTGATCCATCTAATTACAAAAAACCTATAGATTTAGGTACATATTTTAGATTTAACCTATCAGTGACATTCTTGGGTATGATCAGGGTGCTTGCCCATCTATCAATCAAGAATTTATGTACCAATGAGTCTCAAATGATTATATAGATGTATAATTTAGGAGGTTCATCTTACTTCTCTATTTTAGTTTCCAAGCCATTATTAGACTTAAATATATTTGTTGAAATTATCCCTCTTTTATGAGTTTGCTTTGTTGATATGCTAAGTTTGGATAGCTCTTCTTAATATAAGTTTATTTTCTAGGGATTTCCAATGTGTCTCACATTGTGACACTTAAATGGGCCTTATTCATATACTCTAAAATGTTGGTGAAATAGACACTAACCTTAGCTTGACCACTAGTAAGCATAATGTTACCTAGATCTTGTGAATTTTGATGTATGATGGAACCTTTATCATCCCAAAATCTCTAATTTACCTAAGCATTAGGGACTGTATTAGACACAAATGCCCTTTATAATGTTATAGATTTCATGGTTGGACTATTACTTATCTTTTGTGCCTCTTGAATTTATCTTCTCTTTGACCTTATGTTTGTAGCTATAGGATTTGAGTCTTTATTTAGGTACCCTTGATGGTTCACTGCACATGAATATTTTTGAAGGTAGTTGAATAAAGTATCTTATGATTGATTATTATCTCCATTTATTTATTATTCAATAAATATCCTAATTTGAGTCATTGCAAGAATTAATCCCCATTATGACATAAAAGCTTGATTGAATACCTCATTTTCATAGGTAGACTGATCAAGAGGTTGATCCCTTGGAAGATGCTCTTTATATTCCTACACAATATTTTTTTGGATAGGTATTAGGGATTTTGAGTTGGAGGGATAATTTTTATTTAGACTATGGTATGATCTTTCTTTAATTAGCTTTCCTTGCACTTGAGAATGAGCTTAAAAAGGTGCTCTATTAACATGATAAGGTTGATATGGGTAATGTGACTAATAGGGAGCTTGGATGGACCTCTATTTTTATTATTTTTGTTTCCTTTTGAGAGTTTGGATCTATTTTTTGAGATAATTTATCACATATTCCACATTTTACTTGCTTAGCTAGTTATACACAGTTTGGTTATGTTTAAACATACAAATCAGATCAATAGTGGGCATATGGGCTTGTGCATTAGGGAATAATGGCATATAGGGTCTTAGAGATATCTTTCCAGCCTTAATAATATTATTATCATCCTTGATATAAATTTTTTAGGTATTATGTAGTGTATCCCATCCCATGGAATGTATAATCATGGATATATCACTATTAAAAGCAATAAGGTAATGGAGAAATCCATGATGTGTAGTAGTCCTCACCAAGATTGGTATTATATCTAATTTTTTATAAAATATAGGTTTATAATCTTGAAGGAACCTCTTGATGTTATCTATTTGCTTAGTTAACGACAAGTGAACACTGTTTTCCTTAAATCGCTTTGTCAAAATATCACCAAATTAGTCCAATTAATTAATTGAATTAGGAGTCAAAGTATTATACCAATTAAGAGTCTTACCCTTGAATTATATTGAAACTAGCCTAGTAGCCATATTATTTTGATTGATTTTATGTATATTTTATAAATTTTCTATATTCCTTATGTGTTCAATAAGAGTAATAGTAGAATATTCATGTAAGAAAGAACACTCTTAAAGTATTTTATAGGAATGGCCTCATAATTTGCAAATGCTGCTAGAGGCCTTTGACCATTGAAGGTAATAAAATGAAGTTTTATTTGTGCTTCCATATTATAAATTTGACATAATAAGAGTCTCTTTATAGGTATATGAGCATAAAAAGACATTTTTGGATAAGTATGTGTATTAACAAATCTTCTTGTTTTGACTGAATGATAAGGTAACTGTAAAAAACTCAAAAATAATGCCTTTATTATAATATATTGTTTTTACCTTAGGCATGAAATTAGGGCATTAGTCTACAACTAACAGACAACAATTGTTGGATTTTATAGATACTATATGAAGGAGGCTATTACAAATTCAAATCTGTCAAGGAAAACATCAACCTTAGTTAACTTCTTGGATCAGAGGTCCCACTGAGAATGCTAAAACTATTATCACCAAAAAATTTACCCTAGATAACATTGATAAATCCTTATCAATTTAGGATAACATGGAATTGCCTCTTAGTGTGGGTAACCTACTTGAAGAGTTGAATCTCTAGATTATGGGCTTGCTCCCATATAAAACACTTAAATCTAATAACTAACCTATTTTATTGAGATTAAATATGATATAATGGAATTAAAACAAAAATTAAATTATGGAAGTGATGTACCAAAGGTAACTCCACTCCTTTCTTAAACTTACACTATGGAAACAACTACAAAACTGATCTCAACACTCAAATCCAACCCCCCTAACAATAGTTATTTAAAATTAAGGTAGGATGGAATGTCATCTTTAAGTTTAAATATTATTAGGCCTAATAATAGGTAATATAAATCTTGATCACACTTAAAACCATACAAAGCTACTAGATACACATCATATGACTTTCTAGAAGGCAAATTGCTCACACAAAGGCATTAAGGAAATGGATGAATGAAAGGAATTAAAATATCACTTATCATTCAATAAGAAAACCATATAAAAAACTAAATGTAAGATTTTAGGGAACCAAAACTAGTTTGAAGTCTTATTCCATAGGTAAAATAAGTACCAAATTTAGTAGAGCTTTGCCATACCAATTTTGTGGATGTTTGCAATGCTAAAATAAGATAAGATATATAATGAGGAAAGGAGGAGGATATGGATGTAACAGGATTCCATGATGACTATCAATTGATTTATTAGTTATTTATATTTAATAAATATTTTAATAAACTACCCAGTGATTTCCCTTAAGCATGTGTCCATCTTGTATGAACTATTCTTGTACAAGTTGGCAAAGAGAATCTTCACCTTATTTTGGAGATAATCATGTTTGAAACTATGTTTGGTTATTTTAAATTTTATTGAAACCTTGATATAATCACTATATTTTTGTTTTGACACCTTACCATACTCTCTTCCTCATGATGAATAGACTTTTTCATTGGTCATGGAGGCCTATTGGACATCTAGGTCTAGTTTCTTGACACCTACCATTTGGATGGCCATGAATTCTTCAAAGGGATTTGATACAAGATTTAGGTACTTGTTTATAAGTATTTAATGAATAATATTCTATGATGTTACATCAAAATAACTCAAACCTAATTTTTCTTAACCTTCTAGGTGACCATGTCACTCTCCTACTAACACATCCAAAACTACCTTTTTGATAGAGACTTGTAGGAGAAATTTAATCAGTAAGTAAGAGGTGTATGAGGATTTAAAGGTTGGAAAACATATAATTACACCTTCCCTAATTATTTTCATTTTTTAACCTATATTTACACCTTGAGGTCACCTTGAAAACCTACAAAAATAAGGCATTTATTACATCTGTACATATGGATGTACAATAAAGTTATATGGTTAAAAACCTCTTAGAGTGTATAATGTTATTTAGTTTTTTCTAGGATAAATTTAATTAATTTGGATTCATTTATCACATTATTCTCTATTGGGCTCTTATTAGGATTTAAGTAGGGTTCATGACATCTTGGAGTCTTAATGATTATTCATAACCCTAAGGGCCCTAATTCCCCCAAAAAATGATAGATTATGAGTATAAATAACACTAAATATGATTTGTATCTCTAATTAAACTCCTATATAGTATTATTATCAAAATTAAATGCTCCTCTAGCTCCTCTTTAGGTAAAACCAAGGGGTTTTAATAATTTATCTTCTAATTGATTATTCATATAGTTCATATATCTAATTAATGAAATAATTACAATTATTTTTGAGTATTATACCCATATTACCACCTATAATTTATGTTTTATACCATTCAAAACCTCCTAAAATTTATGACCATCGAAAGTTAGTCTCTGGAGTAGGTAGACTGAGTATGCAGATGAGAGAGAGATTGGTTGACCTAAAACCCTAAAAACTTTATTTTGTTTCTTGAAATTACCCTTCATATGTCAATATAAAACTATTCCATGGTTTTAAATTATCTAAAATTTTAATCCTCCTTTAAAAATTATATGCAACCTACTTTTCATATTTTGAGAGTTTGTAGGCCATTTGATCAATTCAACACTAGTAACCTAGTTTGGAGTTGTCTTCAACATTTGAAGGATATAAAATGTGTGAAAAACTTTTTTATAAAATTTAAAACCATTTTATATATCTATAAACCATTTTCAATGCAAAATTTGAATTTTTTCTTCACAATTTGAAAACAGGCTTGCATGTCACCATTAGCCTATTTCTCTACAATTCAAGTTTCTTATGTAGTCAAAACTTATCATGTAATTGTTATTGTTTCCATTTTCACTCAATATAATATGTTATATAATTCATCAAAATATATACCTATTTTATCCCATTAATAAATTCATGTATCTTATATCATGTTTTTGTGTTTTTTCTTCCAGGGTTAGAGTGTTTTAGGCCTAATTAGGTGTATGACTATGCTTAACTTCTATTTGGGGGTTAAGTGATGGTATATAATATATTAAAAGTTAAAATTATATAGTTTTAAAATGATTTAAATTAATTTTAAAATCCTATCCTCTCATGGATAGTGATCTCTGATGTCATAGACCTCCTATTAGCATTGTCTCTTCATGAAAGACTAAGACTAGTTATGGGTGCATAATTCTTATCTTTTTCCAAATTACACTATCTAATTAAAAATTTTATGGATTTAAATAATTAAATTTATTCATTATCATATTAAAATAATATCTAAACATGCCACAATTGTTCTACCACATGAGATAAACCCTAGTTCAACCTATGCTGATATAGTCAATTGTAGATGTAAATTTTGCTTGTTATCTTTTACCTGGGTATCACATGGTATTATTTATATGTAGGATTAATGTGATGTTTTTTATATTTTTTAATGAATTTGGTTTATTATTTTTTTAACTTCATCGTGTGTTTATTGATTTCAAATAGTGACCTACGGGTCTATAAACCTATAGGCCATTATTATCTTTCATTTTGATGCATGTAGAAGATTGTCCTAGGATTTATAATGAGATCCATTATTGGATAATGGGTTAAGTATATTTGTGAAACCTTTTAGACTCAATCTTAACTTTTCATATTTTTCACTTTAATTCTACTTTTTGAAAACATGTGCAACCTTGTACAAGGACACATGGTGGAGATTTGTCTTAAAAATACCTATAAGTATGCCAAAATACATGATATATGAGGCTTATATAAACTATATATAAGGTATTTGGGTTGATTTAATTACCTTTCACTCATGTTCAAACAATTAATTCATAAAAAAACACCTCAAAAATTCACAAAGCTAGTCTACCTCATACAAATAGTGAGGAGGCTCTTTTGCATTATTACTTATATATGTGTGATGTACTTAATGTATTTAGGTGACATGAATATCCATTACCCCCATGTGATGAATCTTTAATGGTTTATATTCTCTTACTCAGTTCACAAGTGTAGACATAATGACTCTTTAATGGGGATTAAAGTCACCTTTTGACCCCTAAAGCTCTTAATAATTACTCATGGAAATTGGGGATTAATTATGAAAACCAATTACATGAATATTAATTTTATTATTACCACATCATCTATTAAAAAACTTAGGTCCTAACTCTATCTCCTTTATATGTACCAAACATCTAAAATTGGCCTTCACAAGCTTGCCAAGGAAGTGATAGGGAAGATGAAAGGTTTTTTTGTCTTGTATGGACCTATGAAAGATTATTAGGCATGGATTATCCCTATTAAAGATGAATATAAACCTCCTACACAATTCACACCTAAAAATAATCCCTCTTAATTTACACAAGTCACTAAATTTTTTACTTTTAGCATTGAAACTATAATAACTGACCATTTTATGATCTATCATTGTCATATAATGAGATTACTATAAAATTCACGTTAAAATACTTGTAAAAATTCATTTTACAAGTACCTTGCTACATAATTTCCACATTTCTGGAGTTTTAAAGTGATCTTTGACAAGTTTACATATGTTAGTGGCATATAAAGAAGGTTCAAAATGACTCATTGACCTTGGATATAGTATAATAATTATAAAAATCAAAATAAACTCTTTAAAACATTAATAAATCATAAAATACCCCCTTTCATATTGAACTTAATAACTTGTACAAGGAAAGACATTATAAGGCTTAAACACTTCAACAAACATCTTGACTTTTCCAAAATAACATTAAACAATACTAAACATAAAAGGGAGACCATAATAAAAGACTAATGAAGACCAAAGATGGCTATCAATAAGGTTAAAACTGAGCTTGGTATCAACTTTTTTATGAGACTTACCAATGATAGCCAAAATTGGCTAACAGTTCTTGTAACCATGAACCACATCTAAAACATTTTTTAAATATGACTCAAACAAAATTATACTCCAATTTTTTTACAAAATATCAAAAAAATTATATTATTCAAATATATATTTGAATGACCAAACCCTTCCATGTGAAAATCAATCACACATGCACCACTTTATTTTTAGACAATATATTGAATTTTATATGCAATATGAAGATTTTTGTAATGTTTTTGGTACTTTGCATACTAATTATTTTTTACAGCAGTGTGGAATGAAATAAAAACCAAAATAAAAAAGATAATTTATTCTAACCATTTTTTGCAAAATACCAAATGGATAATATTTTAAAATAAATCATGTTTGGATTGAACTTGAAACATTTGTGGTGGATTTAAAAATTTGAAAATTTATACCCATGAGGAGAGTACACATGGAATTAGACAAGAATTAGTTTGTTTTACTAAATATAAATTTGTGACATATTATTTAAAATATGGAAATTAATATTAAAAGGTGTAAGCTTGTTACAAAATAAATACTTATTTCTAAATTTATTGTTGAATTTAGGGAGCAAATTATTTGTGTGTTATTAATGTGCACACACATATCTCAATGGATAGATGAAACATTCAACTTAAGAAAAGACACATTCCCACTTGTTATTTTTTTTTCATTTTTTTATATAATTACACATTACAACCATAAATGGAGGTTGAATTAGAGTACTATAATTCAATACAAGTATCCATTTTCATGCATATAACATTCATGCATGTACCTAATATTATAAATCATGGTACAAAAACCTAACTTAGTACCAATTATATGTTATTGATGATCCAAAACATTCTAAAAATTATGTTTAAGGTTGTTTTTATATGTTCTATAGTAAGCTGGGTGAAAACAACATTATATTTTGTCAGATAATTACACATAGTAATTTAAAAATTCACAAATGTTATATTGGCTAAGTAAGATGTATGTGACCATTGGTGTATAAAATATTTTCAGTCTAAAATTAAGAAAAACATGTAAATGGGAGGATGATGGTGTAATATCATTTGTGAAAATAATGGTTGCAATAGAGGAGTTGAAGTTTGAAGATGCTAATGATTTTACAAATGCAAAAAACATAGTTGAATGGTGTAATGAGAAAATGCCCCATGGTGATCAAGAAAACTCTAGTGCTCTTAGATGTTTATGTATGATGGAGGAAAAATAATTTGAAATTTATTAAAATTTTATTATAATAATATGATCGAGTGAGTTTCACTCATTTCATAGCTCAAATATAGGTTCTTATATAGTTCATATGAGGCACATAGCATGATTTTTTTTTATGCATGTGTGGATTTAATTTGGAATGTGTTCAAGTAAAAATATTATGTGGATTAATGGATATATAGATATATAAATCTAATTGACACATTATTTTCTACCATCATTACATAACGGTAACCATGTATCTGATCTAGTGAAGCTAGGTACAAGATAGATTTTTAATTTTAAATTATATATGAAATTAAATTTAAAACATGTGTCATATACTAAATTTGGTATATATACATATATATAATTAATAAATAATGTTTTATTTTGAGATGCATGACATGATTATTTAGTTATAGTAGATTAGGATAATGATGAGGGGATAGACTACTACTTGTGCTAGTTTGTATAGAAAAAAAAATTGACTGATATGGTCATAGATGGAGAAAACATTTACTATCCCATTGGGTCTATGTTATTTGGTATAACCTATATTTTATGATATCCTATAAAAAACTTAGATGTATGGTTTTTTTAAGACTTTGAAATACATAGGAAGATACTCCACTATTCATATTTTATTCTCATAACAAATGTTTAATTTCAAAAATATAAATGGAGGTCGTTAGACAAGGATCCATTGAAGGTTCATGAGTATGACCATGAAAAATATTTATACTTCAAAAATAGATCCAATCTTAGTGATTCTTTAGATTAAAATCCCAAGGTATGTTCAGTTTTCAAATGTAATTATGTTTAATTTTATCAAATTTTATTGATTTTTTAGGTAGTGCACATAATTTCAATTTAATTAAGTAATAATATTTTTTTTAGGTCAATGGCTCCAAATTATCTTCCACATTCACATGGTTGTCATCATTAATATCAAATTAAATATTATTAGATATAAGAGATTTTTTTAGTGATGGAGTGTTATATGCACTCATGAAAGTATAGGATCAATCTTGCACACCATTACAACAACATTTGAGATAGATACATTATAAACAAAATAAATAATCAAGTATTTTAACAATATTCTCTCAAATTTATTCACAATCACCACGTGGGTGTCCATAATTGACCAAGTTAAAATACATGGGAGTGCCTATTAAATAGTCAAGATAGGTTGTTTCATGAAACAAATTATTGTTACATAAATAACCCATAAAATAGGATTATTTATTAGTAATTTTCACTCAAAAACTACATCAAAAAAATATAATAACATCTCCAACAATAAAATAAACAAAACAAAAATCAAGCTCATAGACTTTACTCTTATACCCTCCTTTAAGCACAAAATAGTGTGTGAGAAAAGAGAAAGTAAAGAGACTAGATGGGTCCTAATAACTAGGAATGATTAGGTACCCATATAAAAATCATAATGAAATAAAAAGTGTCCCTATGATAACCAATTCACATTATAAAAGTATATGGATGTAAAGTCACTATAACCACCAAGTCAAATAGGAGTTGTTACTCTATATGAGGCTAACTCTGTAAAACACTAATCTCAAAACACTAGGGGAAAAGAGTCAATAATGATGAAATGTATCACCACAAGGTACCCAAAAAGTAGTAAAAATAGATAAAGTCAAGAGAGTAAAATATATGATACAAGGAATCCCAAGAAAGTAAATGGCTCAATACGTGAAAAAAACTATGAAGTAGGTGAACTAGATGGAATGAAGGCCATCAAATACAAAGGAAATATATGGAATCAAAATTATCAATATAACTCAAATATGTATGAGTGGTGTTCATCCACTATTAAATCACAAAAAAAAATTGACACTAGAATTCACTAGAATAACTATTAAGAAAAGAGATTGTTAAAGGTGTTGATAGTGAAAAAATGTTTCATCAACTAAATTTGATCTACTTCCAAAATATTTGGTGCACCAAGGGTTAATAAGGAACACAAAAACCAAAAAATTAGGATATACAACATACCCTCTCATACTACTAACTAGTTGGAGTGACATAAAACAATTCTCTATGAGTGAGTTGAATTGACTAATCGAACACTAACATGCTAACACTATACTCATAATAATAGCTATGCATCAAAAGGACATCAATCTCCACAAAAAATCTAAAGGAGACTATCAATTATAAAAAAATGTGCTAAAGATACAGATCAAATATCTCTCAAAAAGATGGCCCTAGTGGTGATGGTAAATTCAAGCAACTAAAGGAGTGAAAAGGTGCCCAATTTAGAGCACACAAATTCATGAAGGTAGATTAGGCTAAAACATCAAACCCCCATGGTACTTTATAACTCAATGTGATTTCAAAATATCCCATAGATAAAAAAACATATGTAAGAAATCCCAAAATGTTGTCAATCTATAGAAGATTCCATCAATAACATGAGAGTTAATCTTAAAATAAGGGATCTATGTGTGAATAATGAAGATAAAATGTGGAGGAAACATGATGTAAAATCCTCTCAAATAATTCTTATGTTACCACCACAAGTGATCTAAAATACATCCCGAATGAATATGGATGGTGAAAGATATGTGTTAGGGTGTTCACATTTGACAACTATAATATGAGTTTTCTCAAGCCTAAGTGAAAGGTGAAATAGAACTTATTGTGCTCAGCATCCTCATAAGGAGGGGATAATACAAAAATAGGAGCTTTATCATCAAACAATCCCATCAAAGATAAAAAACCTATTGAATAACCAATGTCATGTTGAGATATCCACATAATGGGCTAGATAGGGGTAACAATTCCCTATAGATTATTATCAATGCCTATAATTCAAATCATGTTAGAAATGAAAATTATTGGTACACTTCTAAAATTAAGTAGACATATATATAGGGGGAACTAGAGTGGGCTATTAAAAGTGTGTAGTAATAGTAGGCCCTGAATCATCAACTATAATAGTAGGAGCAATGTATGGCCTAAAAACACTAGTGGCACAAAATGTATTCCAAAATTTAGGATGTTAGGGTTTGTTAAAAATGCATCCATGAGTGCAAGTGGTACAAAAATACAATGCACACTCAAAATGGGATATCAAACACTGTCAATAATATGTTCATCTGTAAATCATGCAAAAATAAATGAAATGTTTTTTTTAAGGGGTCTAACTGCCTGTTAGATCATACCTTACCCTCTAGTCTTCAACAAGTGAGAGTGAAAGAGGGAATCTATGGGAAAATGTCTCCCATTAATAAGTTTAAAAAATATAATAGTTATAAAGGTCATTTACAAAAGGTATATCCCTTTACAAAATATGGTTCCCTTTACATATCAAAATAATAAACCCCATATACAGATTAACAAACCCCGTAAAAATTGATGTCTACCATCATAAAAATAATGTCTCATTTTTCTACCATACCACCAACTATTCAAAATTATCTCCTCTATGTCCCTAAAAGGTAAATTTTAGGAAAAAAAGTATGTGGAGGAGGTCAAATACTTGACTCTTCAATTCAAAATTTTTAATAAAATGTTAATAACCAGTTAGGCTATTAAAAATTTAATCATGTCAATACCAAAATTGATATTTGTCTTTTAGAATTTGAATTTTTGAATTAAAAAAATATTAAACTCATACTTTTGTGAGTTGTAAAGAGGTGAAATGTCCAATCAATGGAGGGAGTAGGTGGTTGATGTGGAGGACCAAGAACAAAGGCTATCAAATTTTGATAAATAAGAAATCAATAGATTATTATCATGAGTGGGGTGGAGGTAAATAATAAATTCTAGGTGGTGGTAGGAGAATATACTTATGCTAGATATAGGACAAATCATTTCCATAGTTAATTTTTATCACTAAGATACTATTTTCCTCTCCAAACTCAACACTTTCATGGTGCACAATGGTTGATAAGTTGGAAAACTACTGAGTTGAAGAGAGTTTGTTATGAAGGATGAGGAGGCCATTAGAAAAACATTTATGCCATAATGAACATGGATCATCTAGTAGTGGATAAGCTTAGAACTATTTCAATTTAATGATGCATAATTCCTAAGAAATAATTTTTGAAAAGAGGTCTCCATGTGTGTATAAGGATTGCTACATCCTATAATAAATAGACTGAGACCAATTTTACTAATGATTTTAGCTATGGGGCTAGGTGACCTCAGAGGTTGGAGTAGTAAGAAAAGAGTTTAAGTCATGGCCAAAATAAGACAAATATTTTAGACTAAGAATAAAAAAATGTATTTGTTATATTTACTATGGAATAACTATGATACAAATAATAAAATAAGCCAATGGATAATAACATCAAGGTCCTGAGAAAGATATCAAAACTACAAAGAAAAAAATGGCCGATTCTACTAACTTTGTTTTCTAGGGTTTTGTGAAATAAGGCCATGAAGGCTAAGTTTAGAGAACAAATGTAATTTTTCTACAAAAAAATTGGATAAACCCCACTAATGAAAAATTACATCCTCCACTAGATAGGAAAATAATTGAGAATTGAGTTGTATAATTCCAACCAAAATGAGAAGCTTAAGAAGGATATGACCTCTACACATGGCTAAGTATTTTGAAAGGATAATTATAGAGCTGAGGAGCCATGACTAAATAAATATATTCCACTAAGTGAAATTATTAAAACTAATAATTTTATACACCTTATAAAATGAATAGAGATAAAAAAAATATGGGTAATTACTATAAGAATAGGTTCGGTTACCATAATGGAGTGTTATATGCACTCATGCAATCATGGGATCACTCTTGCACACCTTTACCATAAAATTTAAAACAAATACATTGTAAAATTAATTAAAAAATCAAGTATTTGCATAATCATCTCTCAAATGTATTCAAAATCTCCATGTGGATCTCCACAACTGACCAAGTCAGAATAAATCGGAGTGCCTATTGAATAAGCAAGATAGGTTATTTCATGAAACAAATTATTGTTTCATGAAAAGCATATAAAATAGGAGTATTTATTATCAACTTACACTCAAAAAATACATGCAAAAATTACAATAGAATATCCAATAATAAAAATAAATAAATCCCAAATCAAACTTATACACTTTACTTCAACATTTAGTTCTTGTAGATGACATACACTGTTTCTTTATAGGGAAGGGCATCATTGATTCCATAATGGGTGCTCTATATCCTAGAAGGGTAAACTCTAATGCCAATAACATAGTCCTATAGTTTATTCAAGACCCATGACATGGTGGTCATGCCAATCTTTAGTAAATAGACCTCAGTTATGAAGATCTTCAATTACATGTTGAATGTTGACAACATTTATTTTAAATTATTTTCAACATAATATCCACGTGGATTCATAATTAGTGGTGGTGGAAACATATATATTTTACATATATCAAGATGTTGGAAGTGATGTATTTTTAGGTAGAGGTGCCAAAATAAAAAATGTCTACTAGAAGTAAAGAACTTGTTTCTTAACTACATAAAAATAGAATTTAAATAATGATTACTGAGTCATCATCTATAGATTGATCTCTTATTTTTTATCCATATATTATGGGGTGAAATCATAGGAATTAAACATTCATGTTATGGTTCTTTTAGTTCATATAGATGACTTACATTTTTTGTTAATATGTGTCCAAAGTTTGCCTAAGAATAGTAATTTTACCATATAAGGAAGGAATTTATTGAGGCTATAACATGTGACTTACATCCTAAATAAGCATAATTTGATTCTAATAATGTGATAATATAGGTTATTCATCACCCTCGACATGGTGGATGTGCCATTTTTAATCCATAAGACCTTAGAGGTAGAGATCTCCAACTACAGCTTGAATGTTAACAACATTTATTATTAATGTTTTTAGATGCCAAAATTTATGAAAAAAACATGTATCCACATCGATTCATAAGTCATGTGCTGGTGAAAATATGTAATTGGAATATTCCAAGGACTTAGAAGTGATGTATTATCAATCAAAGGTATAGAAAGCTAAAATTTCTACTAGAGGTAAAGAACTTATCTTTTGACTACATAAAATTAACATTTGAGGGTTGAAAATTCAATAATTTTTTGAAATATTCATATATTATTTTATAACTAAGTGATTTAAGGTGAAATTTTAGTGCTTAGACACACACATAATTGTTCTTTCAATTTTTGTATAAGACTTACAATTTTCATTTGATGCATGTTGGAAATTTTCATAAAAACTCTAATTTTAACATATAGGGAAGGACATTATTGAGGCTTAAACATGTTATTCATATCTTAAATGGAAATAATATAGATAAAAAAAAATCATATACGTTATTAGGTATCCCAACATGGTGGCAATTCTAATTTTTAGCCCCAAGGTCTCGAAGGTGGAGATATATAATTATGGATTGAATGTTGAAAATATTTTTTGTCAATGTTTATCAACATTGAAACAATTGAAAAAGCATGTATCCACATGGGTTCATAGGTCATGGTGGTAGTAACATATGTAACATTAATATATTTATTTTTTATAAGTGATGGACTTATAACTAATATCAAAGAAGCATAAATCTCTACCAGAGACAAAGAACTTGTTTCTCAACTACATAAAAATAACATTTCAAGATTGATAAACAAATTGTTTACCAAAAATTCATATATTAATTTAAATATAAGTGATCTATGTTAATTTTATATGGATTAAAAATTTACATGATGGTTCTTTTTTTCTTAGTCTATGACATACGATTTTCATTTGATGTGTGTCTAAAAATTTCCTTAAAACTTACAATTTTACCTTATAGGGAAGGATGTTCTTGAGGATGTAATAGGTGATTTTCCTCCTAAATGGGTATAATACAAGGATAATAATGTGATAATATATGCTATTACTCAACCCATATGTGGTGGTTATCCCATTTTTCATCCATCAGGCCTTAGAGGTGGATAAATACATCTTGAGATTTGACAACATTTATTGTCAATGTTTTTGGACACTATATCAATTAAAAATAAAATACACATTGATTTATAGGTTTTTATGGTTGGAACATATGTAATTTTAATAACCCAAGGTGTTTTAAGTGATGGATTTGAAATCAAAGTTATGGGAAGTTGAAATTTCTATTAGTGGTAAATAATTTGTCTCTTAACTACATAACAAAAACATTTCAGGATTGACCATTGAATCATCTACCATAGATTTCACTATTATTTTTTATCCAAGTGATATGGGTGAAATTATAGTGATTTTAAATTCATGTTATTGTTCCTTAATTTCATATAAATGACTTATGATTTTTATTTGATGTGTGTCCAAAGTTTTCTCTAAAAAATACAATTTTATCGTACAGGGAAGGACCTTATTGAGGCTAGAATGTGGGCCCCATCTCCTACTAAGACATACTCAAAGGATAATAGTTTGGTATTATAGGTTATTAAATAACACTATATCTAGTGGTGATGCCATTTTTTTAACATAAGACTCTGGAGGTGTAGATATCGAACTGCAACTTGAATGTTGACAACATTTCTTGTCAGTGTTTATTGATGCTATACCGATTGAATTTTTTTTATCTACATGTATTCTAAGGTCATGGTGTTGATAAAATATGTAATTTTAATATACCAATGTGTTTAAAGTGATGAATTTTCAATCAAAAATATTGGAAGTGGAAATGTCTACTAGAGCCAAATAACTTCTCTTAACTACATAAAAAAGATTTCAAGACTAATCATTGAATAATCTACCATGAATTTGTCTCTTATTTTAGGTATGATTTATATAGGGTATAAGTAGATGGATTTTAAATTCATTAAATGTTTCTTAAATTTCATTTATAATACTTAAAATTTTTATTTGACACATGTTCAAAGTTTTCCTTAAAAAATCTAATTTTATCATATAGGGAAGGACCTTCTTGAGGTCAAAATGGATGCTTTGTATCCTAAATTGGCATTATCTAGGGACATGAACTTGGTAATATAGGTTATTTATCACATTTTACATGGTGGAGATGCCATTTTTTGTCCATGAGGTCTCAAAAGTGGAGATATCCAATTATAAATTAAATGTTGATAGCATTTCTTGTTAATGTTTCTCGACATCAGACCAATTAAAAAAATGCATATCTAAATGGATTAAAAGGACTTAGTGGTGGTAACATATGTAATTTACATATATTAATGTGTTGGAATTTATTAATTTTCAATCTAAGGTCCTAAAATTAGAAATGTATACTGGAGGAAAAGAACTTTTCTCATAACTACATATTCAGGACTGATCACTAAATCATATACCATAGATTCATCTCTTATTTTAGATTAAAATACTATGGGATTAAGTAGATGTATTTTACATACACATTATGTTTATTTTGGTTTATATAAATTAATTACAATTTTCATTTCATAGTGTTTGAAGATTTCCTAAATAAATGTAATTTCACCATATAGGGAAGGACCTTTTCTGGGCCAAAATAGGCGCTCTATGTATGTAACTAATTAATATATATCCAAAACTTATCCTACATATGAAATCCAATATAGGATAAGGTAATCAATTAACATCTATTTCAATACTTTTTATAACAGTGGCATGATCAAATTAGATATGCTAAACCTAACCAAGGCATATCATATTGAAAAACACTAAAGGAGAGGATTATAAAGCCTTTATTCAAATAATAGTATGTAATAACACTAGATAGTTCTTAAAAATCTTGTATCATAAAGGGGGATGGTTTCACACAAAAAAATAATCAAGAGATCAAGATAGGAAAATGGGGGCCTAGATCAGCTAAGGTGGAAGATGAAAAATAAAGTAGACCCTATATCTATACTAAGTTTATGTATAGAGTTAATTTAAGAAATGAGTTATACATTGAAAACCAGTTACTTTCTATAATATCTATCTATCAGATTAGATATAAAAGTTTAGATATACTTACCTATTGGCAAACATCTCAAGTGTAATCTCTCTTTTAGATAATGGTGATTTGTAAGAGGTTGTTTTGGTTTTGTATGTATCACACTATATAAATCAACTCTAGGTTAAAATAATCCTACTTTGCTTCTAAAAATTTGCACAAAACAAACTATCTTACCTCAAAGGCAAACCCTAAGCAATGGTTCCTTCAAATATAGATGTATAAGAATTGTGAATTTTAATAATGTGAAAAATAAAGTTCCTTTTGATTGGATAGAAGTTAATTTATATTTATAAAAATGGATAAGTCTTAACCTTATGAATTTTTAGATGATAAACTCATGCAAGAAAACCTAGTTTTAAGAAAAATTTATTTTTAGGCTAAGAACTAGGTCATCCTAACCTACTTAGTTCACTAACGAGTGATTTTAACATTCATAATAGGGTTAACCAAGCTGAATTAGTATCAAAAGTTGGGTTTTGCTTGGTAAAGATCTATTTGAAAGGATAATTTCTTAGGGAAATGCATAAACATGGTTTGTTTCCTTGGGAATTTATATAAGCAAGTTTTTTAATGGGTTGAGGTATTGATATAATTATCCAACAATATTGTGTGATAATAATGGTTTTCCCATCCCTTTCATAGTGCACCCTTTATGACATGTATTTAGAGAGATTAAAATTTGACATGTTCTTATAAGATAATTTTTTTCAATAAATGATAACATTTAAAAATATTTTGTGTATAAATACACATGCTTCACTTGAAACTCTTCATGTGTCATTTAGTTGTACCATGGGATGGTGATTTGAGAAAGAACATAACAATGAACAATGTTAATAAATCTAATATAATGAATTATAGTAAAATGTATAAATTGAAATGATAGTAGGGAATTTTTGGAAATAATTAAAATTACCATATTCATACCTTGACTTACCTTTATAACTAAATGTTTGTCTACTATGTTTGTATTCTTTGATTATGGAGGGCATATTAATTGATTTGGACAAAACTTAAGAATACAAGTCTCAAGCATAAAAATAAACAATCATAGGAAAAATAAATAAAATGATGGCTTTAATAACTAAATGATTCACTTGGAAAATTGGTAAGTTAGGATGACAAATTCTAAGTTAGAACCAAAATACTAAGAAAAATTAATACAATAACTAAAACTAGGTAACTGAAAAATACAAGGCTACTAAATGATAGGCAGACCCAAAAAATGAATCCCAAGTAAGAAAATTAACAATCCAAATAAAAAAAATACACATGAAACTAAAATAATGGAACTAATATCAATATAAGAGAAGGAACAATCCATACTCAAACAACGATGTAATTTTCAAGAAATGTAATAAAATAGACCATACAAAGGTGAACAATAAAATGTAATATGCAAATTATTACTAAAGTTAAATAAATAAAAATAAGGCAATGATTATGAAAATATCTCATAACCACTCAAAGAGGTATCTTCAATTCTAATGATAGGTGAACTAAAATAATCATATTCTACACATGTCTAAAAGAGATGAATAATAAGAAGTAGAGAAATTGGTAAAATATTTAGAAATAAACATACCTATCAAGGGGGTTATGAAATGGGTGGTGGGGGAATTGAAGGTGGCATAAAGGTGAAAATATAATACTTACTGAGAACAAGACACTCAAATCGAGTTTTGAATAAAGTTGATCTTTTGAAATTAAGTAATATATAGAATTTATTCTATGCTTGCAAATTTGGGTTAACAAGTGAAGTATAAATATCCTTCCATGAAGGAGATATATGCATGAAATTAAAATTGAACTACCTTCCCATAACATGTTCCTCATTCCACATGATCCCTTATAGAGTCATTAGTCTACTAAGAATATTAGGTATTTATGTGATAAATTAGGTGGCACTAGATAATATATGTTAAATTGAGAACTCATAAACCAGTATATTATCCTAACACACCATAATGGACCTCATCTCTATTATGAACACAATTTAGGATTTTTAGATTCCACTAGAATAAGATATATGCTTGATAATAATCACATCTTTTAGTGTGATTTTGACATTTGAATGTTTTTTTTTTCTTTTAATCATTACATTTTCTTTTAATGATTTGGATTTTAAATTTGATGGATTTTATTTATTCCTCATCCATACAAATTTATAAAACTAAACATGGATTTTAATAATGACTATTACTAAATAATTTACACTTGGTGGGTAGCAAAAATAATTTATAGATCATGGTGTTTACAACTCCCATGGTTGCACTTTAGAGAATAATTTTATCTCAAAAATAACCTTGGTGTGCCCATAGTGAAATGGAAGATGGGATAGTATGAAAATGAAAATAGAACTATTGAGCTACCTCAAGTCTCAAAAAATTTGTAATTAGAATATGGTACAATGATAGGTAGGTATGAATCATCATTTTATGGAATAATGTATGTGAGTGGAGACATGAGAATAAATATTTATATTTACTATAACAAAATAATTTGACTAACTTTAAGCATACAAAGACACAACTCTCATTTTTTTCCTTATTTATTAAGATATACACATTAGCTAAGTTTTTAGGAAAAATTAATTAATAAAATGAATATTCGTGAAAAAGGCATGGTCATATCTAAGGTATTATAGTGCAACTCATAGAAGGAAAACCAAATAGATGTATAAATGAAAGATATTTATAGTAACTTTTTAGGAAGATGTAGTCCTAGCAAATATTTTACATTACAACTCACAAGAGGAAAACCAAGGAGGTGTAAAAATGAATGAAGTTTTGAAGGAAAAGATTTGAAAAATACATGAAGGTTAATTGACAAAATGAAAGAGAAACATAAAAATTTTCATTAGTATGGTTAGGTCCTATCTGTAGTCTTATGAGGCTCATGAACTTAAATCATATATGTATTCAAATATAAATGAACCAAATTATCAATTGATAAGAGTTAAGGATATACTAAATTGATGTAATGTTGCATCTTAGGAAGATTTTTCAAAAAACCTTTAATAAGTATCAGCACCACAATATATATATATATATATATTGAATATATGTAATAATATAAGTAACCTTTTAATAAAAATATTTATTAAAAAATTGATCAATAGCGGGTTCTTTTAAAATATGTCCTTTGTTGGTTTATAATCTATATGTTATAGGACTAAGAATGTCTTTAACCAAATAAGGACCCTACCATTTTTTTTCATACTTTCCTTATTCATCATTAGTATATTTTAATTTAAGGACTAAACCACCAACATTAAATTTATGAACTTTGACCTTTTTTTATTTTGTTTAGTAATTTGGGATTTATATTTGTGTTTATGTTTTAAATCAGGCATACAATGTTCATTAAGAAGGTATAAATCATGAAGACCAACCTCACTAAGTTATTCACTAGGGATAATTATATGAAGAGATATATGTAAGGATGATAGTTAAAATTCTAAGGGTAAGACAATTTTGGAGCCATAAACTAAGGGAAAATGGGTTTCCCTAGTAGTAGTATGAATACTAGTGAGATAAGCCAAAATTGTAGGACAAAGTTTGAGATGTTAGTCAAAGTGAGAGTTCCAAATTTTCTATTTCAATATTATATTAATTATTATTTAGTATCCTCTACTTGTAAATTTCATTGAGGATGATAAGGTGTGGATAGTTTATTCGTGATATTGAATTTAGCGCATAATGATTTTATATATATATTTTTGAAATTTTGATGATTGTCAAAAGAATGGTGTGTAGAATTATGAAGTGAAAAATTATTTGATTAATTATGAATTTAGATATAGTTATTAGTGACATTAAAAATGGGCACAACTTCAATTTACTTAGTGAAATAATCGGTGGCTATGATGGTGAAAACATGACCATCTTGAGAGTGAGGTAATTTTTGAATGAGATCTAATCCCCACATGGAAAATAACCAAGGATATTCCAATGTTTCAAGATAAATTGGAGGATAGTGAATAACATCATCATGAATTTTGTAGGGATTGTACTTTTTGGTTAATGTGATATATATTTTTCATGTGTGGGCCATAAGTATCCCATGCATAGGCATTTTTAGGTTGTAGCGTGTCCATTTTAGTGACCACCATAAAATACACCATGTGATTGTTTTATGAGATAAGGAACTTAATATTGGGTGAAAAAATATAAAAATGAACTTTAAATGTTATAATAATATTTGATGTCATATCATAAGACTTATTTGTAATATTATTTTCCAATTCTAGTCTTTTCATGAGAATTAGTTTTGTTACAACCCAACTAGGTTACACTAAAAGGTACTTTTTTTTTTTAGCGTAATTTACTTAAAAGTGTCCTCATTAATTATTATAATATTTTATTGTTTGATATTTAAATACATATATAATAGTAAGTGTAAAAAATACAACTAGATAACTAGTTAATTTTTGATCTATTTAGATTTCAAATAGAATAAAATAGCATTGAGGATAAGATTCATCTCATAACACATATGCAGAGTGAATCATAAAATAATAAACTAATTTTATTCATTTTTGTAACTAATAATATATACATCTTCTACTATTTTTAAGTTTCAAAATCATACACAAGTGTATAGCCACTGCCATAATAATAATAATAATAATAATAATAATAATAATAATAATAATAATAATAATAATAATAATAATAATGATAATAATAATAATAATAATAATAATAATAATAATAATAATAATAATATAATGAATGTATAAATATTACATTTTATCACTACATATCATAAAAAGCCATGATTAGAAGTACAATAATACAATTGAACCTCATAAGATAGCTCAAACATAAATACAATATCCATGAGTATGTTTATAGGATGGTTGACCAATTGGAGATAGGGAGAGCATCATCATCAAGGGGGTTTTCCTCCAACCACATATTTTCATTCTCTTACACACCTCCGCACTAGGACTAGCCCTTCCATTCATAAAGTGGAAGATAACATCAGTGTAGATATCAATAATTCAACTGAAACCCATTTGTAGTACAATCAATAATATATGTAGTAGTAACATAGACCATGTAAAACAATCCTTCATCTAATATGACATCACACATACACATGCAAACTAGAAAGTACAGTGGAATGATAATGTTATCAACTATAACATTACTTTGGCAAAAAATTTTATTATATAATTTACATCACTCATGAATCTGAGTCAATTTCACATGCACGTACTTTATTCTATTGGATCTCAATATATATTAATATAATACATAATAGGTATATGAATTTACATGTAATCCACCTCATATACCCATAATATATTATCATAAGAAGGCATACCACTATATAATATCATAAACTAGTTTTCAAGACATAATAACTATAGATTTTTAGCTTACAACCTCTTAAGATTTTTAGCTTAGAACCTCTGAACATTTTTCAAGATATATGTTTACTTTTTATATACAATACAAGGTAAAAACATCCATGTTTTATAAAAAGAGACATTGCTTTCTCCATGATAAAACTATTTCTAACTCATCCAAGAATTACAATTTATATCGTTTATCTCCAATTTTCAATCTCCATTTAAAAGCAAGGAAAAATACATATATTTAATATTTTCAAGTAACTAAATGTGTAACTCTCTATTTATGTAAATTATTAAATTTTTCATTCCTTAACACTATATAAATTTAGAAATAGTTCAAATAGAGTTTTAAATGGTTTAATTACACGTAAGGATAATATACCAATTTGTAATAGATCAACCTATCAATTTCTAAACACAAAATCCTTATTCATTATTTTAATATTGATTAGGATGTCGTATCTTTATTTTTCTAATAACAATATACACACCATTCATACTCATGTATGTTCACAACTATATATTACCATATTTCATTTCTCAGATCAAGAATAAGAAATCATTGATTCCTTAATGATATCTATTGGGTTACCAATGTATGGGCAATATATACATACCTAAAACCTATAAAACTCCTCTAATGTTCTACTATAATCCAAAACATCATTGAATATGACACTATAAATCCAAATTTACATAAGGTATATGAATTCTATTATCTAAAGCTAAAATTTGTCATTAATCTCCTATTGAATATGTTTCATGTATCAGCTCAATATCAAATTTATAAATTCATATCTCTTATATAAATATATACATGTATATTTACACACACACACATACATGTATTCACACATTCACATAGATGTGCATGCACACGCGCGCGCGCACGCACGCACACACACACACACACACACACACACACACACACACACACACACACACACACACACACACACACTTACTTATTTGATTTTATTTTTATCAACTGAATTCATTCCACCCATAACTCATATACATGTTCATATATTTGATTTTATTCTATATTTTGTCATAACTACAACTTATAAATGTTTATGAGACTATCAATCCATATAAACACATATCATCTTTTGATTATCATTATTCATAAACATTTTCACTCACAAAATTGTATAATCCTATTGCAATATACATTTATAGCTTATGTATGAGGGCATCAATGTAAAATACATACCATTTTTATAAAAATATAACACCTAGTTTCATTTACTATAACATGTAATCGATAATCTACAACTTTAAAATCAATCTCTAAATCAATATATTTATACTCAGTAGTTAGTTTTTCCATAGTTTTGAATCAACAATTATTCCATCTAAGTTTAAACCCATTTGCAAAATGTAGTGCATATTCAATAGAGAAAACAAGTCAAGAATCCTTCAATCCTTAGTAAATGTTCTATTGTCACTTTTATATTCCTATGGATGAAACAAGTTCCATCCCTAGGTCTATAAAGGTGAGGTCCTAATTTTACAAGGCATCACCAATGCATACATTCAAATGGTTTTATCATTAACCTAGGTAAGAAAAACATTTAATTTTTTATTCAAAATGGGAACTCGATTCATGTATATTATAAGAAAAACCCATATAAATTCCTATTCTTAAATTGGAAACTCCACTTGCCTAGTTTCTTCAATGGTTGTCATTCCAATGTGTATGTTGGTATCCCTTGCCAATGATATTGTTACTTCTTCTATATCTCCCAATGATTCCATTTTATTTATTCTTATCTTATTTCTATTTATCATCCATGTTTTGAGTTTCCCTAAGTTTCTCTTGAAACTCTATGAGTTATCCATTAAAGACTCAAATTCATCAATGCATGATTCTTTATGCTATTGATAACTTATGATTCCTTAACATGTTTTTTTTTTCATGATGGATGCATGCCAAATCTTAACACTTTTTTATCTCCCCAAAAGGTGAGGTAAAACCATGATGATATAAAAATAAATGAAATTTTATTTCTAATGATTAGAAAATGACCTAGCTTTTGGTTCAAACAAAGCACATAAATGATGCCAATAGAAACTTACATTCATAAAACTGACACCTCTAAGGGATAAAAACTAATCAAAAAATAAAATATTCATTGAATTCTTCCCTATATCCCATAGGACAAGAAAGGGTAGGAATTGAGTCCAATAATCATTACATATATAAATAGAAATACATGGTTTTAATAAGCATCTTATACCCCAGATATTTTCAATGCATAAAAATAACTCTATCACCATTCATAACTTAGAAACCATAGTTTTTCCCATAAAATGGATTCATAGAGATTCACACAACCCAATGTATATTAACACAAATAATGAATTATGTTAACAATAACATCCATTCCAAATTAGTTATTATATAAAAAGGGAAGTAATTAACCCATAATAAATGCAAGGCATGTAATATTAACCATAATGCTAAGCAGTAAAAGTCATCATACAACACATCCACATAATACCATTATCATTTCATTCATTTAAACGAGAAAGTGTGTGTGTGTGTGTGGGTTCAGAATTCACTCTTTATATCCTCATACCAATATCTACATCCTCTTCCCATATGATACTTTCCCTATTTTACACTTTATGAAGTAAAGATAGTACTACAAGAACCTTGAAAAAAATGGCACTTACCAAAGCTTTCAATAAAATCATAAGATAATCAAAATGTATATGCATCAAAAGAGTTATTGTAAAACAAAGCAAATATGCAAATGAAATTATATCCACATAAGATTCCAATACATAAAAATATAATACATCCATATGCATATGAAAATGTCCTCTAATCATAACTAACCATGAAATAAAATAGTATAACTATCAAACTATACAACATAAATGTCTAGATGTATCATGAAAGTCAGAAAATACTAGTCATTAATTTTACTTCCTTTTCAAATATTTATATGTTATTTTAAGAGTAAGATGGGATGTATAATTCTTACCAACTAAAATAGGTAATCATGTTGATGAATTTTATTTCAAATAAAATTTATGAAAATAAATAATAATGTTCAATAGAATATCATTCAAATTGATGAGGAAATAGCATATGGAATTCCTCATAATCTTCTTATATCTAATTGTCTTTAGAATAATATTCCTACTAAACATTTCATTATGATACTTCCCTATTGCACAAGGTAAGATTACAAATATCAATTATTCTAGTTGGTTTTATTATGATCAACCCTGGATATAGAACCTTCAATTCATTCTAGTACAAAACATGTGAAGGATCAGTTATATATTTCTATAGATACAATACATGAAAACCATTTTGAATTTGTGCTAAAGATGCTGTAAAAATAAATTTTTATGCTATGATATTTATCACATATGTAACCTCAGAGGGTCCTGTATATATTGGTGATATTTTATATTATTTCCCAAACTTAATGACACTCCTTTGGAGTTTGACTTGTAGAAAAACCTTATCTCTAGTTATGAATTACCTTGATATCCTTTCAAGTTAGCATATATTTTCTACCTATCATTTTCTTCAGTGAATATTTTCCTTATTAGCTTCACCGACTCTTCCATTTCATCAAGCATATTAAGTAAAAATACCACTCTAAAATTAACCTAGATAAGTTAGATTATTTGAAAACCTTGAGGTCATCCTTAGGTCCCTATCTAAAATGATATTTTTTAGAAACCCATGCCATATATATACTTCCTTGACAAATCTCTTGGCAAACATTAGTGTATTTTCTATAAAATTACCTAGAATAAAGTGTGATACTTTATTTAGTTTATCAATAACCACTAATATCATTTCATGATGATTTATTAACATAATAAATCCTTATATAAATTTCATGCTAATGTATTGTATTTTTCATTTTACTATGGAATGTGGGTATAACAACCTAATATTATGCACATGTTCAACCTTGATTCACTAACAATCCAAGCATCTAGATAGAAAATCTGATGCATCTTTCTTGATTACTTTACATATATAATGGTTTTAACTATACTAAGAGCTTAGTCACACCAAGATGTCCTAAATATGGATAATTTTAAAACTCCCTTAGCACATTATCCCAAAAAAAATCCATTTCAATCACATATATTATTTTATTGTATCTCAAAAGTCTATTGTTTTGAAGTTGGAATCTTTTATATCTAAGATATTATGAATTATCTAATAGATATTTATTTACTTATTCATAAAATTAATATCATGGGGATAAATTTAATACATGGTCTTAGAACTTACTCCTAATAGTAGCCAAAGATATAATGTACCTTACATGACTAAGGGCATCTACAACTTTATTTTCTTTGCCATTAATGTACATAATGTCAAAATCATAGTCTGACAAGAATTCTAACTATCTTATTTGATTATCATTAAGGTTAGGTTGGGTAAATATGTACTTGAGTCCCCAATTATTAGTTTTTATCTCTAAGGGTTCTCCAAATAGGTAATTCCTCCATACCTATAAAACCTGCACTACCATAGCTAACTCTAAGTCATGTGGGACATAATTACCTCATATGGATTCAATTTCCTTGATTTATATGATACAAATAAGCCATCTTAAATAATAAATCCTACTAATACATATCTTAAATCATTGATTGTTATTGTAAAAAGTCCATTTGGATCCAAAATATGTAACATTCCTGCTAAAGTAAGCTTCTTTTTCAAAATATGTAAGGCTTATTCACATTTATCACACAAAAAAATGTTGTTATTTCATCCAAAGGGTGGTGATTGGTTTCACTATCTTAGAGAAATTTTGTATAAATTTCCTTTAGTATCCTACCAAACTCATAAATATATGCACCTTGTTCATGTTCAAAGGTGTCAACCATTCCTTAATGGATCTAATATTAACTGGATTAACTAAGATTACTTATTTAGATAATGATATAACCCAAGTATTATACTATCCTTTGAAAGAAGGAACACTTAGATAATTTACTATAGACTTTGTGATTTTTTAGTCATTGCATAACCAATCACAAATTCTTAATATTTTTTTCCTTACTTTTTTAGTAAATGAGGGTATCTTTAAGAAAAAATAACACAAACTAATCCACTAAATCCATGAATACAATGTTCATGATATTTTGTATTACAGGTACATTCATTATGCCAAAAGGAAACATTAAAAACTCATAGTGTTTATACCTAGTCTTGAAAACTATTTTTAGAATGTCATACTATTTTATCCTTAAATGATGATACTTAGTTATAAGTCCAATATTGTGAACTATTGTTTCATCATGCATTTAATTAACAATATCATCAATGTGGGGGAAATGGATACCTAATCTTAAAAGTTGGTTTCTTCAACATCTTATAATTTATGCAATGATAAAGGATTCCATCCTTATTTACAAATAATACATATGCACCCTATAGTGAAACACTTATCCAAATCAAACCTTTAGAAAAAATATCTTGAGATTGGGATTTTAACTTGACCAATTCAATTTCTATCATTCTATCGGGGCCCTTAGATTGAGGTTCTAATCTTTGAATGATATCAATGGTGAATTTGAATTCACTTTTAGGATATAAACCCAATAATTACTCTAGAAAATCATTATAAAACTCTTGTAGAAAGGGGTAATCTTCAATAGAGGGTTCTTGGTTTTTTTGTTTTCATCAATTTTCACCAAGAATATTTGACATCTGTTTCTTTGATCCATTTTAATTGAATGGATGAAATTTGTCTTAATATCTACTCCTTTTCTCCCTAAATTTATTTTTGATTAAAAAATCATCTTAGCATTAAAATTTCTTAATAAAGCAATCAAACTTAGCTTTCAATCTAGATATCCAATTCACTTCTTGGATTATGTCATATGATCATAGTAGTGGTACATAATTATCCATTACCATAGTGAAATCTATAAAATTTACCTTAGCCTCAAAAAAACACCTACCAACTTTAACCTTGGATTCATTCTTGTATTTAACTAACAAACATTTTCCATAAACCCAACTTTCATATATAATTTACATAACATTATATGAGAGATAAAACATTCAGTGGCTTATTTATCTATCAAAATGGAAATAAGATTCCCAAATAAGGTAATTTATACTTCAGTGGTATAAGTTTAAAATTAATCAAGATGATTATCAACTACTATAAGGATTCTAATGAAAATTTAACTCTTTTGAATCTTTATCCCATGATACATAATTATTTAGTTTCCCAATAACAAAAAATTTACATTCTATCAAACCTATTCATATTAATTATAATTTGTACCCATTACATTCTAATCCATGTCTCACATATGACCAAATTAAAATTTATATATTCCACTCAATGGATGACTACTTCTTAATTTATAAAAAGGCACTTTATCTCTATGAAAAATATTCTTTTATGACTCTTTAGTCCAAATTTGATCTTATGGACTTTCAATGAGTTCAAATAGTTTAGGCCTGATTGAATTTGAAGGAACATTCAATAAACTAAATAGGATGCACTTTTTTCAATATGTACGTATGAGACTTTAAAATTCAACTGAATTATAAAACATGCTCTAAGTTCCATGACCTGGTCGATACATAAACAAAATAGTTATGTCAATTTTGGGATATGTTTCCATTTACACATAAAATCTCACTTATCTAGTTCCTTTTAAAATAATTTCCCTTGATTGTTTCTTCCTACCTTCTTTTATAACCTTAAAAAACATTAATCAATATGTAATGACAAACTTAATTATATAATAATATAAAATTATGTTCTTATGGTTTTCCTTTGCATTGGTCTTGATATTCATAGAAAAGACTAAAATAATACACTTATTTATTCCTTAATCCTAACTATATTTTAAATATAACTAGTTCTATCATATAATTACATACTCTCATTGATATCCTCTTGTACAACTACAATTGGATCTAAATATTTTAAAAACCGATTGTGCCTTAAACTAGCACCAATTTCATAGAATACATGCAGGTCATATTAAATTGCAAAAACTCATACCATATAATTTTAATGACTTACCATGGTTAACATCATTTAAATATAAAATAATTTATTGTTTTATATACTTGGGTAGACTTTTATTTACCATATCATTATCGATTTGCACTTGTCAATGAGAACTTAAAATGTTTTCAATTTCTTACTATTTCCTTAAGGCTCTTAAAACAAAAAACTTATTTTAGATTTCCAACATAATGGATATAGTGATCACTTAGCTATCTTTGAACTAAAAATAATTATAATTGGATGAGATTTATCATTTGTTCAACTGGTCCAATAATGGTGTCAGATCAAAAAGATAATAGATGAGTAAATAATATCTTCTAAAGACATTTTAAGTTCTACACATTCAAGCTTCCACAGATTTTCAATTTTTATTATAGAGTTATAAATGGATTTCAAAACACATATTATTTATGATCACCAGAAAATAACATCATTGGATCATAAAGCCACTTTTCCTTATGTGATTTTGTTCACAAAATATTAAACTAATTTATAGACTTTTCAAGACTATTGATGATTATAAATGATTGTGTTAGTTTTCTCAAGCCAAGAAACTAATAATGATAAAGTTATCAAATTTTAATTAATCTACCCAAAGTGATATGTATCAAATGAATGCCAACAATCTAACCTTACCTTCTTATACAAGTCAAATCACATTCAGTTTCTCAATGCAATATAAAATACATATCAATCTACTCCTTTCAATCAAATATATGAATAATTATAGAATTATAGACCTTGAATACTTTTTATTGATTTCAAGAAAACATAATTGAAATGAAATCAAAATGAATAACCTAAATACTCCATTATATTAAATAATTTCCATCAATGTACAACATCTTTCCTTTATTTTATTATTTTTAAATCTTTATATACAACCCTATTATAACACAAACATACATACAGGCCTAATGGCCTCATTTACTCATCTATTCTAAATTATAGCTTTGTTTTCCTTGTACGTATGAATAATTATTATAAACTTATTTTGGATAGGTATGAATACTATTTTTCCTTGACTAATGCATAATTATATATGTCTTGATAAATAAGAATACCTAAATCTTCTCAACCTCCTATCCTAACATAATATGTGCTTTTTATGCCTTCTCCCACACAGCTTCAATCTTATAGATAGCTAATAATGTGTTTTACACCTTTACATGAGTTAAAATCCATTTTAAAATATGCTTATATCCTTATAGGACCTAGGGGTTCATATCCTTACAATTGTTTACAAGGATTTATATGCCTTCACATATAATACAAATATTTCAATATGTCTTTTGATGAGAAAACATTACCGATAGAATATTAAATACCAATATTAAAATAGGATTTATTATTATTTATAAGATCTATCAAGGAATTTTTCACCCTATATTGAGACATGACACTACTTTTTACCCTTTAAAACATACCCTAATTGACTTATATTCTAAATTTTCATTTTTCAATTAATGTTTCTACATCAGATATACTACTAGAAGGTTTCGTGTTATGATGTGGACTTAAATGAGTTTCTATTTTTACCATTTCTCTTCCACCAAGGAAATTAATTATCATAATGATCTCCTCCACATGAAAAGCATCCACCAAGTTTTCTCTTTCTCTTAGATTGATTTCCTCCATTGAATCCTTCTTTGAAAATATTTATAGCTTTCTTATTCTCTGAAGAAATATGGAAAGCTACATTATGAATATTTAATATGTTCTTAGAATTACCAGTTTGTTTCTAGTTTTTTTTTTTTTGAAAGTTGGTTTTGATTTTCCAAACTTATTTTTGAATTTTTCTCTAACCTCAATAAGTGATTTCAAATTTTGTTCTTACGTAATTACATTCCCAAAGACCTTGTACATGGTGGATGGACCATGAACATCCACTTAACAACCAATTTTGGGTTTTAAACACATGATGAATTTCCTGATCTAAAAACATTCATCCCTTTGTTATAATGGTACATACTTCAAGATCTTTGTGAATTGTTAATAGTAGTCATTTACTAATGAAAGTACAACTATAGTAGCCACTGAGTTATAAATAGACTTAAAAAATGATCCCAATTAGTGATGGTAGAGTCAATAACAATCTCTATATTTTTATTAGCCCACCATGTTATTGCTTCACTAGCTAGTTGATAGACTCCCCAAATTTGATTAGCTCAAAATAATTATGAATTTCAAAATAGTTTTCCATCTCTATAAACTAGGCTTTAGATTCATCATCGAACACTCTACCATATAAATTGAGTGGATTAACTTCATTAATTTCTCACATAGGTTTTGTAGCTACTTGAGATCTTATTACTTATTATTCCTTAGCATGCCCTTGATCCTAAGGCTCTTCTTGACCAGTTGGATATTTCTTAGGTGTTTATTTATCGTTTTCCTCACCCTACCCACAAACATACTTCTTTAGGGATTCTTATCTATTTTTTTTCCATTCACGATAGTGAGGATCTAATAATATTTTTTAGATTATTTAGTTACTAGATTATTAGGATTAGATTAAGGATTCTCATTAGAGGTCCCCTCAATATTTGATCTACCTCATACCATTATCCTTAATCGAAATAGGAGAAATAGCTAGATATTAGTGGAGTCATTAGATTTAAGAATTTGAACCAACACTCTAATACTACAAGCTACAAACCCATTGGGTTTCACTAAAAGGTATGTAATTTTTTTTTAAACTTTACTTAAAATAATCCTCATTAATTATCATAATGTTTTACTACTGAAAACTAAATGATTCTAAAATAGTATGTGCATAAAATAAATCTAATCCACTAGTTAATTTATTATCTATTTAGCTTTCAAATAACATAAAATAATAAAATGGATAATATTCATATCATAACACATATGCATAGTGAATGGTACAATAATACACTAATATTATTAATTTAGGTAGCTAATCACACATACACACACACACACACACACACACACACACACACACACACACACACACACACACACACATGTGTGTGTGTGTGTGTGTGTGTGTGTGTGTGTGTGTGTGTGTGTACATGTGCACACACTTGCAGACACAGAGACACATAGAGAGTCTAGGTTATTTTCAACATTTAGAATCATATACAAGTCGATAAACACTATTTTAGTTAATAATTCTTAGGAATAAAATATAAATTAATGCAAAAAAAATTTCATAGAATCATAATAACAATAACTATGAAAAGAGTGTGTGTGTGTGTGTGTGTGTGTGTGTGTGTGTGTACATGTGCACACACTTGCAGACACAGAGACACATAGAGAGTCTAGGTTATTTTCAACATTTAGAATCATATACAAGTCGATAAACACTATTTTAGTTAATAATTCTTAGGAATAAAATATAAATTAATGCAAAAAAAATTTCATAGAATCATAATAACAATAACTATGAAAAGACATACATAAAGAATATAAATTAAAATGTACAACATAAAGACACGATTTAATGTGGCTCACTGAATGTGGGCTACATCCACCAAGAAACACTTGTTTAGGTTTTATTACAAGCCAAAAAGAGTATAATACATTACGATATCAATCTTCTCACAATAAAAATACACAAACATTATTTGAATTTGTGTTCAACAAACTCTTTTGAATTCACACTTGAATTAACACACTTTGTTCATCTTCTCAAACTCTATTCATCCAATGTATTACCAATGTCCATCTATAATACATAAATAGGTAACTAACATATTAGTTTTACAAAATAATGGGTACCAAAACCATGGGACAAGACAACCCATAATGATTCCCCATTAATCATGGGTGATGACACCACACATATACAAGTATATATAAACCACATATCTATACTCTTGGAAAAAGGGGGTCTAGAAATATGTTGAAAATATTGTCATTGATGTCAAAGATCTATAATTATTGGTGATAAAGGCCCCATTGCATTTAATGGTGTTTTTAATATTCATATATTGACTAATGTGTTTTAATATTTATTTAATATTAATGAATAGATTTTTGGATGCATATAAGTGAAAAGAGGGCTCATGGAGAAGTCAAAGAATCATGGGGTAAAAGACAAAAGAGGAATGGGATGCATTTTCTCATGAAGAGTTTTTTTGAGGAATTCCAAGAGTCACCATGTGAAGAAAAAAGAGGTATGGTGCATTTTTCCATGAATAGACACTTTAAGGAATATGAAAAGTCACCAAGATAAAGACAAAAGAGGAAAGGATGCTTTTGCTCTTGAATGGTCACAAAGGGTGAATGCCAAAGGTCATTTGGAAAGCTATAAATAAATGGTTGAGAAGCCACTTCAAAAATTCAAGAGAGTGCATGGTTTGTATTTGTTTTCAAAGAGAAAAAAGCAAGAGATATTGTTGAGTTATATAGTTTGTTGAGTAAGAAACATTGAGAGATGGTTGTGTTTTATACACAAGAGGGGTTGGTGCTCCTATGGGTTGGTGATCACAAATATTTGTAAGTGGTTGGTGATCCTATGGTTTGGTTCTCACAAATAGTTGTTTTATTAGTGCTTAGAAAAGGGATTAGTGCTGCCATAAGTTGGTGCTTAATAACTTTGTATTTTTAGTTGGTGCTCATTCATATACTTGAGATTTTTCTCTCTAGTTTTTCCCACTTTGGGTTTCCATGTAAAAATTTTCTCTCTCTCTCTCTCTCTCTCTCTCTCTCGCGGTGAAAATTATTATTTTAGTTTTATTAAATATCTTGAATTTATGATTAAGTGGTTAAAGAAAATAAATTAGATTAAGTAAAAAGATATATAATATACTGATTCACCCCCCTTCTCAATATATTTTGTGCTTAATAATTGGTATCAGAGTAGGTTCCTTTTGTTTTATGGGATGAATTATATTATTTGGAGCATAAGTATGAATACTTATTTGATGGCCCTTGGATTTGACATATGGAAAGTAGTGGTGGAGGAATGTGAAGAGCCACAGACACTTTTAACTACTCCAACAAAAGAGAAGGTAACTAAAAATAATGTTAAAGCTTTAAATGCTATTTTATGTGGTTTATGTGAATCAAAATTTGTTAAATTTATGCAATGTAAATATACTCATGAAACTTGGGTAAAACATGAGAATATTTACAAAGGTGATGGAAAGGTTCAACAAGCTAAGCTTCAGAATTTTAGAAGATAGTTTGAGATTTTGAAGATGGAAGAAGAAGAAAATATAGCAAGTTATCTTTTGTGGGTTGATCAAATAGTTAATCAAATTCAAGGTCCTTAAGAAAATTTAAAATAATCAACTATGGTTTAAATTTTTTTGAGATCTCTACCATTGAGATATGATGCAAAATTTTTAGGAATTGAAGAAATGAATAATCTAGCCAACTTAAAGATGGATGAGCTTCATGGTATTCTTATGGCATATGAGATACAAAATGAATAAGATAAACACTCAAAAAGAGAAGCTAATTTCAAGCCATCAAAGAAAGATAAGTCTAAGATTCAAGAATCAAGTGATAGTTTTAATGATGATGAATATGAAAACGAAGCTCTTTTCATCTGCAAGCCAAAAAAGGGCACAGGTAAATATCAAGGAAAATTACCTTTTCTATGTTTTAAGAGTGGAAAGATTGGAAATTTTATATATAAATTCCAATATAAGGGTAATGATTACAATTAATAAGGAAAGTCTACATACAATAATAATTTCAAAGGTAAATTCAAAAAGGGATTCGAGAAGAAGAGTTTGTATTATAAAGATCCTAGCTTAGCCAAAGATAGTGGAGTCAGTGATTCAGAAGAAGAAGAGATTTTATTCATGGCCACACATGAAGATGCCTCCACAAGAAAAATTGCATATGATCAAGAAGAATAACAAGATGAAGCCAAAGTGAATTTGGAAGAACTCATTTGTGCCTTAGAAGAGTTAAAAGATCTTAAAAATAAAAATCAAAGATTAAAGCTCTAGATCGATAAAAATGAAAAAGAGTCAAAGGAAATAATTGAAGATCTACAAGAACACTTTGAAGAAGCCAAGATGAATGACTAATATCTAATGGAATAGTTTAAAATAGTAAGTAAGGAATTTGAAAGGTATGTTGTTGAAATTGCTTCTTTAAAAGTAGATCTTGAGAAAACAAATATAGCAATCAATGATAGAACAACCAATGATTCAAAATTTGAGAATAACACTAATATGTTAAATAATATATTATAAAATCAAAGATCAATGTCAAATAAGATAGGTATTGTATTTTAAAAAGAGAAAGATGAGGTCACTACTTTCACAAACAAAGAAAAAGGAAAAATCTATGTTAAAGCTCTTATAAAAGAAGAAATAAAAAGGGAAGAAGTTAAGAATATAGAGGACATCTCAAACAAATAAGGTTAGAGGGAGTAGAGATACAAAATTAAATCAAGTTAGAGATACGCAAATAGGTCCTACTTTTATGGTTACTATTTTTATTGTAATGGATATGGTCATAAGAAAATAGAATGTCAAAAAAGGGCTGATTTAATAAAAAGGCCATAATATGTTACAAGTGCAAAAACTTTGGACACATAGCTTGGTATTGTAGAAGCATGTTTAAGTCAGTCAAGAAGGATCAAAGTTTTAAGGCTCCATTCATCAAGAAGAAAGTTTAGATAGGTTCATGGCAAAATAAACAACCTGAAAAATATATGGTGATATAGATATCTTTGCATGCAAGAAATGAAGAAAATCCATGGTTTATTGATAGTGGATGTTTGAGGCACATGATAGGAGACAAGAGCAAGTTCATAACCTTGAATAATATCAATGGTGGCATAGTGAAATTTGGTGATAATACTACTACCAAAATTATTGGAAAAGGTACAATAAATTTGGATAATGGTAAAACTAAAAATGAAATTTTTTTTTATGTATAAGGTCATAAGAATAATCTTTTGAGTGTATGTCAAATGTGTGATCAAGGGCATACACTCAATTTTTATGTATAAGGATTTGAAATTAGAAGAAAATATTTAGATGTGTTAGTTGCAAATGCTCAAAGAATAGGTAAATAATTTATATATGCTATTAGACATCAAAGGTCAAAGATGTTGTTTGAGTTATATTGAATAAAGTTGGCTATGCACAGGAGAATGGGATACATATATTTTGACAATATTGTCAACATAAACAAGAAGAAATTAGTCAAAAATCTTTCAAATATTACAAAGCCATCTGACATACTTTGTGAACCTTGTCAGCATGGGAAGTAGGCTAGAAGGTGGTTCAGAATAAAAGAGTACTCAACTACTCAAATGCTAGAGCTTTTTTACACTAATTTGTGTGGACCTATGAGAACTCAAATTACTCAAGGTGAGAAATATTTCATGTTGCTTATTTATGATTTTTCACATATGACTTGGGTAATGTTTGTAAATAAAAAATTAGAAGTTTTCATACATTTCAAAGCATTCAAAGTATTAGTTGAGAATGAAACCAGTTTGAAGATTAAGTTTCAAAGATGATATCAAGGAGGAGAATTCATGTCACATCAATTTATTGAGTTTTATGAACACCATGGAATAAAGAGACATTATTAAGCAACCAAAACTCCATAGCAAAATAGAACAGTTTAGGAGATGACAAGGATAATGCTAAATAAATCCAAGATAGCAGATAAATATTGGAGAGAGGTAGTTTCTATAGTAGTGCATATTAATAATAGATAATTATTGAGATTAAATAGTGATAAGAGTCCTTATGAGCTATGGAAAGACAAACTAACAATAATTGATTATTTCAAAGTTTTCAATAACATATGCTTCATAAAGAAAACTAATGAAAAACTTGGTAAGTTTCAATCTAGAGAAGATGAAGGTATATTTATGAGTTATTATTAAAAATTTAAATCTTTTAAATGTTATAACAAAAGAACCAAGAAAATTATTGAAAGTGCAAGTGTTAGGATAGAAGAAGATGGAACACAAAGAATCAGTGATCTAGTAGACATTCTTGAAATCATTGAAGATGAAGGTTTTGAAGGATTAAATGAAGATGAGAAGAAGGAAAAAAAAGGAAACAAAAAATCCATAAAATATCTTCAGATAAACCATAATGAAAGTGACATCATTGGGGACATAAATGAAGGAATTTGCACTACAAGAATGATGGTAAGTGAATCTAAGCAAGTTAATTTCTCTTTGTTATCCAAAATTTAGCCTAGAACTTTTTCAAAAGCTAGACATGATAAGCATTAGGTTAAGGCTATGGATGAAGAATTAAATTAGATAAAAAAATAATGATATTTTGGCATTAGTTTCTAGACCAAAAGATCATAATGGCATAGGAACAAAATGGGTTTATAGAAATAAGTTGAATGAAAATGGAGAAGTGACTAGAAATAAAGAAAGATTAGTATGTAAAGGATATGCTTAGATTGAGAAAATATATTTTGAAGAAAATTTTACACCAATGGCAAGGTTAAATTCTATTATAATGTTTCTTTCATATGCAGTGTTTAAAAATTTCAAAGTGTTTCAGATGGATGTCAAATCTGCCTTCCTGAATGGGAATCTAGAATAAGTCTACATTGAGTAGCCTAAGGGATTTATTCTCTAAAATATTAGTAGCCATGTATGCATATTAAAGAAAGCATTATATGGATTGAAATAATATTTTAGAGCTTGGTATTCAAGACTTCATATGTACATGTAGGATCAAGGTTTCAAGAGAGGATTTGCTGATAGTAATCTCTACATCAAAATAGAAGGTGGGCATTAATTGATTATTGTGGTATATGTTGATGATATCATTTTTGGAGGAAATATTGAAAATATGATAAAATAATTTTTTTATATTATGTAAAAAGAATTTGAGATGTCTATGCTTGAAAAATTGTCATTTTTCTTCAGATTGCAAATATTTTAGTCAGATAAAGGAATTTTCATATCTCAAAGTAAATATGCCAAGGAAATGTTGAATAAATTTGGTTTTGAGGATTGTGCACCAGTTGGCACACTAATGTGTATAGGAAATAAGGTGATAAAGGATGAGGATTCACCTATATAGATCAATCTTTTTATAGATCTATGATTATTAGTCTTTTATATTTGATAGCATCAAGGCCAAACGTCATACATGAAGTAGGTATGGTTACAAGATATTACTCATCTCCAAATGATGGTCATGTAAATCTGGTGAAGAAAATATTTAGATATATCAAGGGGACATTAGATTATGGATTATGATATCCCATAGGTAGATATTTCACTTTGGTTACTTATATAGATTTAGATTGGGCAAGGTGCTTGGATGACCAAAAGAGTACAAGTGGAGAATCTTTTTTCCTTAGTGATAGCTTAGTATCATGGCTAAGAAAGAAGTAGAATTTAGTATCACTTTCTACATTTGAATTAGAATATATTTTAGTAGTATTATGTTGTACTCAAGTGTTTTGGATGAAGCAAACATTAGAAGATATCAAGGTAAAGTATGATGAACCTATTTATAGTTTTTGTAATAACACAAGTGTTATAAATATTTCAAAGAATCCAGTGATGCATTCAAGAATAAATCACTTTTTGAGAGAGAATGTTCTATATCAATAGGTTAATATGGAGTATGTCATACTACAGAGTAAATTGCAAATATTTTCACAAAGGCACTACCAGAAGACACATTTGAGTATCTACGAGAGAAATTTGAAGTAATTTATTTTACTTCCTACCACTGAGGTTTAGTATTAGTTTAGGGGGAGCTAATTTTTAGCTCTAGGTAGGCCCTTTTCTATTGATGTCAAATGGGGAGAATAATAGGTACAGGTACAGGTGTAGAAATAGGTTCATGGAATAGGTATTGGTTGCTATAATAAGGGGGAGTTACTGTATGTTTTTTAGATGGCAGTATGTGTAGGTTTTAGGATGTGGCAATTTTAGTTTGAGGTTTCCATCAATGACAAAGGGGGAGATTGTTGGAAATACTATCACTGATGTCAAAGATCTAGCATTATTGTTGATAAAGGCCCCATTACATTTAATGGTGTTTTTAATATTCATATATTGGCTAATGTGTGTTAATATTTATTTAATATTAATGAATATATTTTTGGTTGCATATAAGTCAAAAGAGGGCCCATGGAGAATTAAAAGAGTCATGGGCTAAAATATGAAAGAAGAATGGGATGCATTTTCTCATGAAGAGTCATCTTGAGGAATTCCAAGAGTCACCATGTGAAGAAAAAAGAGGTATGGTGCATTTTTTCATGAAGGGGCACTTTAAGGAATATGAAAATTCACCAAGATAAAGACAAAAGAGGAAAGGATACTTTTGATTTTGGAGGATCACAAAGGGTAAATGCAAATGGTCATTTGGAAAGCTAATAAAGGGTTGAGAAGCTGTTTGGAAAATGCAAGAGAGTGCATGGTTTGTATTTGTTTTCAAAGAGATAAAATTAGGAGATTGTTGTAGATTTATATCATTTTCTTGAGTAATCAACATTGAGATATAGTTGTATTTTATACATAAGAGGGGTTGTTGCTCTTTTGGGTTGGTGCTCATAAATATTTGTGAGGGGTTAGTGCTCCTGTGGTTTAGTGCTCACAAATAGTTTCTATGTTGGTACTCGGTGAAGGGGTCAGTACTACTACAAGTTGGTGCTTATGAACTTTGTATTTTGATTTGGTGCTCATTCATATACCTAAGATTGTTCACCATGTTTTTACCCACTTTGGGTTTCCACGTAAAAATTTGGTCTCTCTCTCTCTCTCTCTCTCTCTCTCTCTCATGTGGTGTAAATTATTATTTCATTTTTATTAAATATCTTGAATGTATGATTAAGTGGTTAAATAAAAGGTATCAAATAAAGTAAAAATATATATAATATACTGATTCACTCCCCCTTCTCAGTATATTTCATTCTTAACAAATTAGGCTACACAACATAATATTTTAATGTACAATATTTTAAATACATTATAATGTGGAAATAGGATCCACAACATAGCAATAATAATACTAAATGTAAAAATATTACATTTTATCACTACATATCATAATAAGACATGATTAAAAGTGAAATATTTAAATTGAGCCTAGCATGAAAACTCAAAAATAAATACAATATCCATGAGTATGTTTCTACATTGATCAATTGAAGAGAGGGCGACCATCATTAAGGTAATTTTACTCCAAACACAAACCATCAGTCTCTGACACACCTCTCCATTGTGAGTATCCCTTACCTTCATAGAGGGGTAGATAAAATAATCAAAAATATTATAAATTCAACCATAACCCATGTGTAGTACAATCAATAATACATGTAGTGGTAACATATACCATAGAAAATAATCCTTTATCTAATATAAAATCATGAATACAAATGTAAACTAGAAATTATAATGAAATGAAAATGGTATCATCTATAACATTAATTTGTATAAAATTTTCATTATATAATTTAGATCACTCATGGATTTGAGTCAATTCCACACATGCATATACTCACTACTAATTGATCTCAATCTGTCTTAAGAAACTAGATTATAGGTATATGCATTTACATAGAATCCACCTCATATACCCATCATATATTATCATAATAAGTCATATAAATGTATAATCTCATAAACTATTTTTTGAGACAATAACTATAGATTTTCATAGTACAATCTCTTAACAATTTTCAAGATGGATTTTTACTTTCTCTATACAATATAAGGTAACAAAATACATGTTTTATAAAAAATCACATTTCTTGTTTCATGATATAACTATTTATAAATCATCCAATAATTATAATTTATTTCATTTAAAAGCAAAGTAAAACACCTATTTTTAATAATTCTTAGTAACTAAACACATTACTCTTTATTTATGTAAAGTCTTACATTTTTCATTCCTTAACACTATATAAATTTAGTAATATTTAAAACATAATTCTAAATGTTATGACTACACATAAGCAAGGATAATATACCAATTTGGAATAAGCCATCCTATAAATTATTAACCATGAAATATTTATTTATTATTTCAATATTAACTAACATATTAGATCTTTATTTTTTGTATAATACTATACACATAGTTCATACTCATGTCTATACTTATAAATATATTATCGTATTTCATTTCTTATATGAAGAATAAATAATCATTGATTCCTAAAGGCTATGTATTGGTTTATAAATTTAAATGAAATTTATAAATAGATGAAACCTTTCAATGTCATCTAATACTATACTAAAATCCAAAACATCATTGAATATGACACTACAAATCTAACTTTATGTAAGGTATACAACTTTTTATATAAAGCTACAATTGTTCATTAATTTCATAATAAATATGTCTCATGTCTCAATTGAATACCAAAGTGATGCATTCATATCTCCTACATACACATATTATACACACACACATTTGTTTTTATTTCCAAAAACTTATTCAATCCACCCATAACTCACATACGTACTTATATATATGACTTTATTATAGATTTCAGCACAACTAAAACTTAAATATGTTTATAATACTATCAATCAACCTAAACACATACTTATCCTTTAATTATCATTTTTCATATACAAATTCATGCCCAAAACTATATAATCCCATCCAAATATACATTGATAGGTCATATATGAGGGTGCAACTGTACAATACATATCGATTTTATCAAATTATAACCCATGGTTTCATTTACTAGAACATGTAATAAATAATATACAAATTTTAAAGCAATATTTAATCCAATATATTTATACTCAGGTGTTACTTTTTTCATGTTTTTTATTCAACAAATATTTCATCTAAGTTTAAACCCATTTCCCAAAGGCAATGTATCTTCCATAGATAAAACAAGTCCAAAAACATTCAACCCTTAATAAAATGATCTATCATCACTTTTATATGCCTATGGATGGAAATTAGTTTCATCCCAAAGTATATAAAGGTGAGGTCCTAATTTTACAAGGCCTTATAAATACGTACATTCTATGCAGTTTAAACATTTTCAAAATGGAAACTCGGTCTATATACAATATAATCAAAACCCATATAAATTATTATTCTCTATTTTAAAACTCTACTTTTTTATTTATTTCAATGTATTTTATTCCAATGCCAATATTGGTATCCTTTTACAATTCTCTTGATCATTATTCCATGTCCCCCAATTTTTCCATTTTCTTTCTTCTTATCATATTTCCATTTATCATCCATATTTTACATGTCCTTGAGTTTCTCTTAGAACTTTGTGAGTTCTCAATTAAAGACTCAAATTAATTAATTCATTATTATTCATTTTGATGATAACTAAATATTCCATAACATATTTTTTCCATGGTAGCTACATGTGAAACCCTACCACTCTATTTTCTCCCCCAAAGGCAAGTTCAACTCATTGTGATACAAAAATAAACCCAATTTTCTTTCCAATTAATCTAAAAGGATAAAACTTTTGGTTCAATCAATGAATGAAAATGATGTGACTAGAACCTTCCAATCATAAAAATTTATTCCTCTAAGTTTTAAAAACTCATCTCAAAATAAAATGTTGGTTTTATTTCTCCCTATATCCCCTAGGCCACCAAAAATGTGTAGGGATTGAGTCCTATAATATTTAAATATTTAAATACAAAGGGATGGTTTCAATAAACATCTTATACTCCAAAGATTTAAAAATAAATATAAAAATTTAAATCATGATTCATAACTTAGTAACCATACTCTGGCCCATTTAAATATTTTTTATAGTTTCACATAGCCAATGTATGTCAATAAAATTAATTAAATATATTAATAATAACATCCATTAAAAACTGGTTATTATATAGTAAGGTGTGTAATTGACCCATAATAAATGAGAGGAATGAAATATTAATTATATTAACAAATACTAAAATTAATCATACAACATATCCATAAAATACCACTAACATTCAACTTATTTCATTAGGAAAGTGTGTGTGTGTGTGTGTGTGTGTGTGTGTGTGTGTGTGTGTGTGTGTGTGTGTGTGTGTGTGTGTGTGTGTGTGTGTGTGTGTGTGTGTGTGTGTGTGTGTGTGTGTGTGTGTGTGTAGTTTAGTTTCTCTCTTTTTATCCCAAATTTCATTATCTTCATCATTATAACCTATGATATTATCCATATGTTCCACTTTTTGAGGGTAGGATAATCCTACAAACACATCAATCAAACAAAATCATAGTTAGTACAAGACTACAAAAAAATCATAATATACTCAAAATGTATATGAGTCCAAAGATATGTTATAAGATAAATAAAATCTATAAATGAAATCATGTTCACATAATATTATAATACACAAAAATATATCCATACATATGTAAAAATTTCCTTGAATCATAATTAACTATGAAATAAAATACTATAGCTATTAAAATATACAACATAAATGTCTAGATGTATCATCAAACTCAAAAAATACTAATAATTAATTTTACTTTATTTTATAATAATAATTTATTCTTTGAATATTATGAGAGACATAAAAAAATTAGTAGGATAAGTGTGGTGCTCAATAATTTGGATGATATTCTTTTACCATGGGATTTATTGGATAGTGACAACCTTAATATGATAGATAAGAGAATCAATTGTGGTTGGTATTGAAGATGGTTGTTTTTTTATGTTAATTATAAATTTTTAATCATGAATATATTTATAAGGTTGAAATAGATAATGAGAAGAAGAAATAAAGTTAGATATGGAATTATGCTCTCATGTAATTAGTTTCATAGTGAAGGATTTTAATTATTTAGTAAGAATAGTGGAAATTTGGTGATAAACAATAATATTTTCACTTTTTCATTGATAATAGTCATTTAACTAATGAAAATTGAGTTATGAATCACCTAAAGCATGTATATTGTGGATGTATAAATTGATGGTAGTGTGCATGCTAAGAATGAGAGATTCATACTCATCCATGTTATTCATAACTTCAAAGGTTAAATAGAAATCATGATTCATGACTTTTCCTAGAGGATATGCTAAAACACATCCTTCCCCAATTCTTTCAAGACATTTATCACCATCAAAATCAAGTGTCCAAGTATATTCATGTACATCAATTTCTACTTCAAGTAATTATTCCATGATGACTTTGGATTTTGGTTTATAAATGGAAATGTTTGGTGCATCAAGATTATTTGATTCAAGGTCATGTTTAAAATTATGAAAATAATCTTGGAGTAAAATAGCTTGATTAAATCTTTCAATGTATAGGATTACTTTATCAATAAGAATATCTTTGCATTGATTACTGACTGGTACAAAAGTGTTAGAAACTTGATTAGAAATTACTCAATCTTTAACTAATGTTTGTATAATAATTCACAAATCAAATTCTAGTAAGATAACCATCCATTTTCGAATTCTATCACTAGGTAAGAAGTTTTTTGAGAAAAAAAGACAAAGATGATTAGAATGGATGATGACATAAGTTGTTTGATAGAGCATGTAGTGGAAATTTTTTATGGTTGTGAAATAAATGATGAGAGAATCACATTCAAATTTAGTATAGTGTATCTCATATTATATTATATAATCACTGATATAATATATGGCATGTTCATGAGATATCTAATTTTGTTAGTTAAGCATTGCCCTAATCGATATGGGGGTGTAAAAAGTGTACATGATCAAACATATATCATTTGAATGTGGTCTAAGAGTGGGAGGATGAAATAGTGATTATTTAATGTTGTTGAATGATTTTTGACATGATCGGTCAATTCTAAAGCTATACCTTTCCTGAGAAATGAGTTACCTAAATAAAAATAGTAAGCCATTTTAGGAACAAATCATGATATTGTTATAAGTTTTCCAATGTATGCTCATATGTATGGAATGGAACAAGGGATAGGCATGGATAATAATAGATTTAATTTTAATAGGATATACATCAATTACATGTAAATAAACTAAGAATCATTTTTTTTGGAGAAGACACTAAAAACACATTTATAAGGATTTAGTTTAACTTTCTATTTGATGAGATAATAAAAAAAGATATCAAGATAATGAAGATGATTTTAACAATGAGTAGCTTTAGTGATATGATCATATACATAGTTTTTAACAATTTTATGTATTATATAATGAAATATGTGCATAATTACATATTGATAAGTGGTGTAGACAACCTCCAACTAGGTCTTTTGGCCAATTTTCACCTAAAATGCACAATTTGGCCTAAACACACTAAAATGCATTAAATGAGTTAAAATTGACATATTCAAGTGCCAATTTTGGCTAGGGTATCACTAAATGGGTTAATGAAATTTATGGGCTAGATAACTTTGATCAGATCATTTCAACTCAAAATGCTAATTTTGCACCTAGTTGCTATAGATTGCTCTTTCCTATCAAATCTATTACACGATACACATGCCTTTGTTATTTTGTTTTTATAACATGTTATATGGGATAAAATATCCAATGCATCTAACATCACCTTCCAATTCCAATCCAATCAAATTTTGGACCAATAACAAGGCATTCTGATCAATTTGAGTAATTTATGCATAAAGTCATTAATCATGCTTAAGAGCTAATTAAACAAAATTAGAGATTGACTAAGAATTCCATGGAAATTTTTTGAATACTTGTTTTTAAAAATGAATATTGAATAACTACATCATCAGGTGACCTCATTTCTTGGGAAGACATTCCTAGGCCATAAATGTCACAAATATTAGGATTTATGCCTCCCATGCCTCATAAAAGCCCTTCATGCCTCTTAATTTCTCCTCTATCCTAAATATTTATGATCTTATTTATCAAATTTAATTGAAAAATTGGATTAATCCTTAGCCACCCATCACAATCGTGAGATAGATGGTTCAGGTTTATTGTAATCAATCTCAAAAATCTATAAATAGGAGGCCTTACCACATCATTTATAGGCTTAATTTGTTCAATGTTATAGTGAAAGATTGGTTCCAAAAGCTTCAAGAAACTAGTGTTACCATGAAAAATTGATTCCAATCCAAGCCAATAAAAATCCAAAGGTGCTAAGGAGAGATGGAAGTAGCCAAGCTTCCATTGATGAGGACTTCATGAGCACAAACTGAGCAAGCCAATCAAAGAATACTCTTGAAGCATCAAGAATGGTAAAAAATGTGTGTTTTCTTGCATTTTATTTTATTTTTGTTCATTTTTATTTATTAACCAATCTCACCCTAATAACTAGGATTGAAGATGTTAGTTTACTATGTTTTTTATTTGATTTCATTCACTAACACAATACTAATCTCCTCTTCTTATTCGAATTCCTAGTTCACAAGTGGCACTATAATTTTTAATACAAAGGGAATGTTAATGTAATAATAGATGTCCCATTATATTTTGAAAGAGGTTTTATGTTGATCCTCAAGAGTGATATGAATTTGATTATATCTTGAAAAACCATCCATGAGAGATAAACAAATTTGTCCAACAGTGAAATCAACAATACCATAGATTAAGCATAAAGGCTAGTTATATATGGTACATGATATATTTAGATTGTAAAAGTATATAAATATGTGAATAACCATGGTAAATTTTATATGTATAGTAATAATTTTGGAAACCCATTCAAATTAATATACAAGTTTGATGAATTTAGTATCTAAGAGCTTAATGATCTATTTATGATAGAAGGTAGAAATATGAGGAGGATTTTTATGTTGATTTTTATGCATGTGGTTTTTAGTAGTATAGGAAGTGAGGGTGTTTGAAAATTCCTTCTTTTCTTAGACTATAGGTTCTATGGACTCGAGCTTGCCTAGAGGATCTCAGATCATGAAGATTAATGGTTGCCTCAAGTGGTGCAATGAAAGACCCAAATTGGTAATCCCTTTTGAAATGATCACTGAAGATGTTGAATACTACTCTAAGCATTTACTATATTGCAAGTTTTTGGGTTTAAGAGTCTCCCTTCAATTTTTAGAGAATTGGGCTCGAAGAGTGTGGCAACCAGAGGGCAAAATGGAGGTCAAATTTCTTGCAAATAACTTTTTCATGGTTATGTTTCTTTGCCTGGCTTATCACAATAGAGTTTTTGAGGGTGGGTCCTATTTTTATAATCAGGTTGGGCTATTCATCAAACCATGGCATGCAAGATTTAATCCTTCTAAAGAGCTCCCAAATCAGGTTCCAATATGGGTTCGATTACCCAAATTTCCAATAAAATGTTGTCGAGAGGATGTTATTCATATGCTTGCATCGATGCTTGGAAGGTCAATGGGGTATTCAACACAAACCTTGGGTAATAAAGTTGTGAATTTTGCTCAAATTTGCATGGAAATCAATCTGAGTAGACCATTTCTAGATGTAGTGGAGATGTGTGTGGGCTCACATTCCTGGGTGCAACAATTGGATTATGAGACCCTTCCTTTCTGATGCCACCTTTATCATGAATATGGCCACCTAGTACAAAGATGCTCGAAGGCCAAGCCAGTGGAACAACAACCTCTGCCTCCTCCTAGTAACACTCCTGGTGCTAATAAAGGGAAGAAGTCTATTACTGGGGAGGGCAAGGATGCTGAGGGTTTTATTCAGGTTAAGGTTTGAAATTGTAATAGAGGATAGAAGAGGACTCTAATGGAGTGATAAGAGGAGGATACCTTTAACGGGTTTGAGGTCTTGGATGAATTGGGTCAAAAAGAAGTTAATCCTAGATTAACTAGTGTAGATCAACTTGTGGTGGATTCTAGACTAGAGATTAGTTCTTCCATTCCTCCCTCTATTTCTCATGTGGAATCTACCATGCCTATGGTCACAGATGGGAAGTCAGGGGCTCAGATGATTTTAGAGCCAAATGTTGATATGGGATAAGGAGTAGAGGAAATAACTCTTCATGCATGGACTATAGTTTCATATACGGATAAGCGAGGTAAATCATATTCTCCTCATCTAGGCATTCTTAAAAAGGATGGTAAGAAGGGGGTTTCAGAGAAAAATGTTAAAATGGGATGAAAGAAGGACTTGGAGAATATTAAGATGATAGGGGAGACTTTGGTGGAGTCAGGATCTGTTAAGACCTTAGATTCCCACTTTTTGACTCCTCTCAAATGATCATTATTTCTTAGAATGTAAGGGGCTTGAATAGTGGCCCTAGACAAAAAGCTATTTGGGAATTAGTTAGAAGTCATTCTCTTGATGTTCTCTTTCTTCAAGAGACTAAGGTTTATGTGGAATGTATGATGAGTATCGCACCTAAGTTGTGGAGGCAAGGTCAATGTCAATGCAATGGAGCTCAAGGATCTTCAGGGGGTGTGGCATGTCTATGGAACCCACGAAAGATCTAACCTATGTCCTGGATTTCCTTCAAGTCCTCCTTATCCATGGTTTCTTTATGCATTGAGTCTGGGGAATCTATCCTTTTTTCTAATGTCTATGCTCCAATTGATTTCCAAGGTAAACTTTTGGTATGGAATAATATTCATGTGATTCATAGTGTATTTCCTTACTTGCCATGGATTATTGCTAGAGACTTTAATGCTATTCTTGATTTAAATAAAAAAAGGGGAGGTAAGGTAAGACTGGAGCCCTCCTGTAACTTTCTTTAGGATAATATTTTGGCACTATATATCATGGATATCAAGCCTAGCAATGGCCACTTCACTTGGAACAATATAAGGGTGGGTGACAGGTGCATTGTTGAATGACTTGACTGCTTCATGGTTTCCTATTTTTGGGTGGGTGGATTGTGGTCTTCTAGCTCTGAGATATTAGATTGGAGAGGTTTGGATCATTAGCCCATAAAGCTTATCATTTCTTTAGCTAGTGTGCCTCAAAATCCATCTTTCAAGTTCTAGCTTATGTGGCTCAGGGACCTAAACCTATATGGATGTGTTGTTGAATGGTGGAAGGTAGGTAGACCTTCTTTTGGTTCAACTATGTATATTTTTGCCAAGCTCGTCCAATACATTAAGTATCAGCTCAAATAGTGGAATTGACAATGCTTTGGGAACATTTACTAGGCAAAAAATGAGGCTCAAATGGAGTTGAATGATGTTACCAGGTTGATTAGGGAAGAGGGGGTGTTTGAGTATTTGTTGTGGGAGGAAGCTAGGGCTCTAAATACATTAGAGGAATGGGAGCTGAGAGAGGAAATATTTTGGAAATAGAAAGCATGGAATGTGTGGCTTCAAAAGGGGGATAATAAAATTGCCTTATTCTTTAATTCAGTGAAATCCAAACAACATGGTAATTCTTTATCATATTTGGTCACTGACAGGGGGGAGGTTATCCATTCTACCTAGGATATTGGCAATGAAGCTGTGTAGTATTTTGCTTCTTTATTTAGGGAAGAAGCGCAGGGGGACTTGGCTGCAGAGGCTCAAGTTCTCTCCTGTATTCCTTCTTTGGTTTCTTTGGAAATGAAAGAGCATCTTATAAGTTCCATATCTTTGGAGGAGTTAGAGAAGACTATTTTCTAGATGCAAAAAGGAAAGGCGCCTGGTCTAGATGGATTCCTGATTGAGTTCTCAGAATTTTGGGACATTTCAAATTAGATTTATTGGTAGTTGTTCAAGAATCCCAAAAGAATAAGCAAATGCTTCAGGCCCCAAACTCTACCTTGCTAGCTCTCATTCCCAAGGGGGAGAGGGTTGATTGGTTAAGTCAATTTTGCCCCATTTCTCTTTGCAATGTAATTTATAAAATTATATCTAAGTTGATTGCTGAAAGGTTAAAAAAGTGGCTTATAATGCTTATTTCCAAAGAGCAAAGTGGCTTTGTGGAGGGCCATCAAATCTTGTATGGAGTGATTATGGCTACAGAGACAATGCATTCCATGGCCAAGTCAAAACACAAGGCTATGTTCATCAAGTTGGACATGAGCAAGGCTTATGACAGAGTTTGTTGGCCCTTCCTACAGAAGGTTTTGGGTGCCTTTGGATTTGAGGAGGAATGGATTCACTAGGTTATGAATTGTGTGAATTTGACTTCTTTCTTAGTTTTGATTAATGGAGAGCATTCTAATCTCTTTGGAGCCTCTCAGGGTCTATGACAAAGTGACCTTTTTTCTCCTTACCTATTTCTTCTTCTAGTGGAAGGGCTGGGATGGTTAATTAAAAGGAATGTTGAAGGGGGCTTTAATTAGGGCTGGTAATGGGGAGGGGGCCTTCTTTTACAATCTCACCTATAGTTTGTGGATGATGTGGCTTTGATGGGAATGGCTACTATTAAGGAGGCCTCTAATATGCGTAAAGGCTTGGATGTTTATCTTGCTACTTTAGGGCAGTTAATTAATGAGGGAAAGTCTTCAATTTTTTTCTTCAACACTCCACCTCCCATTCAATGAAGAGTTGCTAATATTCTCATGTTCTAAATTGGGAGTCTTCCTTTGCTATACCTTGGGATTCATATTTCAGCTGGCAGGTAGTCTAGGGATTCATGGCAAGTTATTCTGGACAAGTTCCATTGCAAAGTGAACCATTGGACCCATCATTAGCTATCCTTTATTGGTTGGGTCCAGCTGCTTGAATCTATAGTGTAGGCACTTCCTCTCTATAGGTGTATGATTCAAGTGGCACCTGTGAGATTTGTTAGGGGCCTTGATTCCTTAGCAAGACAATTTTTATGGGCTAGTAATTTATCATCAACTAAGTGGATCCTTATTAAGTGGGAGGTAGTTTGTAGCCCAAAAAGGTTTGGTGGTCTTGGATTACGACAGTCATTGCTTTCTGGTACTACTTTAGTAGCTAAATTGTATTGGCAGTGGTGTGTGGAATAGGACCAGGTGTGAGCCAAAATCTTATCCCATAAGTACTTTTTTGGGATCCCCTAGAAAGATACCCCTTGGTATAGCTTGACAGGGAAAAGCTTGGTGATTTGGACTATGCTCAAGAAAGGGGCTGCACTCATTAAGGGTGGACTATTTTGGATCTGCAAGAGTGGGATGGAGGCACATTTTTGGCAAGAATCTTGGGATGGGTACCCTCCCATATTTTCCCAATATCCTCACTTAAGTATATTGTCCTAAAGGTTTTGTGAAGTTGGATGGAGGAGGGTGGGTGACTTTAAGTCCCTTTCCCTTCATGGGTAGGTGGTGGAAGCAAGATGGAAGACCCCAAGGGAGTGGCCTATTTTTGGGTTGGAGGTAGAGTGTGCTGAACTTCATTACATTCTCTCTTGTCGTAGCTATAGTCCCCTTATGGATAGTGATGTGTTAGCTTAGGCCCTTAATCCCAAGGGTACATACACTATGTCTTCTGGTTATTAGGAGTTTTTCTCTCAATAATTAGATGGGGGGAGGGAAGTTCATTGCTGGAAAAAAGTTTGGAATAGATTCTCTTGGCCAAAATGTAATTGATTTATTTGGACTTTGGTTTAGAATACATGCTTGATTTGGGAAAATATCTAGAAGAGGGGCTTTGCTAGCCCTTTGAGGTGTGTTCTCTGTAGTGGTGGAGAGGAAGATTCTCTACATTTATTCTTTCGCTACCCCTTCACAATGCAACTATGGCATCTTTGGTGGGATGTGTGGAAATGTTAGTGTATTCATACATCCTCCTTGATAGAGTTTTGGATGAGATTGGGGAGGCCCCCCTCCTTGGCTCCCTTCTTGCAGGATGTTTGGTATGCTAGTCCTATCTTTCTACTATGGCAAGTTTGGTTGGAAAGGAATCACAAAAAATTTTGGGAAAAAAAATTGGGGATTCAACAGGTTTGGATTAAAATATTGGGAATGATTCAATAAACTGTTGAAACTAAGAGTGAGATTATTTTTTCACTGGAGAAAGGAGATGCTAAGATGGTTAATAGGCTGGGCATACAGGGGATAGCTTTGGCCTTAGCTTGTGTCAGGAGAGGTAGACATGTGAAACATAGATTTCAAAGGATGGGGAAATGGCTGCCACCTCCCGCTAGTTTTTTGAAAATTAATACGGATGGTTCTTCTAAGGCTAATCCAAGGTCAGCTGTGATTGGTGGGATTGGTGGGGATTCTTTTGGTTCAGTGGTTTTTATTTTCTTAGCTAATAAAGGGGTGTAGACCATTAATAGAATGGAAGGCTTGGTGATCCTACATGCTTTGAAGCGAGCTTATGATCTAGGGTGGAGAAAGGTGATTTGTGAAGCTGACTCTCAAGTCCTGGTCAATTTACTCCTTGAGAGGAAGATCTCTAATCTTAGATGGAAGCTATCTATGCTAGTACATTAGATACTTCAGGTTAGTTCTTGTATGGATTTAGTGTCTTATGCCCATATTCCAAGGAAATAAAACATGGCGGCCGATTGCTTGGAAAAATGGGCATCAGAATATATAGATGGCTGAAAGATTGATGGTTGGGAGTAGTTGCCCTATGAGTTATGTTAGGACCTGGAGAGGATTCTTGTATAAGATGAGAGAGGTATAATGATGTTCTTGTTCTTGTTTTTTTTGTAGTCTCTGGTGGTTCCTAAGGCTTTGGCCCTAGGTTGTTATGTATTTAGCTATTTTAAGTTTCAATAAAGTTTTTACCCCTATTTTTTCAAAAAAATATCATTTTTCATATTGTAAATGACACATGATAGGATAAAGCAATGAAATAGGATGTGTTTTAGGATCGATACTATAAATAAATTTTTTGAAATAGGGAGCCTTTTTCTCAAAATGACCAAGATTATGATATTGGCATGGAAGTTGAGGCTCAAAAGCATTAAGTAGTTATAAAATATATTTATCAATAGGGATAAAGGGTTAGGATTATAATATTCAACATCCACTTCAAGATCAAAAAAATTATTTCCATGAGTATCAAACTTAGAATGTATATTTTGAATGGTTGTAGCTTGTGCAACCAAGGTAATTTTAAGAGTATGGATGTGTAATTATCCAATATAATCTAGTGTCAAGATATTTAGATAATTACTATCATTATTGGTGATTAAATTATGTATAATAATTATATAATTGGTTTGTTTTATATTATTGATTAAATAAAATGGATATTGACTTACTAGATTGATTTGGTCAGTTAAACTAGGGATTGTAGGTTAGCTTATAGTAGGTTAGTTAATTTCTTGGATAACCCATTAAGTATATTTAAAATGTGTGTTGATAAGTGGTATATATATTTATAGTTCTAATTCATTGTTAGATGGCATGTGAATGACATGAACATCAAAATTAAAGGCATTTATTTTTTATAATATTTTTTGATAATGTAGGAAGTCTAAATATCATGAATAATATTATGCCATAATTTAAGTACTATCATGGGATGGAGATATAACATATGTATCTATTTCATTAATAACATATGTATGGGATATGCCCATGTTACTAAAAGTGTGAGGAGACATGGCTAAAGGAACTTGAAATAGTTTGGTTACCCATATTCATTTCAAACAAAATCATCCTATGTCTAAGAGGATTTATGTGTATTGCATAGGGGAGGGTTTTTGGTGACATAATCTATTAATGGAATCATTATATTTCATGTAAGAAGTGGAGGGAGTCATTCCATAATATACGGTTTTAATTGAGTGGTATTGAAATTGTTTTAAAGTTCATTAGGTTCATCATCCTATGAATGTAAAAGAGTTACATGTGCATCTTAATGTATATTCAAAAATTCAATAAGATGAGTACTATTTATTTTAGTAATAGTGGGTATTATATATATATATATATATATATATATATATATATATATATATATGAGATTTACAAGCTGTATAATCCAAGGGTTAGGATCAACCTTATGTTTTTAATATTTTCCATTATTTATGAATTTGATACATTGACTACCATAAGATGTAATAGCTTGTCTACAATGAGTCCATGGATGACCTAAAATCATGATATAAGATAAAGGAAGATAAATAACCATGATTTTTGTTCAAAATATTTTGAGTCCAACTATAATAGGTATCCAACTATAACTAAAAGGATTTTTGTTGTTTTTTATCAAATCCAAGACACGCACGATGAGTTTGTTTGAGATTTTATTAGGTGTATCTAATTTGTTGAATTATCCATAGAGAAGTAACATTGATACCAAATCATTCATCAACTAATATTTTTTGAATTAAAGTGTTATTGATAACGTTTTTGATAAAAAAAAAAAGGTGAATCATCAACTAAAAATAAAATTTCATCATTTATCATATGTTCTCTTAGAAAATCTATAGTGGGTCTGGTAGATGAAATGGTGTATTTAGCATTAACTTATACAAGCTAAAAAACATCAATAGGTAGTTTGAGTCTACTATATAAAGGTTATATGTCTTATAGTTATTACATAGGGAACTTTTGTTGACAAGGATAAGTTCTAACTAATTCCATGGGATGAATTTTAAAAGGCATAGAATAAAGTTCATCTTAGGATTTATAATGAGGTTTAGAAGAAGAGAGATCATGATGCTTAGGTTGATTATATGAGGTGATTTTTGGAAGTATCTTAGGGTCTAATAATGGAGATGTATTATCACTAAAGGATAGTTTTGGAGATGTAGGCTGAGAGGTGGTAGTTTTATTAAGTAGGTGATTGTTAGTAGATGGTCGTTTAGGTTTGTTTACATGGTCTTTATGAGTAGGATTTTAGTGATAATTTTTTTGGATGAATTCACATATTAAGAATTGGTATAATATTAATCATAATCATCATTTATAGGACACAATTTTTCATTAGAGTGTTGTGTATTTGGATTTGGGGAAGGTTTTTGAGATTTTAATGTGGTATATTTTGTAAAGTTTATTTTTTGAGAAGCTTTGATATAATCAAGATGATGTAATTTGATCATAGTTTCATGATTAAAGGTATCTAAAAATATGAAATAAATTATGAATTTTACAAGTGCACATGTCTCATGAGAATGACAAATTTTATTGTGGAACCAATAAAATTTATTTGGACCATACCATGATGGGGGATAATTATTCATATAGATGAAGTCTTTATATTTAGATAATATTTTATTCATTTATAAGAGAGTTAAGGGTGGGTTGGAGGGAGTTTGAGTATATTCTTTGACTACTCCCAGTTTTATTTTAGATTGAGAACTTATGCTAGTGGTTACATTAGTTTAAGTTAAGAAATATTCTTTGGTTCAGTTATGATATGGTTCAAATTGATTCACAAGGAAATTTTATCATTTATCTTGATCAAAACCCTCTTATAAGGTTTGAGGAGAAAATATTAAAACTTTTTGTTAAAGAGAATATTTTAAGGTAGTAATATATAATTTAATAGATTATCATTATTCATGTTATGGTCTACTTTATAAGATAGTGATTTTCATATTTTGATAAAAATATGAGTAGATTTAGTAGGTAATTACTTAAGATTGATGAGGTGACATATAATTTACAAGAAAATTATTTTGTTGAAATTAGTTGACTAGAGAATTTATGATATGTTATAGTTTCCACATGAAGTGTTAGGGGAGTTGATTATACCATTCTAAATCAACTCCTATAATAATTTTGACAATACGTTTAGGTGTATAAAAATATTTGGTTTGGAACCATTACTTATAGAAATTACCAAATTATTTAAGGAAGATAATAGGGTATTTAGTTCCATCATATTTAATATTTTGATAGATATTTCCAATATCTATGGAGATGATGAATGGATATAAAGATTATTTTTGAATATGTTGAATCATTTTTTATGCATGATAGCAAGAGTTAGGGTAATTTGTTAATATGTTTAGGAATGATAATAGGGCCTTAAATGTCCATTTTTAAGATATGATTTTACATTTGGAGCATTTTTAAATTGTTAGATTTTTGCGTATCATTCATTTATTGAATCATTTGAGTAATAATTTTTGTTATATCGATAGATGGATTAGTATTTTTAGTGGTAGGAGGGCTACTCCCAAGATTAGTGATAGGGATGTTCCATATAAGAGAGTTTCATATAGGAGGGTTACTTTTGTTGATATCAATTTATCCAATGGTAAGGTTAAGAAATTTGGATAAGGTAATGTTCATGTTAGGATCATCTAGATCACCATTTTGTGTAATGTAGATCGGGTTGTATTCCATTAACCTAGATGATGGTTGGGAGTAATTACACCAAAAGGGGATATCTTCTTAGTTAACTAAAGTGGGTAAGAAATAGCAACCCATATAACATCAAAATAAGTTAATATTGTCAATACATATTTTAATGGGTGATTTCATGATGGTAATTAGTGTGGGAGGAGAAATAATAGGATGGAATGCTAAAAGAGAATAGGGATAATGAAAGAAACTAAATCATCAACTTAGTGGATTAGGTCAACTAGGGTCAACAGTCATTTAGGAGTAACAATGTTGATTAGTTTGATCTCATATATTTATGGGAAGGAATATAGTAGTTTAAAAGTTTACTAGGTTAGTCAGGCCCTACAAGTTTGACTAGGTTGATCTAATAGATATTTTGGAAGGAATGTGTGAAGTAAAAATTATCTAATATAATCAAGACCCATATGGTTAACTAATCCAATATATTGGATATATGGGAAGGAATAGAAACATTGATTATTATTTTAGGTTAGTCAAGACCTATAAGTCAACTAGGTCAATCTAGAGTAATTATGGAAATCTATAACAATAGTGAAAATATTATTATATTTTCTAGGAAATATAGGATCAACCATGTTTATCTAATGTATTTATGTAAATATAAAATAATAGTTAAAATTTTAACTAGTTATCCATGACCTATAGGGTCAACCAAGTTGATCTAGTGTATTTTTATACATCTAAAATATTATTTTTAATTATACTAGGTCAGTTAGGGCTTATAAGGTTGACCCCATTGATCTAGTGTATATCTATAAATATAAAAAAAATTAGATAACTACTTGGTTGAGTTAGTTTTCCTACTTGTGTAAATAGGGAAAAGGAACAATCTATAAAAAATTTGGGTCGAGCTAGTCAACCTAGTTGGAAAGACATAGAAAAACAATAGTTTAGAAACCTACTGGGTCAAGTTGGTTAACCTAGTTTGGGTAACAAGGATTAATATCAATTTAGAAACCTACTGGGTCGAGTTATTAACCTATTTAGGTAGACAAAGAAAAATAATAGTCTAGGAACCTACTAGGTTGAACTAGTTGACCTAGTTGGGCAAATAAGGAAAAAAAGTATTTTGAAGTCCTACTAAGTTGAACTAGTTGACTTAGTTGCAAAGGAATGAAAATACAAAGGTAGACTAGGTCAAGCTAGTCAATTTTGTTAATAATAAAAAAAAATTAACAATAGTTTGTAAAATGTAGTTTAGAAACAAAATTAAAACAAACATAATACAAAACTAATTAAAACACAACATAGAGCTATATCCATGCAAGTTGATACAATATGCAATACAATAGAGAATAGAAATCAGCAAGAATAAACTGAAAATTTAAACTAATAATGCTAAATAATAATTTAAATATAAGATCAAGAAGCTATGCTAAAAGGTTTTGATTGATTTGTAGGCTCCCAAAGATAATTGATTGTCTGTTGGATAGTGACAACACAATCTTTCAGATCCCTAACTTTGGAAGAAGTACCATTATGATATCCCACCAAACCTAGTTTCAAGGATAAGCTCAAAGTAAATTCTTAGTGATAATGGATAATTGATGCACCACAAAATCAAAAAAATGGAGGGATTCTTAAGGTTCAATACAAAGGAAATTCCTAGCATTTCTAAAATATTGTGATGTGCATAGTAACTAAAGATTATGTTTAGATATATATGATGGTTATGAGTATTGATACAAGCCCATAATGACATGATATCTAAAAATGATAAAAAATAAAAATAAATAGAGTATCATGTAGCCATTCACAATAGTAACTAAGTAGTTTTAAAACTACCACTACATAGTTTATAAGGAAAGCAAGACAAAGTGAAAATTGATTTGAAAATCAAGAGTTAAAAACCAATTTTTAATTTTTGAAAGTAAGTAAATAAGAAGAAAAATCTTTTTAAAACAAGTGTGAGATTAATTACTATAAAATGAAATTAAATTACTTATGCTAAAAAATAAACATATTGAATAAGATCATCCATGCCAATCTAGTTGGCAAAAATCATGGAACTAAGTCAAGAAGGCCAATCTAGTATGTTATGAAAATAGGGTGAAAAACTAAAGTCATCTAGGTCAACATAGTTTATTTGTAAACTAATGTAGATACATAATTAAGTCATATAAGATGACTTAATTTATTGTGTGATACAGTTCTAGTATAAATGAAATATTGGTAAAAATAAAGTATAAGTTTTAAATAATGATTAACTTTACTAAAAAATAGAAATGATAGACTAAGATCATTGAAAAATATTTAAGTATGAAGTTGGATAGATTGAACCTAAGTAATATAACTAGGTTGAATTAGCTATTTGACTGAGAGTGTTGAATATCTTACTATTTATTAGATTGTCTAAGCCTGATTTGATCATGTAGAGGCATAAAGATTGAAAATATAGACATTATATATATTCAACTAGGTTGACTTAGTATATAGAAAGCTGGAAACTAGAAATGGCAAAACAATACTAGGTTGATCAATACAACCTTATCACCTACAAATTTAAAAATAAAGATTGTATAAATGAACTAGGTTAACAAGCCTAACCTACTTCATTGTAAATGAAAACTCTAAAAATAGGTAAAATGATTAGGTTGACCTACATGACCTAATTTAATGTAGATCCTAAGTATATAGGTAGAGAAAATAACATGGTCAACTAGTCTAACCTATTTGATTTTAGATGAGAAACTTGTATATAAAGGAAAAATTTTGGTTGACCGATACAATATAGTCAATTGTATACCCTAGATATAATAACAAAGGTTAAACTTAGGTTAACCAACATGACCTAGTTGATTGTAAATGAAAAATAAAAAATTTAATGGTTACTTTCATGCCAAGTTCTCCAAAATGTGTGTAGAAAATTAATATAGATATATAAATTATCTTACTTATTAAATATAAGATCAAATAAGGTAATTAGCTAACATCTATTATGATAATTTTAATATTGGGGGTATGGAAAAATTGGATTAAATAAACCTACCATGGGATATCTTATAACACAAAACTATATGAGAGGGTTCCAAATCCTTTAGTTAAATAACATTATCCAAAAAACCTAGCTAGGTATTTTAATACATAAAACGAAACTAATAAAGTGTTCACCAAAGCTTGTGGAACAAATGACAGTGTTTTAACAAAAACAAACAATCAAGGGATCATGTTAGGAAAATGGGGGTCTATATTACCTAAGGTGGAAGATGGAAAGAAAATAAGACCCTATAGTTATACTAATTTTAATTATAGAGGTAATCTAATAAAGGAGTTATACATTTAAAATGTATTACTTTATGTAATATCTATCTATCAAATGAAACAACAAAAGTTAGAAATACTTACCTTTAGGAGAACCTATCAAGTATCAATATCCCCCTTGGAAAATGGTGCTTCAAAATAGGTGGTTGTCGTTTTATAAGTATTAAAATATATAAATTATATCTAGGATAAAAGGCTCATACTTTTCATCCAAGACATGTCACTAGACAAATTATCTTTCCTCCAAGGCAAACCCTAAGTAATGGATATTTCAAATTTAGATGTAGTATAATAGTGAGCTATAATAATATAAAAATGAATATTACTCTCTATTGGATTGAAGTGAAGGTTTATTTATAGGAAAGGATAAGTCGTGATCCTTCAAAAAAATTATTTAATAAGGTCAACTAACACAAACAAGTTTTAAGAAAAGGTTAATGTTAGGCCTCAAACAAGGTCATCCAGGCCAACTTAGTTCCATAATGTGTACTTTTATCTTTTTTAGCATGGTATAATAGGTTAAATTAGTATTAAAAGTGGGTTTTTACTTGGTTTGGGTCTATTTAAAAGGATAATTTCTTAGGTAAATGGATAAATAGGGTTTGTTTACTTATGGAGTTGGATAATTAGGATTTATAGTGGGTCTAGTTAATGCTAGAGCTGACCCAAAATCCTATAAATCACCAATGGTTTACCCACCCCTTTATTGGTCCAACCTTTAAGGTATTCTATCATAGATTAAAACTCAATAGGTTCATGTAAGAGATAAAGCATCCATATATAATAAATTTTAAAAATATTGTATGTATACACTCTGTCTCCTAACTAAGTATACTCTAAGGATAATAACATGGTCCTATAGGTTATTTGGAACCTTCAATGTGGTGGTGATTCCATTTTTATACCATGAATCCCTTGATGTGGATATCTCCAACTATGGATTGAATGTTGACAACATTTCTTATCAATGTTTCTCAAGGCCACACTAGTTTTAAAAACATATATCCATGTGTAAATAGAGGTTGTGGTGGTGGGACCACATATAATTTTCATATCTAGAGGTGATTTAAGTAATGAATTTTTAATTAGAGGTCCTATAAGTTGAAATGTTTATTAGAGGAAAAGAACTTGTCTCTTAACTATATTAAACCAACATTGTAGGATTGATTACTGATTCATCTACCATAAATTCATCTCTTATTTCAAATATAATTTATCTAGTGTGAAAGGAGAGAGATTTGAAACACATGTGATGGTTATTTTACTTTGTTTAGATAACTTGTAGTTTTGTTTGATGTGTGTCTAATTTTTGCCTTTAAAACTCCAATTTTAGTATATAAGAAAGGATATTCTTGAGGCCAAAATGGGTTTTCCATATCCTAATCAGGTACACTCTAAGGCCAATAATGTGGTCTTAGAGGTTATTTGACACCCTTGAAATGATGTAAATTCAAATTTTTATCCATGATGCCTTAGAGATGGAGGTATCCAACTATGGTTTAAATGTTGATAACATTTATTCTCAATGTTTCTTGATGCTGGAATAATTTGAAAAAACATGTATCCACATGGATTCAAATGTCATGGTGGTGCTAACATATGTAATTTTCATATCTAGATGTGTTGGAAGTGATATATTTTCAGTTTAATGTCCTAGAAATAGAAATGTCAACCATAGACAAAGAACTTATATCATGGTTTAGGTGAGGTAAAATTGTCTTAAACATATTCATAAGGCCCAAATTTATACACTGGTAAGTGATTTTCACCAATAATTTTAACTCTTTAGATAAATAAGTGGAATGAATTTTTGGTTTTGTTAAAAACGAAAAATAAAATGGGTGCAAATAGTGATAAGATTAGAGATAGTTTTGAGGGTAAAGAAGTAGTACTAGATGATTCCTTTTAGGTTCTTAGAAATCATTTGTTCAAAATGGGTGAGGGTACCTATACTTTCAATCTTGAGGGGAATATTGCTGATGACCTCAGTTTTATATATAATTTTAAGGAAATTTATTGAAATTTATAAGAGTGAGGCCATTGTGTGTTTAAATAATGGGATATTTTTTATTTTTCTTGTTTCTACTATAGATAAATTAGATATATATTATGTATCTTTATTTAAAATTTCCTTTTTGCATTGGTAATTTTTAAATTGATGTTATTTAGAGTGTTGAATTGTATGAGGGGTGTAAAAATGATGAAGGTTCTTATATTTCTCTATAGATAATTCCTTACTTTTTTCTTTTTCTTTTTTGTGGTAGTTATTCGTTATGCATAGCTCAATAATTTTATTTGTTTTGTTTGGATGAATATACATATAATATATTTCTATTCTTGGGTGAGAATTCAAAGTGTGTTACAATTTGAGAGTTTTATGTATTAAATTTATGAATTATGCATTATTTAAAAAATACATCAAGGAAGTGGAAAAGAGAGTGGGGGTTGGATTGTTGTCAATAAGCCTTATGCATATTTTATAGGCAAAGGCTACAGAGATTTGGCTTTAGTGACTCATCCATTTTGTAGTGTTACATGTTTTTTTAGCAAGAATTATTGAGATCTAGTCATCTACAATACATTAAAATTTAATATTTTTGATATTATTAAAATATAGGGCCACTTCCATTTATTTATTTGATTTTTTCCAATTTTACACTTATTTTTTATTACATACTGTCAACATTATTGTTCCAATAAAATATATGGCTCACATTTGTGAATATAATAGAGATAAATTTAAAATTATCACTGCATTACTCAAAACTAGCATAGGCCACTTTTTCATTTCAATAAGAACAATGTTGAAAAAAAACCAACATGTATACTATATATGATATTCCATTTTTAACGTGAAATGTTTCAATACAAACACACACATGCGTGCGTGCGCACACGTGCACACACACACACACACACACACACACACACACACACACACACACACACACACACACACACACACACACACACACACACACACACACACACACACACACACACACACACACACACACACACACACACACACACACACACACACACCCACCCACCCACCCACACACACACACACACACACACATGTATGTATGTATGTATACACACATACATACATTCATATACACATATATATGTATATACATACATATGCACACACGTGTGTATATATATATATATATATATATATATATATATATATATATATATATATATATATATATATATATATATGTATGTATGTATGTATGTATGTATGTATGTATGCATGTATGTATGTGTGTCCATATGTACATACATACATATATATATATATATATATATTTGTGTGTGTGTATTTATATACATACATATATGTATCTATCTGTGTGTGTGTGTGTGTGTGTGTGTGTGTGTGTGTGTACATACATACATATATATATCCACAAAGCCATAAATGCATATAATATGATCACAATAGAATTTACAGGGTTAATTCCATATAGGCATACAATTCCAAACAACTATATATCAAGCCATATAGGAATAAAAATAATGTTATAAAACATCATCCTAATCATCAGAATTCAACACTCTCATTACCTTACTTGGATAAGGCTCTCCCTTTAATGCCTTGCTCATAAATGGAGGTCACTAAGATGAATTATTATGAGTCAAATTCCACTTAAAATTCTCAAGTAGCCCAACTTGATCATATACAAATATTTTCTTAAACTTCACATTCAAGATAAATATATTTAAATAATTAATAATTTAATTTTTAAAATGATTAAAAAAATATTCAAAAGTTCACTTACCATTATCTATGGTCATTATCAATTTTTATCTGGCTCTCAATATTGTCAATGGTAGGTTGAGGATGGAAAAAATGAGTGTGAAATAAAAAAAACAATAGGATTTGGTGCTCTGCTCCTAATAAGAGAAGTGGTATGACCCTATACATATATATATACAAAATGAAATACAAAATTAGATCATAAACATTTAAATTAATTGATTATATCATTGAAACATGATAGCTAAATTTAAAAACTAAATTGTTTTATACCATGCCACACCTACTAATCATTTGAACATGACTAGAAGATGTCACTGGAGGATTCTACATAGATAATTGATTTTTTCAATATGTGTGTGTGTGTGTGTGTGTGTGTGTGTGTGTGTGTGTGTGTGTGTGTGTGTGTGTGTGTGTGTGTGTGTGTGTGTGTGTGTGTGTGTGTGTGTGTGTGTGTCCACAATGTAATAAAGGCATACAATATGAACACAATAAAATTTACAAGGTTGATTCCATATTAGCATACAATTCCAAACAACTATACATCAATCCATATAGGCATACAAAAATATTTCATAAACATCATCCTAATCATCAAAATTCATCACTCTCATTACCTTTCTTGGATAATGATATCCCTCAAATGCTTTTCTCATAAATGGAGGTCACTGAGATGAATTACTATGAGTCAAATTCCACTCAAAATTCTCAAGTATCGCAACTTGATTATATATAAATATTTTCATAAACTTTACATACTAGAGAAATATATTTAAATAATTAATAATTTAATTTTTAAAATGATAAAAAAAATTCAAAGGTTTAATTATTGTAATCTATGGTCACTATCAATATTTATCTCGCTCTTAATATTGTCAATAGTAGGTTGAGGATGTAAAAAATGAGTGTGAAATAAAAAATCCAATAGGATTTTGTGCTCTGCTCCTAATAAGGGAAGTAGTATGACCCTACACAAAATATAAATACAAAATTAGATCATAAAAATTTTAAGTAATTGAGTAAAATATTAAAACATGATAGCTAAATTTAAAAACTAAACCATTTTATACCATGCCATACCTATTAATCATTTGAACATGACTAGAATATGTCACTGGAGGAGTCTACATAGACAATTATTTCATAATTGCACAAATATAGAGGTAGATTAGAAAAAACATAGTTACAATTAAAAATTACAAGAACTCTCATACCCTTGTGAGTTTTTGTGTAAATGAAATCACAATAGAAATGCCTACATTTATTCCCATTTGAATAAATGGTGGAGTGTCTTATGTGGTCATCAACTGAATAAACAAAATATCATTGTTAGTCACTTGAGTATATATATACAAGTAAATACATGTAATGAACCATAAAACTAATAAATCCTTAAAAATTACCTTCATATATGTATATATGGGTGTAGTATGAGCAACATATGTAATTGTGTAGCATCCAAAATCCTACTGTAACATAATAATTAAATATACATTATTTAGAATTATATGAAAAATAATTATTACATATTAAATTTTACAAATATTTGAAATTTAAAAAGTATAAATTATTTTTTCAATGTGTAAAATATATAAGATACCTAAGAATCCATAGCTGAGGTGTTCGAACCAAATGTACATGACTAAAACCTATCAGTGAGATCAATATCATCTAGGCCCATGGAAAGACCACCATGAGTGAGATTCATGAAATAATCCTCATCCTCCTCAAGTAAAATTCATAGAGCACCACATTATTTTCAATGGTGAGTTTAGATAGTGCTAAATGAAGCTTCCCCATGGCCACCTTTGCCAATAAAAATATACAAAACATATCTTGTATGTTGAATGAGGGTGTCAATAAGCAACTTAAGTGCATTTAATGTATCAATCTATTTAGACTACTTAAATGTAGATGGTATTTTACTAAGAGGATTTGGTTATTAGATAGGTAATCTTGTAGGCTTATTAGGTGAAAAATATGAACCTGATATATCCTACATAGAGCCTTTTCCTTTTCCCTAAAACTATAAGAAAAATAATAATTTGGAACTTCATTAATTAAAAACCCATAATATAATTTTATTAAAAAATACAATGGGGTTTAATTATTGATTCAAGGTGTGTGATAAAACACCATCCACCATCGGTCTATAAAAAGATGTTTGACCAACTTTTGGATGCACCAGTTAATTGTAATTTATTTGGTTGAGAATCTAGTGGTGTATTGTTTTTACTAGCATTAAATAGTGCACAAATTTGGGTTTTAATTATTTTATCTTTAACAATGGTTATTAAAAATGTTTTACATCACTATGCCTTTCATCTATCTCTATAATCAACCCACCTACCAATTTGACTGATTAACAAGTCAACTTCACCTATTAATGTTTGTAATGTATTTGACAAAGAAGTTTTATGGGGGTTTATTTAACAAGGATCCCCTATTTCCTTAATTAAATTCTCAAATTCATTTTGTTTTCTATTTTTTGGGTTTTCAAATCTCCTAACTACCTTGGGGGGATTGAAGAACTATAGGAGGGTTAGGATATTTTTTATGGGTAGGAGGGTTAAGATGTTCATTTGCACTTTCTAGATTTCCCTTTGCATGAGAAGGTGTATTATGCATTATATAAATTAAAAAATAATCAATTTCAATAAAAAGACAATGAAATACAATAAAATTCACTAAAATTGTTTGTAATTTCACTAAAATTTGTTTGCATACCTTGTATCTTGGAATTCATTGTCGATTTTGGAGTTGAGATCTTTTCTTGTCTAGTCATGGTTTGCATTGATGCCAAATAAAAGGCATCAATGTTTTTTTACTTATTATAATAATACTATGTATGTCATATAGGATCCATAATCACCAATCCTATGAGCCATTATGACATGTAAACTTTTATAAACTATGTACGTACAAACATTGAAATCACTTTAAATTCAAAAAACGTCCATATTTTTGCAACCTAACTTTGTGCACATAACCCTTGGTCAAAAAATATGTCATGTGTGTCTTGTAAACATCCATTAAATTAGTATTATATATATTTTTTTAATTAACATTATATAATATAGTAATAATATTTGTGATTGATCTATGATTGATTAGTTTTAATCAATGTATATTAGGTTTGACTTTTTTTAAACCTAGTTACATTGAGATGAAGATTATATTATTCAAAACTTACATTGTTTTGTGTGCCCTTAGGAGTAGGAAATTTTTACTATGTAGTAGTTACTCTCCCTTAGTGAGCCTTAGGGTGGTAAACCTATCTTATATTAATGTATTTCCATGGCTTATTATTGGTATCACTTGTGTTTGTTGACTCGAGATGAACATTTGAACGTCTTCTTGAACTATTGAATTAATAAAATATAATTAGGATATAACTTATATTTAGGATATCATATTAATTTTATTTTAACCTAATCCACAATAATGACATTAATTTAATGATTTAAAAAACTTTTGAGATTAAATCTCACCTAAATATGTTTGAATTTCACTTCCTTGGGAATCCTTATTGTAGAAAGTAAAACAAAATTACGTAGATCACTAAATGTTTTTTTGTGTCTCACCCTTTTTGAAACATTAAAATAATGATAATAAAAATAGACAAATAATTAAACATCATTTAAATTATGTAACAATTTTTTTTACCACAATTTACTTAGGTTTTCAGAAAAATCTTTTGGGCATTAAAACTAGTCAAACCTACAAAAGTTGGTTGTAGGAGGAGTATTAAGTGACTATGTTGACTAACACACATTTAATTATAAGGTATGATAAGTATGTTAGAAATAAAATATTCAAATTCTGAGTCAAATATATAATACATTTAGTGGTTATTAAAATGACAAAGAAGTGGGTTCAAATGGTCATGAAAGCACTAAAGAAGGTCTGTTGGTTAAGCATATGACAATTAGGGAATCTTCCTTAATATGATGTTAAAAATTATGTAACAACCTATGAAAAATAGTTTGATTCTTATTTACCCAAATAGTAATTAAAATTATATATTCTCATTAAATTTTTTGTATTGTTCCTACATGATGGTGGGAAACACATAAAAATTACCTTCTTAGTTGGTTAACATGCAAGGAAGTTATACATGTTATTTATGTGTAGTAATGAGAAGACTATGCTACTAGTGTTTTTAGGAGAGACATATCCCATGTAACACTTGGGAATATTGTTTATCATGGTATTGAGATGCATTTACTATCATTTGTGTCAATTTGATCTTAGTACATATTGCATTAATGAAAAGTGATAGGTTCCAAATGGATTTGAAAGTGCATATCATGTGTATAGGTATTTAAGGTGATTGACCATGTTTTAGGGGTAGTATGAGGGGAAAATAATGCTTTGGGTACTTTTTCAAGTAAAATTAATTCATTATATCAGTTGTGTGAATGTCTAGGTTATCCTAGTCAACTTGACAGAACTTACTAAGCAGATTGATGACAACAACATTAGCACATGTGAAGGTGTCAGAAGAAAGTGGTCACATGAGTTTGTTCATATTTTCTCCTAGATAATGTGGCTTAAATTTTATGTCTTGATATAATGTATATAATAATTTATTCTGGTCAAAATTTGGTCTCCCAGGCATATTTCCCTATTTTCCATATCCAAATTTGCAATATCAAGTGATCGTTGGAATTCATATGTTTGAATTTACAAAAGAAAACTTGTCAATAGTTTTTTGTTTATAACTTTTGATATTGCATGAAATTTATGGTGGTGTAAAAAAAAAATAGGTAGATAACTTCAAGGGATATCTAGTAAAATTGATTATGAGGTTTTACTAGTTGTATAATTGCTTTTATTACATGTGAGAGTTGACTATTGTTAATTGTGTTTTTTCTAAAAAAACTAGGGTGCAAAGAAATGATTGTAGAAGTCAAAATATTTATCCAACCTTATTTTTATAAAAATAAAAAATTAAGTATACTCCATATATATCATCCTCAAAGTGTTTAAGAGTTTTGAAAATCTTTACAAGTGTAGTTATTCTATGTCAAAGTTGTCTTTTGTTGACTATAATTATTACAGGTTTGAGTAGACTTATTTTAGTGGTATTTATGAGCCTTTGAAGGTTGAATGAAGGTTTTTCATGTATTGGATGATGTTATTTAGGTCTTGATATTTACATCCATATGTATATTTTACATGGAAATTTTATATACATTTAGTTCGAGCCTCTTTTGTGAAGACAATGTTTTTAGGCTAATTAAGACTAATAGGTCTTTACAACCTAATGGAGATTTTGAACTATAAGCAAATGAATTTGATGTTTATTAAGCATGGAAAAGACTCATAAAGTATGAAATTAAATTTTTTAATTGTTTTTTGTCCTTTATAAGGGCCAGCTGAAACATAGTGGCTCAAAGTGTTTTATGAAGGTGAATTAGGTCTCCATGGGACCTATTGAAGGATTGAGTGCTAAAAGAGCTTTCATAAGCTAAGAAAGTGACTTGGAGTGTTGTTTGATGTGGTAAAATTTTTAAAAAAATGGATTAAATTATGTTAAATTGTTTAATTTTTTTCCATATTTAGTTATGGGTTATTGGTTTCTAGGTGTAACGTGTGGGCTAATGGAGGGCTAATTGTTTAGGTCTTGCTTAAGCCAAATGTGTTGTTTTGAGACATTTGAAGCATGGACAACTTAATGAGTTGATGTAAATTTTATATAACATATCCAAATATATATTTTTATTTTTATCCATGAATGTAAATTGTTGTGTCTAACCAAGACAAATTGGAGAAAGAATCATGCATATGTAGAAGGATATTTTGGCCTCATTGTGTTATTTATAGAATTGGGGTATGAAGTGAATGGTATGAGACTTTGAATAAGTGAGTGAAGGAGTGAAAAGAATTATAATGAAAATTTTAACAAGTAATGAAGTTTAAATATTTGTGCTAAAGTTAATCAATACATTTTGTATTTGATTCAAGGCATAATGCCTAGTTTGTCTTGATGACCTAGAGTGAAGAAGTGCATTGAATATATGTTAGAAGAGTAATGCATAAGCTATGTAGGACTGATATTAATGATGTTTAAATATTTTATTTACATATAATAATATCATATTCTAAACTATTAATTTATTAAATATCATGAGCATGTGTATCAAAAGTAACGAAGAGTAAAGAATTGGTGTATGCCTATGTAAGAGGCAGATTTGTGTTTGTATGAACTACCATCGGTTGTATGATGTATAAATGTAGGTTTTCAAGAGGTAGAGAAATATAAGTACATAATAAAGTATATCAAACATTATATCAAAGGTGTAGGTCATTTTTTAGGTGTTTTAGATGGTACTTGATCACTTAGGGGGTTCTAGCCTCCATACTAGTTGGTGCTAGCTAAAGGTCTAGTGGGTGCTTGACAAAATTGAGGGGTGGGTGATAATTTACCAGTTGGTGCTGATATAAATTGAATAAAAAAAATTATAGAATAATATTTAAAATCTTATTTCAAGTGGTTTTTGTCCCCCATGATGATTTCCCACATAATTCATGTGATATATGCTTTGATCTTGCATTGTTTTCTTTATTCATTGCAGTGAATGGTTTATATGCTTCATGATTGATTATGTTGAATGCTTAAGAGTTTGAATAATTTTAATTTAATTTTATTTTATTGCATCACTAATTCACTCCCTCCCCTCATAATGATTGTGCTTCCAACAATTGATATTAGAGCAGGTCCTTTAGGAAGGCTTGATAGCTAGAAGGTGGTCCTTGAAGCACAAAATGGATAAGAAACTAAGGATATAAAATCAAGAGTTGAGGTCTATAGGTAAGGATTATGAGGATCATATTAATACCTTGAATGGTGATAAGGTCATAATGGATAAAGAGTTTGAGAAGGCTATTAAGGATATCATATCTTAATTAGAAGATGATAATGTAAGGATAAGTTATGTGGAGGCTCTTAAGGATAAAGTATGTATCTTTAACTATAATTTAGCCTTATAAATAAAAAGGGATAAGATTATTATTCATGATCTTAAGAATCAGTTAGAGGCTATAAATTCATGTTTGATGTCAAATAAGGCTAAGTGTGATCAATTAAAAACTAAGCTAGGCTCCTTGAAGGTTGAGCATGAGAAGTTAGTGGTCAAAATGAGAAAGGTTGAGGAAGATGAATAAAATAAAGTAAATAAGGATGATATCATGAAGAAAAATTTAATAGTACTATCTAGGCAGCTTAATTCCATGAGATTTTTCAATTTATCTCATAATCAATGTTATGGTTGTAATCAGTTTGGTCACATTGCAAGAGATTACAAAAGGAGAAGTAACTTGTCAAAACGAGATAACATCCATCATCAAGAAAAAAGTATGAATGATATAATTTTTTTTAGGTGTCATAGAGTTTCTCATATTGTAAAATATTTTAAGAACATGTTGAATGAGTTCTCAAGTCAAAACAAGGTGTATGGATCTCCTAGTGTGCAAGGAAGAGGTCATACATGAATATGGAGAGTGAAGACTATTAAGATAGATCAGATTGAGATAAAGTATGAATTATTTGATGACCATATTAGTAAATATGGTTCTTTTTTTTAGATATAAAATATAGATAAGAATACTATTTATCAAGGTGTGTTGACAAGGGAGTCAAAAAGAAGATAAATGAGCCAATCAAGACTCTGAGGTGGCTTAGGAAAGATAATCAAACTAGTAAGAGTATGGATACTTGGGAATATCCTAAGTTTTTGGTGTTTTATGTGGCTTAGTAGTTGAGTTGTCTCTATTATTATTAATAGATACATTACTCATTCATTTTAAGCATCATGAAATGATGTTGTAAGGTTGATAAGTGAGAGACTAGTCAATGGATCAAGGTATGTTCTTTGTCTTGATATGCATATAATTTGAGTATGGATTCTTTATATTTGATTAAATATTTTAAAATATGTGTATCACCTATTAATATTTATGATGAGTGATTTTAAGGTCTAAATTGTTTTGTCTAAGTTGATCTTACTTTGAGTGTCCTTGGTTGGCATAAGGGTTTTAACACATGAAACCCTTGACATGGTGTATATTAGGTTGTACAATGAGTTGTGTCACCAAATTTTATGAAAATGTGTAAAATGATGATATACAAGTATTAAATAAGGTTATGGTGTGTTAGAGTTAGTCCCTTAGTGTAAAGGTATGATAATTTCAAGTTATGTGTCTTTGTTTGCAATGTACCTCTTTAAAATGACGTAGGAGAGGACAATATTTTATTATACAAGAGAGAGGTCATTGAAAGGATAAGATTTTAAAGGTAAGTGAAGATTGAATTATAATTAAGGCATGAATTCAACCATATTTAATCCATATATGTCCTAATGAGGAATATTATTTAGTTTTGTAGCTTGAAGAGCTCTTATAAGCATGGGTTTAGGTAAGTTTAGTTGCTTTGAGCATGTTCTTATTATTCATATTAGTTATGGTTGTTTGATTCATATGATAAAGTTTGTAGAAAATTTAAATATGTCATTTGGGCCCAATAATATCATAATTTTTTTAAATTATCTCATGAAAGGATGTTGGATAGTTATGGTAACCTATGTGTGGATGAAGATGGCTCCATTCAAGGTATGTTCTTATAAAACAGTTTGCTTGTATATGTTTTCAAAAAAATTATTTTTTTCAGGTGTAATATGGATTTAGGGGGAGATAAATCTATTTTATTGAGTATTATGTGAAGTTTTTACATATTTTCAATATGATAATAATCAAAGAATAATTTAGATAGAGTTATGTTCTCTTCAATTGATAATATGCAAAGTATGCATAGAGTGAAGGGGAGCATATGTGAGATGTTTCAATTTCAAGGAGATTGTGTAGTTTGGTGTGGTTTAATAAAGATTAATATGATATTATCATGATGTTAGGGGGAGATTTCTAATCTCTATTAGTAGTTTTTTAGATCCAAGGATCAAGTTGACATATTGAGGAAGAGACCCTTTGTCATTAATGTCAAAGGGGGAGAAGTTAAGAATGAAGGAATTGTTCAGTTTGGGAGAGAATTATAAATGTTTTTTTTAATCAATTAAAAAGGGGGAGATTTTTTGGAATGGTATTGAGATGAATTTATTGTCATTTATCTTAAGGTGATATTAGTATTTAATGCAGTAATGACAAAGTGATAGGTTACAAATAGATTTGAGAGTGCATATCATGTGTGCAGGTATTTAAGGTGATTGAAAATGTTTGACAAGTCATATGATTTGAAAATAGTGCTTTGGGTACCTTTTTAAGTGAAATTAATTCACTTTTCTAGTCTTGCAAAGGTTTAGGTTATCCTAGTCAACTTGGCAGAACTTTTTGAGTAAGCAGATTGATGACATCAACATTAGAACGTGTGAAGGTGTTAGAAAAAAGTGGTCACATAGGTTTGTTTAGAGTTTTTCTTAGATCACATGGTTCAAATTTAAGGTCTTGATATTATTTATATCAAAAATTATGGTGGTACAAATTTTTCTCGTAGGCAGATTTCACTATTTTCTCTAGCCAAATTAGTAATATCAAGTGACCATTGGAGTTCAAATGTTTGAATTTACAAAGGAAAACCAATCAGTATTTTTTTATAACTTTTTATATTAAACGATTTTTATGGTGGTTTAAAAATAATTTTTTTATTGGACTTAAAGGGATGTCAAAAAAATTATAAGGAGGTTTGATTGGTCGTATAATTACATTTATTGCATGTGAGAGTTGACTATTATTGACTAAATTTTTATGAATAAAGCAGGGTGTAATAAAATTATTATATAAGTCAAAATATTGAATAAACCTTTTTGGTATAAAAACAAGAAATTAATTACACTCCATATATATCATCCTCAAAGTGATTTGGAGTTTTGACTATCCTTACAAGTATAGTAATTATAGGTAAAAGTTGACTTTGTTGACTATAATTATTATAGATTTGAGTAGGATTCTTATAGTGATGTTTATGAGCCTTTAGAGTTTTAATGAAGGTGTATTATGGATTGGATTGTGTTATTTAGTTATTTATGTTTCCATCCATATGTTTATTGTATATTGAAAGTTTGTATATAGTTAGTTTAAGCCTCTTTTGTGAAGACAGTGTTTTTGGGTTAATTAAGCCTAATAGGTCTTTAAGACCTAATAGAGATTTCAAAGTATGAGTGAATGAATTTTATATTTAATAATAATATAAAAGGATCATATAGTCTGAAATTAAATTATTTAAGTGGTTTGGGTCATTGGTAAAGGCCATATGGACTATAATGGCTCAAGGTGTTCCATAAAGGTGAATTAGGTCTCCATGGGACCTATTAAAGGCTTGAGGGCTAAAAGAGGTTTCATAAGTTGAGTGAGTGACTTGGAGTGTTATATGACATGGTAAATACAAATAAGGATTTTATGAACTTGTGTTAAATTTTTTAAAATGGTTCCATCCTTGGTTAAGGGATATCAGTATCTAAGTGTAACTTGTGGTCAAATGGAGGGCTAATTGCTTAGGACTTCCTTAAGCCTAGTGTGTTGTTTTGAGTCATTTGAAGCATGGAAAAAATATTGAGTTGATGTATATTTTATGTAACATATCCAAATATATATTTTTATTTTTATCCATTAATTTAAAGTGTTATATCTTACCAAGATTGATTGCATGAAGAATCATGCATATGTAAAAGGTTATTTTGGCCTCATTGTGCTAGTTAGAGAATTGGGGTGTGAAGTGAATGGTATGAGAATTTTAATAAGTATGTGATGGAATTAAAATAATAAAAATAAAATTTTGAACATTTCATGAATATTATATAGTGGTGTTTAAGGTAATTAGTATGTTTTGTATCTGATTCAAGGCATAATTAGGCATAAAATGAAGAAGTGTAGTGAATATATGTTAGAAGAGTAATGCATAGGATATGTATGAATTATATTAATTATGTTAAAATAATTTATTTACATATAATAATACCATAATGTGAAGGAGGAATGGATTCAAGATCATGAGCATGTGTACGAGGAGTAAAGAAGAGAAAATAGTTATTTTTTGCCTATGTAAGAGGCAAATTTGTGTTTGTATGAACTACCATTAGTTTATGAGGTAGAGAGGTAGGTTTTAAGGTGTTAGAGAAAGATAATTCCATCATAAATTATATCATATATAAAATCAAAGGTGGAGATAATTTTTTATGTTGTTGAGTTGGTTCTTTATTAGCTAGGGGGTTTTAGCCTCCTTGCTAGTTGGTGCTAGCTAAAGCTTTAGTGGGTGCTTGACCAAATTCAGGGATGGGTGCTCCTTGATCAGTTGGTTATAAACTAAATTGAAGTAATAAATTTATATGATATTTTTCAAAATATTTTTTCAAGTTGGTTTTCTCCCCCATGAAGGTTTCCCACATAATTCATGCGTAATGTGTTTTGATCTTACATTATTTTCTTTCTTCATTGCAATGAATGGTTTATATGATTAATGAATTCTTATGTTGAATGGATAAGAGTTTGAATAATTATAATTGAATTTTGTTTTCTTGCATCAATGATACACCCTAACTTTTGTTGATTGTGCTTATGAAAAATAATGTGTATGGAGCTCTGAGTGTGCAAGGAAGAGGTCATAGATGGATATTAAGATCTAGGACTATTAAGAGAGATCAAATTGAGACCAAGGATGAATTATTTGATGAACATATCAGTAAATATGGTTTAATTTATATTTTAGATATGAGGGTAGGAAAATAATAATATTTATCAAGGTGTGTTGACAAGGGAGTCAAAGAGAAGATAGATGAGCCAATAAAGCTTATGAGGAAGCTTGAAAAAGACAAATAAACTAGTAAGAGTATGGACACTTGGGAATATCATAATTTTTTGGTGTTATATGTGCATTGTTAGGTGATATGTATCTATTAGGCTTCATATAGGTGTTACTCATTAATTTTAATTGTAATGGAATGATGTTACAAGGTTGATAAGTTAGAGACTAGTTAGTGGATCAAGGTATGTTCTTTGTCTTGATATGAATATAAGTTGAGTATGGATTAGTTAATATTTTTTTCAAGCCTTTAAAATATGTATATAACCTATTAAGAGTTGTGATAAGTGATTTAAAGGTCTGAAGTTATCTGAGGAAGAAGATATTACTTTGATTGTCCTTGGTTGGAATAATGGTTTTAACACAAGAAAACCTTGACATGATGTATCATGGGTCGTACAATGAGTTGGGGGAGAAGGTGTAAAATGATGATATACAATTTTATAATGATTTTATGGTTGTATAGAGGCATTAACTTGGTGTAAAGGTATGATAATTTCAAGTTATGTATCTTTGTTTCTAATGTACCTCTTTAAAGTGATCTAGGAGAGGAGTATCTTTTCTTATGCAAGAGTGAGGTCCTTGAAGGGATAAGATTATGAAGTTAAGTTCAGATTGTAGTATAAGGAAGGAATGAATGCAATCATATTTAATCCATAGAAGGCCTAATGAGGTATATTTTTCATATTGGTATCTTGAAGACCTCTTATAAGCATGGATATAGGCAAGTTTAGTTGTTTTGAGCATGTTATTATTGCTCAAATCAGTTATGGTTATTTTCTTCATATGATAATTTTTTTAGACAATTTAAAGAGGTAATTTAGGCCCAAGAAATTCATAATTTGATTCAATTGTCTCATGAAAGGATGTTGGATAGTTGCGGTAACCTATGTGTGGATGAAAATGGCTCCATTCAAGGTATATTCTTATAAAAGAGTTTTCTTGTATATGTTTGCAATTTTTTTGTTTTGTTTAGGTGGAATATGGAGTTATGGTGAGATAGATTAGATTTATTGAGGATTAGGAGAATTTTATGAATGTTTTATATATGCTAATAATAAAGTAACAATTTAGATAGAGGTATGTTCTCTTCACTTGGTAGTATGCAAGGTATACATAGAGTGAGGGGGAGCATATGTGAGATGTTTCAATTCCAAGGATATTTTCTAGTTAATAATGGTTTAATAATATTTATATGAGATGATCATGATGTTATGGGTAGATTTATAATCTATGAGTAGCTTTCCATGTCTAAGTATCAAGTTGGCATATTGAAGAAGAGACCCTTTGTCATAAATGTCAAAGGAGGACAAAGTTAAGAATGAAGGAGTTATTCACGTTAGGAGAGAAAATTATCAAATTTGTTTTTGATAAATGAAAAAGGCAGATATTATTGATAATTATCTTTAAATGCATTGATTTTTATTAATGTCGAGTTGATCTTAGTACATAATGCATTAATGACAAAGTGATAGGTTCCAAACAAATTTGAGAGTGCATATCATGTGTGTAGGTATTTAAGGTGATTGAACATGTTTGATGGGTCATATAGTGGGGAAAGAGATATTTTTTTTCTTTTTAAAGTGAAAATAATTCATTAAATCAGTCTTGTGAAGGTCTAGGTTATCATAGTCAACTTGGTAGAACTTTCTAAGTACACAAATTGATGACATCATCATTAGCACATGTGAAGATGTCAGAAGAAAGTGCTCACATGTATTTGTTTAGATTTATTCCTAGATAATTTGGTTAAAATTTTATGACTTGATATGTTGTTTATAAAAATTTATGGTGGTGCAAAGTTTGTTTTGTAGGTAGACTTCACTATTTTCCATACTTAGCCATATTTGCAATATCAAGTAACCATTGGAATTCAAATGTTTGAATTTAAAAAGGAAAACTAGTCAATAGTTTTTAAATAACTTTTTAGATTGTATTGATTTTATGGTGGTTTTTATATAGGACTTAAAGAGATATCAAAAAAATTGATTAGGAGGTTTGATTAGTTGTGTAATTACATTTATTGCACGTGAGGGTTTACTATTGTTGACTATATTTTTATGAATAAGCCAAGGTGTAATAGAATTATTATAGAAGTCAAAATATAGGTAGAACCTTGTTGGTATAGAAATAATAAATTAATTACACTCCATATATATCATCCTCAAAGTGATTTTGAGTTTTGACTATCTGTACAGTGTAGTGATTGCAGGTCAAAGTTGACTTTGTTGACTATAATTATTATAGATTTGAGTAGGCTTATTGCAATGGTGTTTATGATCATTTGGAGTATTAATGGAGGTGTCTTATGTATTGTATTATGTTCCTAAGGTAGTTCTTTTTCCATCTATATGTGTATTGTATATGGAAAATTTATATACAGTTAGTTTGAGCTTCTTTTGTGAAGATAGTGTTTTTGGGCTAATTAAGCTTAATAGGTCTTTCAGACCTAATGGAGATTTAAGAGTATGAGTGAATGAATTTTGTTTTATTAATCATGTAAAATTTCATAGAGAATGAAATTAAAGTGTTTGAATTGGTTTGGGTCATTATTAAAGGCCATTTAGACCATAGTGTCTCAAAGTGTTTCATCAAGGTGAATAAGGTCTCCATGTGACCTATTAAAGTCCTAGGGGTTAAAAGAGGCTTCATAAGGTGATCACATGACTTGGTGTATTGTATGATTTATTAAACATAAATAATTCTTGGAGTAAATTGTGTCAATATTTTTAAAAGGGTTCCATCTTTGCTTGAGGGCTATTAGTATATAAGTGTTACGTGTGGCCTAATGGAGGGCTAATTGCTTAGATCTTGCTTAAGTCTAGTGTGTTATTTTGATCTATTTAAAGAATGAAAAACCTAATGAGTTGATGTGTATTATATGTAGAATGTCAAAATATATAATTTTATTTTGATCCATGAATGTAAAGTGTTGTGGCCTATCAAGATTCATTGGAGAAAAATCATGCATATGTAGAAGGCTATTTTGGCCTCATTGTGCTAGTTAAAGAATTGGGGTGTGAAGTGAAATGTATGAGAATTTTAGGAATTATGTGATGGAAATAAAATAATAATAATAACATGGTAAACATGTCATGAAGATAAAATCATGGTTTTGAAGGTAATAAATAAGTTTTGTATTTGATTTAATTCACAATTAGGCCTAGTTTGTCTAGATAACCTAGAGTGAAGAAGTGCATTAAATATGTGTTAGAAGAGTAATGCATAGGCTATGTATTAATGATATTAATTATGTTTCAAGAATTAATTTACATCTAATAATATTAGAGTGTGAAGGAGGAATGGATTCAAGATCATGATCATGTGTATAAGGAGTAAAGAAGAGAAAAAAGTTATTGTATGCCTATGTAAGAGGCATATTTGTGTTTGTATTAAATACCATCAGGTGTATAAGCTAGATAGGTAGATTTATAGGTGTTAGATAAATATAATTCCATCATCAAGTATATAATATATTAAATTAAAGGTGGAGATATTTTTGGAGGTGTTTGAGTTAGTTCTTGATCTCCTATGGGGTTGTAGCCTCCTTGCTAGTTGTTGCTACCTAAAAGTCTAGTAAGTGCTTAACCAAATTGAGGGGTGTGTGCTCCTTGATTAGTTGGTTCTAATATAAATTTAAGAAATAAATTTATAGGATGTTATTACAAAGGTTTTATAATGTGTTTTTTCTCCCTAATGAGGGTTTCCCACATAATTCATGTGTTATGTGATTTTATTTTGCATTTTTTTCTTTGTTCATTGCAATGAATGGTTTATACACTTCATGAATGCTTATGTTGAATGGTTAATATTTTGAAGAATTGGAATTGAATTTGATTTTATTTCATCATTGATTAACCCCACCTCTTGGTGATTATGCTTATAACATAAATGTCAAAATATGCGGACCTAACATGAGGTCATACTTTCAATATTTTTGGGTGTTCATGTGTTTTTTACTACTTTAAAGTCATGGAAGTGCACATATTACATGGTGAGTGAGATGAATAAAGATATTAATAGTGGGAAAACATAAAATAAGGTTTTACTAATTATTTCATAATCCAATCAAAGGATTAACATATTAATATTCCATGGAAGGTGATTGCATCAATGTTTCATAATTATGCACAAATGGAAGACATTTTCAAGCACATGAACCATGAGAGAGATTATATAAGTCCCATTTTTTTAAAGAATTTGGGTGTTCAAAAAATAGTGAAGAGAAGAGTGTAAGTTATGTGAGAGACTTTAAATGTGCATAGGTGAAAAATTTAAGATAGTAAAAGTAAAATTTATAAGGTCTGTGGGTAAAATGTGTCTAGAGATGAAATAAACCAGTTAAAGGTAGATAATGATACTATATAAAGGGTATTGAAAAACATCAATAAAATTGAGGATAATAATTAAAATAAAAATTTAAACATAAAAATGTAAATGTGGGACCTAATGAATATCCAAGTATTACTAAATGTTTGCGTTAGTGATAGATTTGGAGTTAGTCTGAATCATTAAATTGATTAGATAGTTAAAAGATATGTTCCCAATAACAATAATGAATTTAAATGAGGGAATGAATCCTTAGGTAAGGTTTTTAAAAAAAATTCATGATGGCATAAAACCAATGAATACAAAGTCCTAAGATTAATGCTTTCATAATAATTATAATTGGGTTACATATAGTTATGTAGTTAAAGTTAATTTTAATTAGAGGTAATGTAATAGAGATATTATTATTGAGTGGAGTTAGTTATAATATGTATTAAAATATTATAAATAAGTAGGTGTGCTCATTCATAGTACACAATACCTAGGTATTTCCTAAAACAATTTTTTTCAATCATATAAATATAATCATAACAACATTTTTATCTTTATAGGTCTCTTTACTCAATACATCTCCCATGTTTACTCTATTATCACTCTTATATAAGTTATTAAAATTATTTCTATACTCAGTAACCTCTTATGCCACTCTAATTATCTATATTCAATTATATTTGTCCTATCTATTCTATACTTATTAATATATTGTGATATTAATATAAACTAGATACCTCTTATAACTCAATGGTCACAAATGTTAAAGAAATTATTTATTATTCATGTAGATGATCTTATGTTTCCATAGGTGACCAAATCATACCATGCTACCTAGGTCTATAGAAGCCTCTATTTTTTCAACCTAAAGTAGTAGTCTACTAATGTAATAGAGATGGAAGATCTATAGTGATTTTATGTCAATCATATATGTTGTTGAAGAATCATGCCAAAATTTTCCTAGTTTTTATACATTTGTATAATACTCAATACAACTCTCTAAATAATCCTAGTAGGTATAACCAGATCAATTCACATATACTAATGTCAAATTTAGCTAATATAAATATTTTCTTCTGTAGATTACCCCTCCTTGGGTAAATGTTTCTCATATTTTTTACCATAGCCTTAGAGAAAGTTTTCCAGTTCAATAATATGGTATTTGCATCCAAGATCTTATAGTCTAATGCACTATTCTCCTTCAAAACCATCACCACATCTACTAGTGATGGTTAATACTATAGTATTCACAAGTATGCTTCATGACCTACTATCTAAACCTCTATTTTCTCCATATCAATGTTTAGTAGAGTTATAAAGTCCTTCATGTCTTCAAATATAAGTATGTCTAAATTTTATTTTTACTTGTATTCATTTATCATACTCATCCAACAATCCCATTTTAGTTTGGATGGAATTATACTAGAATCAAATCTAGTGGAGGAAATATTTAGTCACCTTTCGATATTATTCAATTGTTTATTCTATTCTTATGTTTATAATGGCCAATTGATGGAATATGAAATGTAGGTGGATGCTTCTCTTCTATCCATTTTTATATTATCTACTTGATTTCTATATTTGATCATGTTTTTTTTCTTTTCTATGGATAGTAGACCCAACAATTGCTCCTCATAGTCTTCTATAAATTATACTTTGATGAGGCTTTTGTCCACTATAGATCTAATTTGAATAATGAAATTATCCACAATTTTCTCTTGTTGCTACTCTATTGGAAATTTTTAGTCAAAGTCATATTGTAGTTTGGTAGTAGTTAAGGCCATTAGAGACATCTTTATGCCTTTTTCCAGATTAAAAAATCATGCCATCTAATCTATATTTATGTTTTATATTAGGTTTTCCACACTTAACTCTGTATTCTATTTATGTGGTTTATACCAAGGTACCATAAAATATCCCCATGTGGTTAGATTAAAATAAACATAGTGGTACAATGATAGTACAAGTCCCTTAGATTGGTTTTACTACTTGGAATAGTGAATATCTCACCTAGATCACTCTACATTTGTATCTTACTAGTATCCCATATATCTATGGGGATTTTAGATGCACCACTTATCTCTTTTCCTTTTTTATCCTTAACTTCCTTTTTTTTGTTTTATTCATCCCTCATTTCCTCCCCCTCCTCTTATTTTTACGTTTTAATTATCTTCCTCCTTTTTATGTTCCTCTTTTTCATTCTTATTTTGTTCCTCTTTCTCACTTATAGTAAAACCATGTGAATTGTTTATTAATCAAAGTTACATATCACATTCCTTGAATCATCATTAGGTTAAGATATTATATTATCTTACCTTGATGATGGTTCATAGAGCATTATCTAAAACATTGATTAAAAAAAATCCCTTTCTTCTTCCTTTTTCTCATCTTTTTTTATTGTTTTCTTCTTCATTTGTATTATCGTATTCATTTATATTATTTTTTTCTTCCATTCATATTTTTTATTTTTATTTTTCCCCTACCTTCATATTTAATTTTTTTATTCTTTATTCTTTATTTTTATAGTTTTTCTTTTTCCTATAGTTATTATTTAGTTTTTCCCTTTTCCAATATTTGTTGAACCTGATTTTTAGAAATCTTTGAAATATACTTTATTTTATACTTGTATTCCTTTAATTACCTTTTAATTTATTTCCTCTATTATATAGAACTATATTTAATTTATTTTATTTGATAAGGTAAATAATCTAGCTTTACATGGACTAGGAACCATAGTTAAAAAGTGTAAATTAGCAATCCCCATGGGTTGAAAAATAAAAATAGTAACAATACTAGCTACCTATCAATGTGGAAGGAAAAATAATAAGTAGATAAAAATCAAACTATTCTAGGAGGGGGGATTCCTCTATTAGTTCCTTCACATCCATAGTCATCTTCTCATGTTCACCCTATTTTATCTTTTTAATTCTAGCCCTTGTCTTTTTTAGGCCCTTCTACATCCTCCTTGTGTAGGATCATTCAGAGTTTATTGTGCACATGTTCCTTCATAAGGGTCTTATTGGTGGGAGTTATGATGGAGGTCTCTACCGCCATTATGTGTTGATTTAGAGGAGGTTTCTCAACCTTAATATAATTATTGAAGGATTGGATAGTTTTAGCAACTTCTTTATTCATGGCACTCTAATCTTGTATAAGGTCTGCTAGACACATCTCAGATTCATGAAGCTTACTACTAAAATTTTCCATATATTATTTTTTAAATTTGATATCCTCTATTAGGGGGGTCTTTAATTTCCCCACCACTTCCCTTGAGGTTCCCACATCCATCATGAATGGTTTAGGTTTAAGGATAGAGAGTTTTAGGGAAGGGTCTTAAAATGAGGTTTTGGATATAGGGATAACATGGGAAGTATGAATTATCAAATGGTAGGACCTTGATGTAAGATCTTTCTCAAATGAGCCCTCCTTAGTAGAGGTCCCCTCCATTAAAATCTCCCTACCCTACAGTGTCTCATCATGCTTTACCAATAATAGGATAAGGCTTTGGTGTAGAATGGTATTCACTTCATTAATTTTGTCTATGAGATCAATGATCTCTAGGGATTTGAAGAGATAAAAGGGGAGGATGATTTTACACCCTTGGAAATGATCTATTATAAGAAATTTATGGCAAAAGACTAGTGTGTACTTAAATTCTAGCATAAAATACTTCATTACTTGTAAGTATACATTGGGCCATTGGCACGGAAGGTCTAAATAAGGGAACCCCTTTTTGTATTTTTTGATGAATTCATTAGTGAAAAATAACCTCCATAGAATCTCTTGATTTTTTGATTGCTATTTATATTCCTTTGCTACTTCACATGACATACCTATGGCTTCTCCAATTATCTATTCTATGATTGATACTCTGACCCCTCTTAGCTCCATGACCCTCTTATTCCACAATAAAATGAATTATTTCACCAAGCCTACATCATATTCAATTACCCTTAGCATAAATTTTATAAGCCCTCCTCTATGAATCTTATTCCACACCTATTCATGATTCTGAATTCTAAGTAGGAAGTTGGTTCAAGGTGGTCCCTATCTCTCCCATCTCAATGGTAACCAGAGAGTTAAAGATGAAGTTTGTCAAGTCTTGGTAGATCTTAGATCTAATGGCTCAAAGAAAAATTATAGTACACTTTTACTCCCACCTTATGTAATTAATTCTCTTCATGTTAAAATGATCAAGTTCATTATATTTGAAATCCATTACTTGAGGATTAGAGTTCACTCATGTAGCTACCAAATCACCATCCTATCTTAGGGTACATTCATTTTGAATGGTTTATGAGATACTTTTGGGGATGTGGCATTCAAAATTTCAATTAGTTAAAAGACGGGGACCTAATCCTATATTATCAAGTAGATATGATACCCCATTCCCTTCATGATAAGTGTGAATAATGGAGAATTGTGCCATCTACCTTAAACTCTACTTAGCATTATCAATTATGGATTTCATTATGTATAAGGGGTTATTTTGCCTTCTAGGGAATTAAGGATATTGAGGGAATTCCCTCAATAATAATTATTTCCATCTTAAGACTAGAGGTAAGTTGAATTCCCTAATGTGTTACCTTAGATTCATACAAATGGTTTGTGTATGTTCCCATGAGGCCTTCATAATCAACAATCAAATTTCCCTCTAAGTTTATTGTAGCTCATCTCCTACCTATAGGGCCCATGTTTCCTTTTAATACTCCATCAAAGTTGAGTTTAACCTAGCCTTCAGGTGGAGTTATTCACATAATGTGTTTATGTGTTAGATATTTGGATGGGGACCTTATTTTTTGTACTACCTCCCAATTAATAAGAATTAGTTGTGTGAAAAAAGATCATGAATTTATATCTACGGGAGGGAAATATCTCTAATTCTTAATGATGGCATGGAAGAATTGGATAAAAACCCCTTTTGGTTGGTGTCTTATGTTTGAAAATAGATTGTCATTACAAGTTTTCCAAACACTCCAAAACTAGTGTGGGAGAGAAATATTCCATAGTAAGGTTAGGGGAGAAAGACTTCAAGGAGGTTTTCATTACTTAATGAGGTTAAAAACACTATCTAGTTTAATCCATGAGAGTTTGAATTTGTTTAATATCCAATCAAATAAGCTCAAGCCAAACATACAATTTAGAAATAGATGATGAATCAAGTCTTCAACTTTCTTGCATAACAGGCATCATATGGGGATAGTGAGTCCACTTTCTTCCAAGTTGTTAGTTAAGATATTATCTTTGGTCCCAAATAAAAAATAACTTTACCTTAGGAGTCAATTGTTTTATCCATAAATATTTCTAGTAGTTATATTCATCTTCTAGATTTAGATTAGTGGTGTGTCCTGATGAAATTGAGTGATTTATATTATCTTCAATTTCCCATAAAAAATGATCCTCCTTAGGGAAAATAGGGATGTGAACCTATTATATGGAATAATTAAGATTATGAATCAATTGTGTTTCCTTAGTAGTGCATCCTTTTATGGGAAGAAATTTCTGATTCTTAAAACCCTCATTCACATCATAATAGTCTTTGACTTTAGAACCCCATTTTTTTTAAAGCCCACACATAAGTTAGCCCAAATACCTTGTGAAGAGAGGGGGATGGTGTAAATATAGGCATCCTCCTATAAGTCTATTATCTTCCCATCTTTTATTTTCCATTTAATTTCTTTTAGGAGTAGGTCTTTATAGGTGTTGATGCCTTTTCAGAATGTAGAACCATCCATTGGGCCTTCTTCCCATAGAAATAAGTGCTCTTTAGGCCCTTGAAGGTATTTGGCCTTGAATACTCTATCCCATTCTCTATCTTATTTCATAATCTTCCATCCCATTTTTTCCAAAAGGTCCCTATTCATATATTTAATTCTTATAATCCCCAATCCCCTATTTACTTTAGGTAGACAAGCTTTTTCCCAAGAGACGAAGTGAAACCTTAATCGATCCTTAGTGCCCCTCCATAAGAATTTATTTTGAATTTTTATATTCTTTTCCACCTTGGTGGGTATCCAAAATATTGACATTAGGTATACCGGGATGATTTGAATTGAATCTTTGAGAAACTAAATTTTTTTCACCTGAGTGAGTAGGTGTCCCTTCTACCATGTATGTTTTTTCTAAATTCTATCAATGAGAGGATTATAGATTTTTTATTCCATTTTACCTTCAAATAGTTGAATATCCAAATATGTTTCTAGTAATTGACTCACCTGGAATTATAGAATTATTTCAATCCTTTTTTGTAGTATCCTTAGAGTATTGATGAAGAAAATAGAACTCTTATGGAAATTTATACACTATTTTGAGATAGATTCATAATTTTTTCAAATGGATTTTAGTTGTTTAGATTCCTCTACTAAAAATTCACCTAATATGCTCATATCAGCTATAAATTGTTCATGTGTGATTGATTTAGTATTGTGTGCTACTAAAATGACTTTGATCAAATCCTATGCATGGGATTTTATCAAACTCTTCCATATGGTTTCTACCACTATGATTAATAGATATGGGGAGGGAGGGTCCCCATATCTTAGTCCTTTAGAAACTAAGAAAAAACATTTTAGGACTCCATTTAGGATTATGTAGAATTTGGGAGTGTTTATTTAATTCTACATGACTTTCCTCATATCCTAATTGAATCCCAATTTTTAAAGGATCTTCATTAAGAAATTCTAGGATATTTAGTCATATGTTTTGTTGATATCCAGATTAAGAAACATGTCTTGTCTTAGGGATTTGGAGATGGAGTGAATGGATTCATGTACCAATATGATTTCATTTGTTATTTTTATTTTGTTCATGAATGATCCCTATTGGCCCTCAATAAATTTATCTAGGAAGTGTTGCGTTCTCTTCACCAAGATGATTGACAAAAAATTTGTAAGTGGTATTACAAAGGCTGATTGGATAGAAGTCATATAGGTTGTTTGCTTTTGGATTTTTTAGAGTCAAAATTAAAAAGGTATTATTAATTTCTCTAAGAATGGTTCTAGATTGGAATAATTATTTGACTGCTACCTCAACCTTAGTGTGAAAAATATCCCAAAAATTTTGTAAGGAGGAAAGCCATCAAGGATCGAGACCTCAAATCCCTCCATTGCAAATACAATGTTTTTTAACCTCTTCCTCTAATGGGTTTATAGCAAAGGAAGAGTTTTTAGAATCAAATATGACTTTATTGAAGATATTCAAGGTGTTTTCCACTAGTTATTCATTAAGGGTAGCTTCTTTTGTGAGAAGATTTTTGAATAAATTTATGGTGTGACATGACATATCCTCATATTCTTTGTTAATATTTATATTGTCATTTTTCAATTGTGTGATTCTATTCATATTCCTATGTATAATCATTGAGTGATAAATGAACTTGGTGATTCTATCCCCTTCCTTCATCCAAGTGCATCTGGACTTTTGTCACTAGTAAGCTTCTTGCCTTGCCTATAAGTTATGAAATTGGTATAAAATTTATTTATCCCTTTGGTATGTCTATTTGTTACTACCTTTTAAGGCTGAGATTTCTTCACTTACAATTAGCTACTCATTCAAATTCCTCTTTTTTAGGAAGATATCACCAAAGACTTCATTTTTCTTAATTTTTAGCTCTACCTTGAGGAAATTTCATTTCTTTGTCATAATATACATGTTTGTACTCGAAAAAGGTTATTTACAACATTCATTTAGGGTTTCAATCAGGTTTGGGTGGTGAAAAGACATGATTTAAAATTTAAAAGGACTATTTTTTGGTTTAAAAAAAATTCAACATAAAAAAAAGGGTTATAATCCAAACCAATTCTAGGTAAAGTGGAGAGTCTTAGGTGAATTAGATGCCCCAATTTAAGGAGATCATTACTTTGTCAAGGTGGACCTAAATTAGATTATCTCACATCTTCCTATTGGACCAAGTGAATGGGTTACCATTTAGTTCCACATCCACAAATATTTCTCTTATTATAAATTGTTAAAATATATCACACTTTCTATGAGGTCTATTAATCCCCCTCTTTTTCCCTTGAGAGTAAGCATGATATTAAAGTCGCTAGTTAAAATCTACTTCCACCTTTCATAGGCTGTCTAAAAGGAAAGGAGTCCTTCCCATAAACTATTTCAATCATTATTTGAGTTTAGGGCATAAACAATGGAAAGGATCCATTCCGCATTACTATCTAAGCCTATGAATATAATATAAATCTGATCACTGGTCTTCTAAAGTATAAATCCTTTATATTTTTTTTGGATTCTAAAAGGCCACTAGACCCCATGAGGCACCTTTGGAATCTGATGCAATTACATGATCCTTTCTCAAAACTTTATCAGCACATGATCTTAATGCATTTTTAGACATTTTAGTTTCATGGATAAGAATAACTTTAGGGTCAATTCTATTTCTAATATTACATAGGGTCCTCTAATTTCTAAGGTTATTTAAAACTTTAACATTCTATGTTGGGATTTTAATTTCTTATCCCAATTTATTTTAAGGGTTTTTTAGGAACCTTATATCATTTATTTAGTTGTTTCAATATTCCTAGTGACCACTTTGTGCCACTAGTTGTAGGATAACTCCAATATTGGTATTTTACATCCTTTCTCTATTCTCGGAGGTTGTAGTGAACCCCTCTTTGGATTGCATTTGCGGTTGGTGATTTAGTCATAGAGAATTTCTCCTTATATTTATAAGGCTCAATGATATTTAGAGTAAAAGATATCAATGCTTCCTCAAATAGTGGCCTATTTTCACAATTCAAGGCAGCAAAATGTGTAATTTTGTGAGTTAAGGCCTCATCTATCTTATAGAAGGTCCCAAGATTAAATGACCAAACAAAACTAAAAAGGTGATCCATCAGGAATGAATGAGGGGAGTAGGGGATAATTTAAGGGATTTTTAGGGGGAAAGCGAGGCAAGGGGATCCAAAAAAAATTTCAAGGAGGGTGAAGGATTTAATTAGGGGCCAATTTTTGAAGGGGTGAGGAGTGGTTTAGATGTGGGTTCAAGGTCCAAACCACCCAAGGGAGAAGCCCACCTAGGAGGGTGACCACTACTAGGTATGCATGCAGGGAGGACCTCAAGGAGTGGTGGGGGTGGGGGTTATGGGGGGGGGGGGTATGTGGAGTAGGTGGACTTGGTAAGTTCTCCAATAGGGGATCCTTGTCAACTTGAGAATCATAATCTAAAAATAGACCAAGCAGAATGATTGAGTTTTTGTAAAAAATACTTATCGAGTCTCCTAAAATTGGAACACTTGGTGAAGCTTTGGGAATTATAATCCTCAAAGGTTAATAAAAATTTTATTCTAACATTAGTGTAACCTTTCAAATCCATGTGTGCTTGGGAGTAAAAATTACATGATTTTTTTAGGCAATCTTTCTACATATGAATATGAATGTTGCATCTTAGGCAAATGATGATTTTATTCTTTTACACTATTTTTTGTAACCATTCCCCATATTTGGATTTTATTTTTACCTTGTCAAGTAGTGGCTTATCCAACATTAAAAATATGTGCACCCAAGCTAAAACCATCCTTTGATGAGAGAGTGTGACGAAATCAATAGTGATGGGTTGACTCAGTACCATGGAAATTTTTATAATAACTTCTAGGTTTTAGTATTTTATATGAAGTTTTTGGATAATAACACACATTAAGATGTCATCCATGGTAGTCTTGCTAAGGTTCAAACTATCCTTCCAATGCTGATAGCCATGATTGCTTTTCCCATGAACCAAGGCCCTTCATAAGATAACCTTAATACAATCTTCTTGTAATGATAAATTAACCAAAAATTGCCCTCTGCACAAGGTGATAACCTATAGGTGTTCTTTGGGTTTCCATTTTAAAAATTTATAGATATAAATTAAATCTATATTTATCCAAAATATGCTCACCATAGCTAAAATAGATTTAGCCAATTCCACATTAGCCATTTCCACCAAGGGATTAGGAACAGTGATAAAAAACTCATTATTTTCCACCACTAAGAAGATCTAAATATTTGACTATTTCTATCCCACTATGCATTTTCATTTTACTCTATCTATTCAAAATAGGAGGGGAAGTTTATGGGAGCACAAGTCATTATTACCTATTATTTCTCAAACTTTCTAGTTGGCTTTTGTGAGGGAACTAACTCTTTTAATCCTTTATTTATCATGATATTCCCATGATGAACATCACTTGGGGTAGATTTGACTTATGAGAAGTCATTATTACTAATATTATTATGACTTGGTTTCTTGGTAATTTCCATAAAGTTGTTTTGGTTTTCTTACCCAAATATAAATTCAAATTACTAAAGCATCTTTAATTTTCTTTACCACCTAGATTTGGCATTTTCCATAAATTTTAGCACCAAATACCTTTTTTTATTTTTTATTATCTTTTTGTATTAGATGTACCTAAATATTTATTTATCCTTAAGAGAGATGGTTGTTCCATATACTACCTTGTCCACTAATTCTTATTGATATTCTTTATATATTTACCTTAGCCTTGTTGTTCTCTCATTTTTTAATTACTAATTCTTCAAAAATTAGATAAAATCCTCCTACTATGTCATACAGGGTGAAAAAACTTAGATATGTATAGTATATAATTTATCTTATTATTATTTTTTATCCCTACACATCTGCATTATCATACAATTTACATAGGATTGATATATCACCTTTATTTTTAATTATTCCTATTAGTGTGACCACATAAAGAACCTATTTTGTGGTATCATTCCCATCACCCATATATTATTCTACTTATTCTTCCTCTTTCAAATATTTTGTTTATGATTATTATTCCAATGTTTCTCTACCTTTACCTTCTATTTTGATGGATTTCTAGTTTTTGTTACTATTCCTTGTGGCTTATGGAAATGGGATTTTTTTATCTACACTATCTGAAATAAAGTCTCTCCTAATAACATATATGAAGTGTGATGAAAATAAGCTCTTTCACCTCTATCAGCCTAACTCTGACACCTAAAATCACTACCTCATGCATTTAATCTTCTTAGTACCTCTTGTGTGTCAACTCCTCACTGAGTTTGATTCCATTCTCCTCTATGAAAATTTTAGTGAGTTTATTCAATACCTTTCTCTACCTTTAGAACCTACCATACACTTCATTCTCTCTCATACATCGCATCCTATTTATCTTCTCTCATACTAACACATATACTACCCTTCACTAGGCTATAGATTTCCTTGACCACATCCCTTCAATTCTCTGTCTAATCATCTCGGGAAATATAGTCATATAAAATGACCAAATTGGTAGTTTGATTATGGATTGTGACACCCTATCCATAATACATTCTTGCATGCTCTCATGACCCTCCTAGACACCTTTTTTCTCATTTCTAGTCATCTGTAGCCTTCTACGTGGTCATACTAGCTCAGTCAAACTCTATTTCCTAGGCCAATCCTATCCCCCTAAGTTTTGAGCCTATAATATAGGAGTGCCATACTTGGAATACAATGTTGAAACCTAGGGTGTCATATTTTTTGTTCTCCTATCTAATGACAATTTGAGCCTAAATAGTCAATTTCATCTTATTCCTATCCTTCATCATGTCAGCCTAGAATGAATATATTTAACCCATATCAATATTTTCATATAAAATCCTATTCAAAGATAATTTACAAAGGGAGGTGGAAAATATTACAAAGTAAGTAAGAATAATAGAAAACTACTAAGTTAAAATTTTGTATTCTCTACATATAGTCACCCAACATTGATGAAAACATATTCAAACTCTCATACCAGTCCCTACCACCTTAAACACTTTCAATTTGACATTATTTCATCTACATCACACTATTTCATAAAGAACATTAGGTGGGAGAACTACATATGGATTTATCCCTCTTTGGAGTATTGGTATGTAGGCAATGTAACCACACAAGGGGTGTGGATCACATGTTCAATGCATATTACACACACTAACCCACCTTTTCAAGTGATTTAAATCCCATTTATCAAGCATGATGGAGGGTTAGGGTTTGAATATTAAATAATATCTATAGTGATCTTTGTCAGCAATCAACACTTGAAATTTCATAGGCAGGATCACACAAGAACAATGCAAATAACCCAAAAAAAAAATAGGTCTTTGTGACCAGTGTGGAAAACAACAATAGGAGTTAACAATAGTGTTAGACCCTAGGGTGTCTTGTTTTTAGCGGTCCTATCCTTTCATCAAATAAAAGATAGATTCTTATTTATGACACTATCATGGTCCTGTACAACCAATTTTAGACTATGTAATAGTTATTTCAATGTCTTTTAAGATAATTTATATTAATCTTTATTTATTACTTATTACAATACTAAGCTAAGTTATATTTCTCCTTATTTATTACTTAGGACTCTAATTATTGCAATATTATTTACTAATTTATTAATATAGACCCTTAATTAAAATAGGAATAAAAAACCATTATTCCCAAAATAGTTAAATCATTTGGTGAAACTAACATGACATACCATGATATACATTAGGTACCATTGCTTTGGATGTCATGGTAGGGTCCAAAACCCTCTCTACATAGTTATAGGTCATGCTAGGTCATTTTTATTATAAAATTTTACTTGGAAGACCCTGGATACATGCTATGGGGGTAGTTTCTTCCACTCTTCATTGATGTGTTAAATTTTTCCATGAAGGATACCTATAAACATGCCTAGTAGATAACCAACCATTTAGATATTATAGAATGGCAGAGTCATATTCAAATATTTCATTAGATGGGACACCTCATATCACAATTTAGTTACCACCTCATCACATTTCTCTTGACCAGATGCATACATATGAGGTAGGAGAGACTATCTCATCTCACACCCCTCCACTTACATTTGTTTCCTCAACTCTAGATACTTAGCTAGTTATAGTAGTTTTAGTCATTTTAGATACTCCATCAGTCATAGTTTCTACACCTATTAAAATTACATAATCACTAACAGTAGTTCTAAGAGTCATAGTTGATTCTATGGATATAGCTCCTCAAATAGTTACAGTTACTCCATTAGTTATAGATACTCTCACAACACCATCAACTTCTACTACTATAGTTGATGAGACTCTCATATCATAGTCACCCCTTGTGGTAAATTATGAGTTACCATATGTTCATGATGTTGATATACATTCCCAAGCTACTTCAGATGATGATATGACACCCACACTCATAGATGAATAGTTGTGTTGATTAAGCTTTACACTAGTTCACCTAAGAGAGTACTGAGATGACTCTAGATCCCTTGTTATGCATCCTACATTACTCTTAGCATCTCACACTACAATATTAGGATATACTAAACATTGTGTCCATAGATAGATCACTTGACACATACAATTCACATGGTTATCTCTATGGATATAGAGCCAGCCTTTTAGATTCAAGTAGGCAACACACAACATCGACCATAGATTATGACACAAAAGTTACCTGGTCATGGATTAATCACATTACCTATAGTATGACACATATCTATTAGCAAGTTATCATGATAGGATAATAACCTATTTTGCCTCTTTCATAGAATCATAGACCATGACATAGACTCATATATGGATTTACAATATATAATGGACAAACTATAAGTTTAGCGTACTGTTTAGATTACATCACCACTAGCATTGGATCCACTAGTTCCATCAAAACCATCTACTACCAGTGTTAAACATTTAAAAGTAGACTCAACATCTTCACCACTAGAGCAACCTTCAGTTCACCTTTGACAGGATTACACTATTATGAGTTATAGATCTTTGACTACACAAAAAACATATATCTTACTTACACCTTAGGATATATCCACTATGTATACATAATCTATGGCATATGATGATATTATGATGATGATTTTTAGGCATTTTATGATGTTCATTATCCCTTTATCCATCTCTGTCATTAATAGGCTCCATCCTTGACGCCTTCACCCCCTCTAGCCAAGTCTTTTACGTCATTTGTGTACATATTGCTTTATTCATATGCTTTTACATAGTTTATTTTTAGCTTGTACATAATTTTTCAAAATTACTTATATATAAGTTATTTTCAATTACTCTTACATAGTCTTCTTATGATTGATTTTATATAGATTATTTCAAAATATCAAAAACAATATAATAGGTTAAAATATAAAAATGTTCAAATAATTTAAAATTCTAAAAACAATACAAAATTTCAAAATACCAAAAACAATAAAAAATCTCAAAATACAAAAACATTCAAATAAATCAAAAACACCAAAAAAATCCAATTTTATGTATTATCCATGCTTTACATTTCTACTAACATACTAGATTTACATTTGCTATTCTATGCTATTGTATGTCGATTTATCTACATTACCATGCTTCACTTGATCTTCTTTGAGTGTGTGTAATTACAACCAAATCCTTGATTGCTTCACTCTACCCATTTAGGGGACATCCTAACTCATACATTTGAGACATACATTGATATATCTACCCAATATGGGCATCTTCTACATGACTACCATCCTAGTTATGTCATTCTTACACCACACACTCTAGTTATCATGTTGATTTACATTACTTATTAGCTTACATATATTAATCTATCAAAATTAACTAGTATATAACACATATAATTTTAGCATATACCTAATCTTTTACTCCATGTTTTGTATACTTTCACTTCTTTTTTTGATTTGTTAGATGTAATTGTATTTCCAACATCTACATGCCTTCCTTTCTTGCTTTCCATAGCTAGATATGATTGCATTTCTTAGTTCCTATTTTTTCTATTATGTGTGCATTAGGAAATTTTCCAATGTCTTTTTATTTTACTCTTGTATGTGCTTGTGGCCTTCATGCCAACCTTGCTTGTTTTCAATTATATGTGTATATGGAATTTGAGCACACCTTGTATGTCAATTTTCCTAGTTTGAGTGACATGTGCCCATGTCCCTTATTTTCTTGTCCCCTTGGCCACTCTTGTATGCTTCTTTCTTCTTACATTGTGTTCTTGTTGCTTTTTTTATTCTCACTATTTGCAATTCCATGATCCACATCATGCATTATCTTGTTATCTTGGATGCCATAATGGACATCATGCTTCATACCTCCTTGACAACTAATAACTAAAACTAACAAACCTTTCCAGTTTTATTTTAGTATACTACACATGATATTAAATTGTTAAATTGTTATATATATCTAGGCATACTCATATTGATCTAACAATCTCCAATATAAACTATGTTATATCTTGAGACATATTTTTAATTATCATTGTTATATCATGTATTTCATAGTATAACAAAATTCTAGTGATATTTATTCTAAGGATAGTCATTGCAAGGTCTTCATTCCTACCTTCATAAAAGGGGACAACAAATATGGGTTTTGTCATAGAGATAAGAGCCTTCTATGGATCAAAAAATTAGCTTTCAAAATAATCAAAACAATAATTAGAACCCAAACTAGGTAGAATAGACTAGGAAAAAAAGAGATGAACATAGAATAGTGATAAAAAATAAAGGACGAGATCACCATACTTGGACTACAACATCAGACAACAAAGTGTCTTATTTTTTATACTCCTATCCAAACAAAAAAAAACCTAGATTTTCTAGAAATAAATAGAAAGGTAAGTTTAGTTATAATTTTTTCAGTTATAGTTTAGTTTAAATTGGGTAGTTTTATTAAAATTTGTCTTAAAGAATATAGATATAGGGGGAATCATGTGTGTCATGATGGCTCTCACTTCTAGTTTTAGATTGGGTAGGGTATAACTTCTAGATCAGAATCCATGCTATAGACACCAGTGATTGGGGGTAATGTACACAACACATTTGCCTTATTTTCTTTTTGAGTTTAGTGAATTACCTAGGTATTATTAGTACCTATGTTCTATATTCCATCTATAGGTGGTTAGCATCATTCCCAAGTGGCTTCCACATAAGCCTAGTACCTAGTTTTAGAGTGGCTTTCATACAAGCCAAATCTCCACCTTTCTAAGTAGCCAAGATTGGTCTCATTTCTAGTACACATTTAGCTATCCATGCCATATTTTCATATTTTAGAGAATTCATGAGCTTTAAGATCCATCTCATATGACACACATTCATACTAGTATCAGTTCATAGCTTCACTTAGTGGGCAATGATGGAGCCAAAGGACTAGCTAGCCTTTGTATTCTTGAGCCACCTACTTAGAGGGTCTAGACACATATTTCAAACATCAATTAGCATATGCATAATCACATAGCTTCACTTAGTGGGTGATGATGGATCTAAAGGGATAGAATTTTCATTATTGAGTCACCCTTGAAGAGTTGAGTGCTCAGCTTTATTCGTGATATTACTTTCTTTCAACATAAACTCAACATTATCTACCATCACTTAACAACATAATAAGTTTTTTATTTGTCTATGTAACTGGTGAGGTGTTAGGTTGTGGAGCTAAAAGCTTCAACCCTTTGCAAACTAAAGGAACAATGGTTGCTGAGATCTAGGAGCACCGGCGTCGGCAGCAGAACCGACGTCGGTAGAGACCAGTGCAGAATGCCATCGGCGACGGCAGGAAGTTGGCCGACGTCGGCAGAACCAGACAAGCAGGGACCGACGTCGGTCGCCTGTGTGTTCCAGAAGTGTTCATTTCATTGACAGTTAGTTAAGTGAACGAAGAGTTTGCATGTTAAGACCAGTTAGAGTCTTGGGCTGCGAGGATAATTGTCTAAATTAAGAGTCTATGTTATTGTTTGTGTTAGGGATCTATTTATAGACCCATTGGCATGTATTGTATTATATATGAGATAGAAAGGAAGAGTTCCTTCTAGTTGTAAGATCTGTGAGTTGCAGGTTGTTGCAAGCTCATTGGGGATCTACATGTAAGTTTGGTCTTTGAATTGCAGGTTGCAGGTTCATGAGAGATCAGCTTGAAGTGCTATAGAGTGCTTGGTGTACCGACAGGGTTATTACTGACTGGTTGGTGAGGTGAACACCAATTATGTGTGTGAGTTGGTTGTTGGGACTGTTTTTTGTGTAGGAGAGTGTGTGTGAGAAGAATTACTGTACACTTGAGGTGTGGTGAACCTCTGTAAGGTGAAAGAGTGTGGCGGCTCTTTGATGTATTCTTTTCTATATAGTGTTAATACAAGATAGTGTATTGTCTCTCATATTCTGTGCTATTGGTGAATTCTAGTTACTTGTGTTTCTGGTTATTTCCGCATATTCAATTGCTTATATTTGGTAATCATACTGTGCTCTTTCTGAGGAGCAAGATCCTAACGGGTGGAATTAGAACAGGTGTGTTTGTTCTTGGATTTACCTCCACCCCTCCTAACAAGTGGTATCAAAGCTTTTGGTTGGGATACTAACAGATTGGTGTAGATCTGGGTAGTGTGTTTTGATTACAGGTTACTCACAGGGTTTCTGTTTGAGTGGGAGTTGAGCAATGGCAGAAAATAGTCAACTACGAATGGAAAAGTTTAATGGCAAGAACTACCAATTATGGAGGATGCAGATTGGGGACTATCTGTATCAGAAAGATTTGTACTTACCATTGGGTGGGGTTGCTAGCAAACCCTTGGATATGAAAGATGAAGAATGGGAGGTTCTTGATCGGAAGGCTCTGGGATCTATTAGATTGAGTCTTGAATCATCTGTGATTTCTAGCTTATCAAAGTGTAAGACAACAGTGGAGTTGATGAAATCTTTGGCAAATTTGTATGGAAAACCCTCGGCTTCTAATAAGGTATCTCTTATGAAGCATTTATTTAATTTGAAAATGTTGGAAGGTGGATCTATTCATAGCCATCTTATTGATTTCCATGGTTTGGTAAACCAGTTAAGTTCAGTCAATATTGTATTTGATGATGAAAATAGAGCTCTCTTAATCTTGTGTTCATTACCTGAAAGTTGGGAAGGTCTAGTAATGGCAGTTTCTAATACTGTGTCTCCTTCAAAAGTCTTAAAAGTAGATGATGTTGTGAGTGTGATCTTGAATGAAGAGATACGTAGGAAAAGCACAGGTGAATCATCTAGAGATGCTTTGAGTGTTGAAGGAAGAGGAAGGCCAAGAGAGAAGACAGAGCATGGGAGATCAAGGTCGAAAATAGGCAGGAGATCCAAGTCTAGGTATGGCAGAATAACCTGCTGGAAATGTGGAAAGCAAGGGCACTTAAAGAGAGATTACAGATCAGGTGAAGATCATCATGAAGGACATGGAGAAGAAGCAGATGTTGTGGGTTACGTTGCATAGGATGCTCTGGTATGTTCTTTGGATAAAGTAGAATCTTGGGTATTAGATTCAGGTGCCTCTTTTCATGCATCCCCACATAGTGAATTTTTTCATGAGTATGTCCAGGGAGACTTTGGAGAAATTTGTGTAGGGGATGGAAAGCCTTGTCAGATTGTTGGCAAAGGCAAAGTGAAGCTGAAATTGTAGGCAGGTGACACATGGGTGTTAAAGGAGGTCATGCATGTCCCAGTTCTAAAGTGGAATCTGATTTCTGTTAGAAGTTTGGGTGAAGAGGGTTGCATAGTAACTCTCATAGCGGACTCTTGGAAGGTTACCAAGGGTAAACTTGTTGTAGCTAGAGGTAAGAAAGTAGGTACGCTTTATCTATCCACTTGTTTTACTGATTCTCTTTTTGGGTTATCTACTTCAACTGTAGATTCAGAGATGTGGCTTAATAGGCTTGGTCACATAGATAAGAAGGAGATGCTGGTTGTTGAGTCAAAGAATATGCTTTCGGATTTGGAAGGCATGGATCATGGTTTCTGTATGCAAAAGAAGAAGGTGAGGTTTCTTGAGGAATCCGATGTTAGTGACAAGAATAGGAAAGCCTTGGTTTTCAAGGAGAAAGCGACGGACAGAGTTCAGCACAAGATGCAGAAGAATTTTGAGCAGAGCAAGGGTAATTTGGACAAGGGTTTGATCCAAAAGGAGCTCGCGGGAAAAAGTCAGGTCTCATAAGAAAAACACAGAGACCGACGTCGGCAGGAAAATTGGCATCGGTGTCCAGACAGGGACCGACGTCGGCTATGTTCAGCTCGATGTTAGTGACTCAGGGCAGATAAGGACCAGCGTCGGCTAGGGAAAACCGATGTCGGCAAGGAGGCAGTCGTAGGGAATCGACATCGGTCGGCTATAGATTGAGATGTGACCAGCATCGGTTACTGAGACAAATTTTGGGTGGACAGTGAGTTGTCATGGAGTCTCAAGCGCCCATATGGAGGACTGAAGGTGTAAGTAAGTTCTTAAATTCATCATTTCCCTTATTTACACTACTTGTTGCTCAGTTATGGCATAGGACCAGGAAGTTGTTGAAGAAGCAGAACAGGTAGATCCAGGAAACAATGGGAGTTTGGCATGGATGAGGATGTGATTCATTGGAGGAGAACCAAACAGGGGTTTTGGGTAGAGTTGCCAGCTGGAAGTAAGCACTGAGAGACGAATGGATGTTAAGGATGAAGAAGAGCGGAAATGGATACGTGAGATGGAAGATCAGGGTATATGATCTTGTATTAGCTGCAGGGCAATGGAGGTTTGATCATTGTGTTTCTCTTTACCAGGTTGGATAATATTAGCTACATTATCCTATTTTCTGTATGATGTGCTTGTTGCAGGGTTACATATATAGGTATTGCTGAACTAAAGGTAAGGCTAGTTCAGGTGTGTGTCATGGAGAATCTGGGAGCAACAAGATTCTTTGGCATGAATGTGTTCTAGAGACATGGAGGTCTTGTTGACTTTGTTTCAGGATGATTGTGTGAAACCGGTTAGCACGCCGATGGTTAGACAGTTCACAGAACAGGTGTCTTGATTCACATAATGAGGTTGAGTGCATGATATGTACTAAACCTGAGTTTTCCCAAGCAGTGGGAATTATCACAAGTTTGGAGTCAATCCGGGAGAGTAATACTGAAGGGCAGTTCAGTGGGACTAGCAGTAGGTGCACATGCTATGCAGGGTCAAGTTCTTTATCTACATGGTTGTAGATGCGGATGTGGCAGTTAATTTGGATGACAGTTTTTGCACCATAGATTTTGTGGTGGTTGGTATTCAAGAGTGATCTTGAGGAGGGATACAAAGCCAAGGGAACAAACTAGATGGTGTACAGGTACAGGTACAGGTACAGGTTGCAGCTATTTATCTCCAAGTGGGAGATTGTTAGGTTGTGGAGCTAAAAGCTTCAACCCTTTGCAAACTAAAGTAACAATGGTTGCTGAGATTCAAGAGCACCGGCGTCGGCAGCAGGACTGACGTCGGTAGAGACCAGTGTAAAATGCCACCGGTGACGGCAGGAAGTCAGCTGACGTCGGCAGAACCAAACAAGCAGGGACCGATGTCGGTCACCTGTGTGTTCCAGAAGTGTTCGTTTCACAGACAGTTAGTTAAGTGAACAAAGAGTTTGCATGTTGAGACTAGTTAGAGTCTTGGGCTGCGAGGATAATTGTCTAAATTAAGAGTCTAAGTTATTGTTTGAGTTAGGGATCTATTTATAGACCCATTGGCATGTATTGTATTATATATGAGATAGAAAGGAAGAGTTCCTTCTAGTTGTAAGATCTGTGAATTACAGGTTGTTGTAAGCTCATTGGGGATCTACATGTAAGTTTGGTCTTTGAATTGCAGGTTGCAGGTTCATGAGAGATCAGCTTGAAGTGCTATAGAGTGCTTGGTGTACCGGCAGGGTTATTACTGACTGGTTGGTGAGGTGAACACCAATTCTGTGTGTGAGTTGGTTGTTGGGACTATTTTTTGTGTAGGAGAGTGTGTGTGAGAAGAATTACTGTACACTTGAGGTGTGGCGAACCTCTGTAAGGTGAAAGAGTGTGGCGGCTCTTTGATGTATTCTTTTCTGTATAGTGTTAATACAAGATAGTGTATTGTCTCTCATATTCTATGCTATTGGTGAATTCTAGTTACTTGTGTTTCTGGTTATTTCCGTATATTCAATTGCTTATATTTGGTAATCATACTATGCTCTTTCTGAGGAGCAAGATCCTAATGGGTGGAATTAGAACAGGTGTGTTTGTTCTTGGATTTACCTCCACCCCTCCTAACAAGAGGTGTATTTGTTCCTTTATCTTCCTCTCTCTCTCACCCATCTTTTATACATTCTTATTTTAGACATATTGTGTCTAATAATAACTAATCTACTCTTTATTTTCTCTTGTAGATTTACACTTCACGATGTGTTATCTCTATGCATACTAAAAATCACACAACTTCATAGAATTCATGCTTGCAGGTAAGTTTAGCTACACTTCCTATTTTTCTTTTATCCTAGTATTTAACTTTACTACATCACTAGAATAAGGGGGGATAAATATAGTCATATAGAATGACCAAATTGGTAGTTTGAGTGTGGCTTGTGACACCCTATCTATCGAACCTTCTTACATTCTTTCATGACCCTCCTAAACACCTTTTCGCTCATTATTAGTCATCTTTAGCCTTATATATGATCATTCCAATTTATCTAGATTCTATTTCCTAGGCCAATCCTATCCCCCTAGATCTTAAGCCTATAGGATAAGAGCACCATAACCAGACTACAACACTGGACCCTAGGGTGTCTTGTTTTTGGTGCTCCTATCTAATCACAATTTAAGCCCAATATGTCAATTTCATATGATTCTTATTCTTTATAATGTTGGCCTAGCATGAATAAATTTAACCCATGATCGATAGTTCCTTATAAAATCCCATTCAAAGATCATTTATAAAGGGATGTGATAAATCTTGTAAAGCAATCAAGAATACAAGTAAATTACTAAGGCAAACTTTCTTATTCTCTCCATATAGTCACCCAACATAGTTGTAAACATATTCAAACTCTCATACTTGTCCCTAGCCACCTCAAGCACTCTCAATTGGACATTATTTCATCTAATTCACACTATTTCATAAAGCACATTAGGTGAGAAAACTACATACGGCTTGATCCCTCTTTAGACTATTGGTATATAGGTAGTGTGCCCACACAAGGGGTATGGATCACATGTTTAGTGCATATTACACACACTAACCCCCCTTTTAAAGTGATTCAAATCCTATTTATCAAGCATGATGGAGGGTTAGGTTTTGAATATTAAATCATATCTACAATGAGCTCCATCAACATTTAACACTCAAAATTTCACTGGTAGTCTCACATAAGAATAACATAAAGAACCCAAAAAAATTAGGTCTTTGTGACTAGTTTAGACAACAAAAAAAGGAGTGGAAAATAACATTAGACCCCAAGGTGTCCTATTTTTGTTGTTCCTATCATTTCATTAAACAAAATCCAAATTCTAATTTTTGACACTATCTCGATCCTCCACAACTAGTTTCAAACTCTACAATAGGTTTTAGCCTATTTTAAGCTAAGTTATATTTCTCCTAATTTATTACTATTTTCAAAAACTTAAATAAATGTAAGTAAATAATACAAATTAGGATTGTAATTATTGCAATATTATTTAATGATTTAAAAATCTAGACCCTTAACTAAAATAGGAATAAAACTTCATTATTAAATAAATAGTTAAATCAAGCATCTTCACACTCCTTAAAAAGATTTTTTTGGGTCATAACTAACTTGATCTAGCTCTTCTAATAATCTAATTCTTTCTTATCAATATTTCAAGCCACTTTGTCAATTCTTGCATTGTCTTAGTAGCCTTTTTTTAGGCTTTCTCAGTTACTATGGACAATCATTATTGAGGTTTGTAAAAACCAACACTTGGATTTGTCACCCTCTATACTCTTTTTTCTTTCCATGAAGTTTTATGAGCTAACTCCCTTAGTTTTAACTCTTTCTAGCATCTTTTTACCCTATAAATTATCCTTTCATAGGCCTAATGCCCCTATTTTCAATAGAGTCAGTAGAATCCATATCTACATAGGCAATACATGTATAAAATTATCAACATCATTTAGATCATATTAGAAACTATTAATTCACCAAAATTTACTTGATTCCACCTATGCAAATGTGAGATATTGCACTTTGTATTTTGTTATCAACCTAAGAGGGTTCAAAATTGATTTATTGAATATTCAAACACTTTCAAAAGCCTTAATGACCTAAATAAGGTCTATCTAACCTACCTTCATCTTTTCAATTCTTAAATTTCTATTACTTAACATTTACTCCCCTCCAAATAATCAATTCTACAGGTCACTATTTACATAGTCTACCTGTGTGTAGTCTAAACCAAGATTTAAATGTACAATTACTTACCTAAGTGTTTTAAAAACATTACCTGATTGGTTCTAACCACCTTGAATTCTTTCCCCGTCATACTCACTCTTCTTCAATCTCAATCTTGCTTCGCACCTATGACTGAGATCTAACACCAATATATTGATTGTATAAATAAAGAACATGCACAAACTATGTATATTGAATCCTACTTCCTTAATGGAAATGAACAAATCTTACATATGTTTGGAAGGCCTCTTACATTATCTTTTTATACTCCTAAATAATAATATAACTCTCAATACCTTAACTTAAGATAAATATTTCTTTATTAATTAACATTCTTTAATGAACATTCATAGGAAAAGGGACATAGTCCTACATAATCTACCATTCAATCTTTCATTACAAAACACTAGCTCCAAGAATTGAAAATTTTCAATACATTCAATTATTTTCATAAAACAATAACAATGTAAATGGTAAAGACATATACATTTCAAAATTACTATCATTCATTTAATTCTTTCTATTTACTTAGTGTTGTCATCATAGACAAAGTGTAGGGTTTTCCATTATCTTCACTCTATTATCCAACCCCTCCATACCTATGCTATGATTCTACCACCTTTTAAAATCCAAAATATTCTTCATGTATGAGAAACTACCTTGATAACTACCTCTTAAAACAAATAACTCTCATTTGGGCATTATGTTCAACATTCTTAGTCTTGATCATTGTACTTATGACATTGTACATATAACACTTATCTTGACCTAGATAGACTCATTTAAATACTCTTACATTTATTTTTTGAATTGTCATTACACTAAAACACTCTTAAGCACACTAACATATTTTCAAATATTCAAATTATGGTTTTGGCAGGAAAAGTTCCCAAGGCCAATAGCCTCCACAATAAGCTACCTACTGACTAAATAACCCTAATTGGGTCCCTATATGACTCTAATACTAAATAAAACCAAAATCTTCAAAAGACACTTAATTACAATAATTGGTTTAATGCTCTTCCATCAAAGTGGTAGAGACTTATGGTTCTTTCTTTGTTTGGATTTTTATTTACCCCTTTAGATGTTTCTTCCATGGTATATATTACTTTTTCCTAAAATAATATGTCAAAGTTATATTTGTATCCATTTCCTCTTCCTTGATTACCCATCATGTGATGGAACATTTGACTACAAATCCATTTATCTCCTCCTATTTCTAAAATTATGGATATGATGTGCATGTTTCCTTACCATGTTAATTTGAATGATGTGGGGATTATCTATAATGGACTTGTGGATAATTTTACTTATTTTGTATCTTGTATTTCAACTACAATGGGTATTCCTGATGTGGTAGGTTCATTCATTATAGTGGGTTATGAGCTAGACACTACCTCACTCATGAATCAAGTTATTATTGGATCTTTCAGTACACCCTAGCTCCTATGATGATGGATTTCACTTGTTAATTAGTGACCTCATAAGGGGGGGGGGGGGGGGGGGGTGATGCTTAGTATTTTTGGGAAAAGGTTTAATAAATAATTTATGGATGATGCTCAGGGAGATTCCAAAACTCATGGTTATCATGTGTATCATTATCGTTTACCATTATATTAAATGTATTATCACCACCTATCCTATTTTTATGGCCTCTAATATAATTTTGGTTTTTATCCTATGTGGTTGTTTAGATCCCACTAAACCTATCCTTATTACCATGGGTTAGTATCTATGAAGTAAATTGTTAAAACTTATAAGACGGAGCCATACCACAAATCATATGTGCCTTGTTTAATTTGTCATAGATTTTATAAATGCTATTCATAGAGTGTGGTATTAAGGTTGTAATACATTCAAATATTGACCATGTCCTAAGTAATATGTAGGGTTTTTTTGGTAGTAGAGTCTTATTGGTTGGTGTATTTTATAATCCATGTAATTACTTTGGTAGTGTATCAGAGCTTATGTTTTTTGATTCCTTGTATAAAGATATCCTTTTGTTTTGGGAATGTTATAGGGAGTGTTGTAACTAATTTTATTCTCACAAATCTCTCACTATTTTAATTTTTTCATGTTATGTCCTTGATTCATAAATTTTGTGACAATATGGATGACTGTTAGTGTTATCTAATATGGTCTATCTAGATACAACACATATTCATGTGTCATAATTATTAGTACTCTTCATGATTCTAAATTTTATTAATATACTCCATATGTCTAGCTACATCTTTAGGATAATAGTGTATTCCACCATATACTATGGTTTTTGAGTTTGTAGATTATTATATATCATTGCTAAGCTCTCATGATCTATATTAGTGTGGTGATCAATTTTGGAGAATTTGGAGTGGATATATTTCTCAGTGTCCCTATACTGGGATACGATAATGAGGACACCTAAACATGATCCATGTAGGTCTAGAAGCTCATATTTTGTAGATTTCGTATTATACTATTGTCACTTTATCTAATATACTCTAACTACTTAGGGAACCTCCATCTTGTATTTTTTATGGTTAGGGTTATATGCAATGTAGTTTAAACAAATGTTTTGTAGAATGTCATTATCAAAATACTTTGAAGATTGTTTTGTAGGTAAAAACATATTTTTATCACTTTCATAATCTAGATGTTAAGTATGATGACCAAAACAATTCTTTTTACCTTCATTTAATGTTTATGGAAATTTTTACCTATCTTTCATTCACTTTTTATCTTAATTATTTTTAATTTTTGTCTTTCTTATTTTATTTTCATCCTTATCTTTACATCATCATTTTATTTACATTATTTTATAACATTTTTATTATTTATCACCAACCACCTATTTGGGTTTGATTTGGTTGCCTATCTTGTTCAACTAGTATATGAGTTTCAACATTATGTGGAAGAAACAAATGTATTTGCACGTTTAATCAGAGGGAGCTTTCTTCACCACTCCTTACTTCCTCTCTTTTCTCGTTTATTAAATGTTAAAATTCAAATCCTATGTAAATCCTAATATTTACTTACCTGTGTATTTTTTCCTTGGGGTTTTTTCATTCTCTCTCTCTCTCTCTCTCTCTCTCTCTATATATATATATATATATATATATATATATATATATATATATATATATATATATATATATATATATATATATACATACACAGACACACAAACACACACACTAATTTTTCTCTTAGTTATATTATTTTTTCCATTTTTTTGTGATTTTTATATTTATTTTTCAAAACTATATATTTTTTTGTACTAATGTTTTACTCTTCCATTACCCATTTTTTCTCCACCCCCACCAAATCTCCCCCACCCTTTTTTGGGGGCAAACATGATCAACAACCAAAACCTAGACATCTGACATAAGATATCATGGTATATTTACTCCAACCCAACTATATTTATAGGATATTATAACCCATTATATTGTCATATATTTTCTTACCACATTTCACCATAGCGCCTTTTAGTATACCATTCTAAATGTGATCCATTCACAAATCCTTTCCTTTGTACATGTGATTGTTTTCAATCTTATTTCTTTAGAGTCTAAAATTTACCAATTATGTATGGGCTTAGCCATATTATATGTGGAGTCTAAAATTTAAATTATTTTTCTTCGTATGGCAGGGAAGCCAAACTTTCTAACATATTTTCTCCTATGTTTGATTATAGGAAACTAATAATCTCCTTTAATCAAATTTTATAATTCTATGAGTCTTTCTTTTAATAAATCATTTAAACTCAATCTCAACATTACCACTAGTCTCAAGCTTAGTAAAATTATTCCTTTTGTACCATAGCCCCTAATCCACACTCTAGTTGAAATGGTAAATATTTTATTATTATTTTATATGTTGTTTGCTAAGCCCAAATTATCACATGCATATTTATATCTCACTTAAAAATATTTTAATTGCATACCTTAGTTTAAAAAAATTACAACATTTTTTTAAATGATTCCATAATTACATTAATATATATGGAGTAATTTTTATGTGTTTTATTAATAAATGATTGAGTTACTATATTATGGTATTATTTACAAAGTGTTTTTCTTGATCACTAATTATACTGAGTAAGCATCCAAATCACATAATAATGTTTTCATAGTAAACATTTTCCACTATTTTCTCCTTATAATCCTTCATAGGTAATTTTTATACCCATTGGATAAGGTACTCAATACATATTATATTGAGTCTGACTTTCCTTCTTCACACAAAAAATTTGAGAGGGATAATTAAGTTAACATTATATTATTAAAGTGGAGATAACAATAGTACTAGCCATAATGGCATCTCATCTCATTTATTGGGTTTTGATAGCATTGGTATATATCATAGTTTTGAGCATACTTATGGGTGTAGACACCTAAATCTAGCCACGAATGACCATCAATTAGGATTTTGAGTAATTTCCACCAAAATGCACAATTTAGCCAAAAAACACAAAAATGCATTAAATGAGTTGAAATTGATATATTCAAGTGCCAATTTTTGTCAAGGTGTCATTAAATGGGGAAATGAAATTTATGAAGCAACTAACCTTGATCAGATCATTTCGAGTCAAAATGACATTTTCGCACTTAGGTGCTCTAGATTGCCTTTTTTTTGTCAAATTTCTTGTACAAGACATATGCCCTTGTTATTTTGCATTGGCAACATCATAAATGGGAATATGGTTCTAACACATCTAACATTGACTTCTAACTCTAATCTAGTCAAATTTTGAGCCAATAATATGGTATTTTGAGCAATTTGATTAATTTGTGTATAAAGAGCCAATGTTTGCACCAAAGTGACTAATCACATTTAAGGCTAATTAAACCAAATCAAGGGATTAAGTTAATTTTCCATGGAATTTTTTGAATATTTATTTTTATAAATTTATATTGAATATATGCATCATCAAATGACATCATTTCTTGAAAAGACATCCCTAGGCCATAAATGCATAAAATATATCATCAAACCACCCCATACCTCATTAATACCTCCCATGCCTCTTAATTCCCCTTCTTCCTAAATAATTATGGGGTATATTTATAAATTTAATTACATAATTTGGATTAATTCATGGCCATAATATCAATCTTGATATGGATGGTCATGGTTTATCCTAAACCATTTTAAAAGTCTATAAATAGGAGGCTGCCTATTAATTTTTAAGCTTTTTTATGCCAAACTTATAAGGCCCAAATGCATTCAAAATCATTGAATCTTAGTGTTATAATTCCCAAATGTTGATCCAAGCCAATCCAAGTCAAATCCAAATAAGGTTCTAAGGAGATATCGAGGTAGCCACACTTCATTGATGTAGAGTTCATGAGCACAAACCGAGCAAGCCACTACAATAAGAATTTTGGAGCATCCAAGGTGTTAGCCTAGGGAAAAACAAACAATAACACAAAAATTACATTTAAAATAGTTTTACACATAAAATTGATTAAATATTATCTCAAGACTTTTTTTACAAGGAAGGTGAAAAGCTTTATAAGCTTTTCACATGAGGTGGTTATGAAACCAACATTCTTATGAACCAACAATCCCGCTAAAAAAATAAAATACTAAGTAACTTTGGATGAATAGAAATTAATCCAATAAAATACCCATTGATCCAAAAGGGTATATAAATATTGAAGTAAATAACTATGATTCATCCAAGTATACTCTACCACAACTACAACTAATACACTATGCATTTTGATTGATCCACACCCTAATCATCCTTGCACTATAGCAGAACATGATCATGCACTATCTAATAACATTGATTCTCACATAGAATCCATACAACAAGTGAATATCCTCTATACTATGTATGGAACATCTCAAAGTTTTTTCCCAACAATCACTAATATCTCCCATAGCCCTTTGCTCAACACTAACAATGTTAGAAACATAATGTTGACTCATACCACAAATCACCAATGACTGATCGAAAGTGAAGATGAAATATCTTCTCCCCTATCAAATTAGAGGTGAGAAGCCATGTAGAAAATAAACCAAATACAAACCACTAAAATTATCCACATCAAATATCATATCAACACTAGATCTATGAAAGTAAAGTACACAAGCCAAAAAAATTCTACTACATAAAATCCCAATCTTGAGCCTAGAAACATATACAAGATGGGTATGTTATCATCTCAGAATATATATTCATCAACTATAGAGCAAAAAACTTTGTATTCATCCCATTCATTAGAATAATATGTAGAAGAATAGATAGAAGAGTAACTAGAGTGACTGGAGTGATCAACAATGTTTGATTTTGCCTTTTGTCAATGTTGAGAGGACCTTATTTTTTAGGGGCACTTTGTAGGGAGGTATCCTATGCCACCATCATTATATCATATTCTCTCATGTCCACTAGAACTAGAGGAAGAATAAACACATGAATAAGAATGCCTATGTTTGTTCTTGTGTCTATGTGAATGTTTGTGGTGATGCTCATGTTTCAAAGAACTAGAGTGATGGCAATGCTTCAGAGAATCAGAATGATCCCTATGTATAGAATGATGATTATGTCTAGAAGTGTGTCACAGAGAGTGTTTTATCTTAAGTATTACTTTGAATAATCTTTTATATTATGTTTATATAGTAGATTGCCTATTTTGGTATCGTTTTCCTCCTCCATAGATGTACTTTTTTTCTTTGTAAACTATCTCCCATGTTGAGTTAATAACTCACAAATAAAGTCAAATGTGGTACCATTAAGCTTATCACTAAGCTATAACATTTCAAAAAAAAATTTGTATGTAAGATTAAGACCATTCAATGTGATGGAAATCATCATATCATCATTTGTTTAACCACAATTTATGCAATATTATTGTTTCAATGTTTTCATGTGAGAAAGATATTTAGAGACATATTCATTATTAGCTAGTTTATTATTCAATAATTGCATAAAAAGGTCAACCTTCTTGTATGAAGGTTGTTTGTCATATAAATATTTTAATGATTTCCAATCTTTCCATGCACCAGTCTTAATTACCTCAATATGAATGATTATCTATTTAGTTTAAGATGATTTCAAAAGTGTGAGTGTACATTTATCTCATTTCTAATATTCAATCAACTTTGAAGCTTTAGTTGGTGGTGTGGTTTATTTCTCAGTGATATCCCATAAATCATAAAAATTGAGTGTATTTTATAGGTTCCTACTCCATTATTTATAATTTTTAGGTGAAAATTTACCATTTTGGAAATCAAACTCATGATTTTTACCATGGTGCTCAAGAAACAAGTCAAAACAAGACAAGGGAAAATTATTATGAGGTTTTGCCTTTACCTTAAAAAATATTTTCTAATTACACAAACTTCATGGGGCTTGTAAAATAATGCACCTTATAACTCCTATTACACCTTTATATCACCAAATTTACCCTTGTTACTCCATTACAAAAAAATAATGTCAAAAAAATGATTTTGATAAAATAAATTAATTTCAATGGGCTTTGAAAAGTATCTTCACAAATAGGTTTTTTTGGATTTGTGTTGATAAATAATTTTAAAATGGCATTTAAGTCTTAGATGAATAACATTACCATAGACAATAATAAATCTAGTGGAAAAAATCAAAGTAATATCACAATTTGGTCAAAATGTGATATAGTTTACTTCTCCTCATTATGCATGCCACTTGATTTGTAAGATTGAACACTTTGTAGATTTGAAATATTTACCAAAACCAAAAACAAAAATTACATGAAGATTGACCAATGTAGTAATGAGATTGAAATATAAAATTATTCTCATATCTTTATGGACTTATATAGCCACATATAGAAAAGGAGAATAGTACAGTAATAGGTAAGAATGTGAGCCCCCACAGAATGATCATTTGTTTTGAAATCAACAAGAGTCCCTCCAAATTACCACAAATTTCTTACTAGTTTCCCTCTATATTGATATAAATTACTTAAAATAACCTTTGACTATTTTAAATAATATCTAAGTTTGAGTGATGTAAAAATGACTTTGTTCTATATATATCAAATCTGCCATAAATATGATCAAATAGAAGGACAGTGTCAAACCTATGGAAAGAAACCAAGCATAAATGATTCTTGGATGTTATTATTTTTATTTAAAAACATCCTCTTATTGGGGTCTAAAATCGATAGGTTGTAAATGTAGTATATAAAAGCCCTATTTATTCACATGTTGCACCACACAAGGAGGGAAGGTAGACTGGGTTGAAGGCTTCAAGGAAAAAAGTAATCAATGTTAAATCCTCCACTCAAATTTCCAAGATCTAATGAATATTTAATACAATTCTCTTGTATATCTTCTTTAATCTAGGCTTTGATACCACTTTTAGCCTAGGGAGCAACACACAATAACACAAAAATTACATTGTAAATAGGTTTACATACAAAATTGATAAGATATTATATTTGGATTTTTTTTACAAGGAAGGTGAAAATCTTTATAAGATTTTCACATGAGGTGGTTAAAAAACCAACATTCCCATGAACCAACAACACCACTAGAAAAATAAAATACTAACTCACTTTGGATTAATAGAAATTAATCCAACACAAGGAAGGTGAAGGAAGGTATTTATTTCATGTTTTAGTTATGTTTTCCATTAGAGTCTTGCTAACTAAGCTCCCCCATTGAGATAGGCTTAAGGTATTAGCTATTAGTGTTTTATTTTTATTTTTATTTCATGTACTAACACAATACTAATATCCCATTATTTCAATCCTATTTTCACAAATGACGCACCTGGCATGACCTAGCTTCAAAAATTTGATCAAATTTCACCTATAACCAACATACTAACCATTGTCATCCAACATCTTGGAGTGTGGAGGAAAACAAGATAAAAAATTTGAGCAAAAATCTATCTTTTGTAAGCCACAATTTTGTTCTTGATATTCTGCATCCCAATTTGCCTATGCAGCCCAACTCACCTATGAACCCAACTCACCTATCCACCCAACTCATCTGTCAACCCAATTCACCTATCAACCTAACTCAATTGTCAACCTGCGAGCTAAATGCTTAATGTCATTTGCTCAAACTTCTAATTTATTCAAAGTAGTTCATTGTAATCTTATTTTTTCAAGTTGAGGGGGTAATTTGGAAGCATTTTTATAATTATTTTAACTAACCACACACCTTTCAAATTGGGTTTAAAAAAATATGATTAAAAATCATGCACACTTAAAATTTGGCTTAAAATGAACATGTGATGTTTATCACACATTTGAATTGGTGCCTAAAATGAACCTAATATTTAGATAGGTCTTAGGTGCTTTTAATTTAGTGCTTAAAACACATCATAAATCTTGCAACATTTTCAATTTTGTGTTTTAATCATGAATCTAAGCTAAATATTTATTTTTTAATTTGGGTTTAAAATGAACTTAGGCTTTTATTGCTTCATGTGGTTATTTTTTAAAATATTTTCCATTTTTGTACTAATGCCAAAGGGCTAGAAATGAATCTAAGCAAACATTTTAAAATTTGGTGTAACAAATCAGCATCACTTTAATTGTTTACAAAATTTGCTTGTTTATTGTTTTAGCAAGATGAGACATGGATGTATGCTCTCCCATCCATCCTATTTATGGAAATTTTGAGATCAAAATGCCATCTCATCACAATTTGAGCATAGTCAAAGGCATAAAATGATTGTCATCTAAAGCACTCCCCAAAAACTCATAATAGTTTGGGTAATCTTGAAATGACCCTAAAGTATTTCTATCATTCATTTATTTTATTGCATCTTATATTATGATGGGGACTTCATTACCTCCCACAAGTTCTAGAGGGAAGATTTGACCTAGGGTTTCATCTCTCGACACTGAATTTAAAAACTCCCACTAGGATTGAAGGTTTGAGTAGTTAAACCACCTTCTAGAGCTAGATTTACACATGGGATGTATATGCACTTTGGACAAGGAATTACACTCAGCAAGCAATGTATGTAGTGGTTTCAAAAGGAAAAGATATTTTTACAAGAATCTAAGTGCTGTGAACACCAAAATTAAAGTGCTACTTCTCTTGTTTGCTAACGTGAAAGTTGGTAGACATGGATCCATATAGAAACATTTGAAAACCAATTAATTTTAGTCAACCCCACTTTGCCACACCCTTAATAATAATTTAGATGATTTGCTTGTATTTTTTCATTTTCTTACTTGGTGCTTTAAGATTGAAACTAATATGTTTATTTGTAAACCATGTCAAAAAAAATTTGTTTATACGTCACTCTTTTATCTAAAGAGGCATTATGCTATTCGTTTTACACCACACTTGTGCCTTGAAATTTTTTCTAAACGTGTTTTTGTGTGTGTGTGTGTGTGTGTGTGTGTGTGTTACTTGTTTAAGGGGGTTAGCATTATACTTCCCAAAACATTTCAAACCATATTTACCTTTGAGTCTTTAAAACATAACATTGATCACATCATTTAATCATACTTACATTGTTATGCTAATTAATTTATTTTAAGACTTCTTTACCATTACACCAAAAACATTTCTTTCAAACCATGTGACATCAACTATTTGGACTTTGCTTTTGCTCCATCATCTTGTCTAATCTTGTCTAGCTTGTTTGGTCAAATCCTAGTTTTCAATGTTGGGTTTTCAATTAACCTTGTCAGTATTTAGATTCAAACATTAATTGATAGCTATTTAGGCCTTAATTCATGGGGCTAATACATAGATATTTATCATTTGGGTTGCATAACTTCAGTTAATTTATTACCCAAATTTGAAGACTATTGATTATTTGTTTATTCATAGATCCTATCCTCATCATTATTTATGCCTTTATTTGGGATAAAACAACCTTCCTGCAAGAGCCTTTTTCTTCATGCCTTAGACCAACTGATCATGTTTATGTTTGATTTCATTTGTCCGATCTATGTCAAATTTGTTTCCAAACTTGTTAGATAAATTAGATCACATCATGCCTTTATTTCAAGTCTAGATTTTTACATCATTTGGCCAAAATTCCTAGCACAGTCTATTTGAGCCTAGCTTTAAACTCCACATTTGGACAAAAGACCTAGCGACTCTTTTCCCTTTCCTAGTTTAGACCTTGTTTAGAACACTTTGACCTAGACCTTTGACATGTAGGATTGTATTTAGATGCTTGACCATTTGTGTCTATGATATTTGACATTATACATTTAATTTTAGACTATTTAATGCAAAATATTACCATAAACCATTCTAGAGATACAGCTCCATTTTTAGACCACATTGTAGACATAGTTCCACCTTTAACCAAGTTATACTAGGTTTAAACCATTTGTCCTTTGGACATAGTTCTTCAAAGTTTGAAAAAATTTAAGCCTTTTTGTTTTGAATATTTCATAATTTATGTGGATATGTATACCTATACTTATGGTAAAGTCACATACAATCCAACTTATGATAGAATGGCCACACAAAATTTGACTAGAAACCCCTATAGAGATAGATTTTCTAAGGAGTTTTATTATTCTCCCTACAATACTCCATATAGGGAACATAGTCAAATTCCACAAAATCCAAATCAAATTGCCAATTAGGATGATATGGTTTATGAGGAGGACTTTGAAGACCCAACTATAGATAATGTTGTTTAGGATATGTATACGTACCCTCTTTACATTAATCAATACACACAAGATATTCAAGAAACAACTTATGATCCAACTCAAGATTGGGATGATATGGTTTATGAGGTAGAGTTACATGTTTTGTCTTGTGCAAAAAATCAAGCTCCACAATACCCCTTCATCATTTTAGGACCTCATCCTTTGGCTTATATGAGAAACCAAGCTCTGTACTACCCTATTCATACCATTTAAAAACTTCATCCTTTGGCTCATGTGAAAAATCATGCTCCCCAATGCCATACCATTATATAACCTTAGGCCATTCCTCATCCAATACCAATCGAATCAAAACCTTAACCCATAAAATCATTCAAATACCAAGATGTGTTCAAAATAGGTATTTTGTAACTCATTGAAAATCAAGGTCAAGAAAACTAACCAATCCAAGATATTTTTGTTGAACCAACCACTTGTGATAAGTCAAGCTATGATGAATCACTGATTGATCCTATACCAATTATCAAGGAGTCTCACTCTGATAAGATAATCTATGTTGAGTCACTTCTTAATGATTATAACTACTCTTGGGAAAATCATTACCTTGACCATATGCCTATTTTTCAAGAGATTCCTATTAATAAGCTAGTCTCTGAGGAGTCATCTATTGACCTTTTTCCCATCTTGGAGGAGTCACACTTTAAAAATCCAATTTTTATAGAACCCATTATGATATCATAGGCTATTACTTGTCTAATAAAAAACATTCAAAAATACATCATTATAATAGAGTACCCATTAGATGAAGAATTAGAGTTAGGTTTTATTCTTGAACTGACATCAGATTTAGCATCAGAACCATAATCAACATTAATCTCAACATCAAATTCAGAGTCCATTGAGTGAGAATTAGACTCAGAAATAAAATGTATTCATGTATGTTACAATATTGGTTATGCATGCCTCACAGATCAATTTGAATACATTTGTGATCCTTATATAGTTTTTGAGTAGGAGTAATTTAGCTTTGAATTGAGTTATCCTATTATCTTATATGAAGATTTTGCAGACTCTCCCCATTCCATAAGCCATTAACATCAACCAAAATAGCCATATTATTGACATTCCATCTCCCACAAGTGTTGATTGGGACTGATACAATCACACTTTATTGAATTACATCCATGGTGACATAATAGTTAAAGACTATAAAGAAGGCCAAGACCACATTCATATATCAGAAGAACACTCTCCTAGTGAAACCTTTTTAGAGGCACTAGGGGACAAGCAAAGTTCAAAATCAAAATATTCTAGTGAAACTTTTTCAAAAGTGTTACGAGACAATCAAAGTCAAAATTCAATGTTCATTAGTGAAACCTTCTCAAAGGCATTATGGAACAATCAAGACAACTTCATTGGTGAAAACCTCATTGAGGCACTGATAGTTGAGCACAAAAGTCCTTCACTTCTTAATGAAAATAATATGAAAGATCAAATAAAAATAGCTTCCAATCTATAGCCTAATCAAATTGTAGCTACTCTCATGATCAAATAATATAAAAATATTGTGATCTTATCGAGACAATATTCAAAGGTATTCAGTCCCACCAAATCTAAATCTATGTTTAATCTAGCATCAACAACATTACATGTGATTGAAACTCCCTCTCTTCATTTTTTTCCCTGCCATTATACATTCCATTATCATCCACCATTTCATTTCAAAAATAAACTTACAATACATTATTTGTCCTTATTTGTCATCCTTGTCCATACTTTCCTATGCAAAGACTACAAATATACCTTGTCTTGATATGTGAAGTAAACTAAATCAATAACCAATGAAGATCATAACAACATTCTTAGCATCTAAATTTGTAGCCAGTTCTTGATAGAGCAACTATTCAGATGAGGTGTGGGATAGAAATTAACATGATTGATTATTCTATTTGTATCATTTTCTAATTAGGATGTGCATCTCCACTTTGGTAGGAATTATAGAATCATATGCCATTTTACCGTACCTAAGCCAAACAAAATAACAAAAATAAACCAATAATCACAAGAAAGAATGTGTGATCACCAAGAATCTCCAAAAATCCTTTTTGGATAAGGTGGTCAATCTACCATGGAATAATCAAAAACCAAAATGAGTAATGATCCATAACATCCTACAAAAAAACAAAAGCTAACACTAATATTTCAAGTTAAATAAGGACTATTTTATATAATCTAGAATTATGACCCCAAAATTAGACTAGAATTAATGTTATTATTGGTGTAGGCATTTTGGTTTTAGATACATGGATATATTAGCTTGATTAGGGATATAAAGGTTATTTAGGAGGATTAGTACCACATTCACTAGAATGTGGGGTTTCACTATCTATCCAGCCTATAAATACCTCTTTCCCTTTGTATTATTCATTTAGTGAGCCTAGATTCATTGAGCTTCTTAGTTATGAGCTGTGAAAGCTTTGAGAACTATGAGAGGTGTGAACTTCATCTCTTTATATAATCAATTCGTCTCCATTATTGAATACATTATGTTGAGTTTCTACTCACTTCTAGATTTATTGATACAATAGTCATTTGTGTTCACTCTGTAGTCATAGGTCATAGATGTTCAATTTTTGAAAACTCTTATATAGTATAATAGTTTTGAGTATCTTGTTTCAAACACCACTATTTTTTGTTATTCATTATTGAAATCTTGAGTATTTTTCTATTTTTTATTCTCCATCAATTCTAGGTATTTTTTTAGTGGGTTTATGAAATTTCGAGGTTGTTTTTAATTAAAAATATACAAAAACATCAAGATTTGTTAAAATCCCTTGGTCTCCTAAAGGAAATGAAAAAAATTGTAGGGTTTATTTTGCATGTAAATTGTTGGTACAGATCTGGTCTACATACATGCCTTGCTAGTAGAAGAGGTGAACATATACTTCTATGAGGTTTCAATAACCTAATCTAACATGGATCTATAGAAGAGGCATTTCTATTTTATTAGCATTGGAATCTAAGCAAAATGTGAGGATTGGATTTCTCTTTATGTGGACTGAGGCATTGCAACCTTCCTTGCTACATTGAAACTCTGAGATCTGAGTTCTTTTGTTGAAGGAGACAAGACATTGCATTATCAAATCTTCTTTGACATAGATAGACTAACTTTTTATTATTTTATTCCATTACATCTAAACTAAATTATCACCTCAAGATCACCTTGGCTTGTGACTACAGGATCTGAGAGGGGAGCTGAGGCTTTGGAAACTTTTATGCAGCATCCTTTTTTCTTCATCCTTTAATTCTTTATTATTTCCTTTTTTTGGACTATCGCATCTCAATCTATTTTGTAGATCTAAACTAATGTTTGGTGTTTTAGTTTGATATACATTAGAGACTCTCAACCTTGCAAAAGGTTTTGAAAAATATTATTTTCTTTGGGTAAATCTTTTATCTTGGCATCATATTTCAAGTTTGGAGCTTTGGTTTCTAAACCTAATGTTTGTGTTTTTTATGAAAGAATCAATGTTTGGCATCATTTTCTTTTTGGATCTTTCATTTTATGTAGATCTACCCTATCCTTTTCTCCATTCTAATATTATCTAAATATTAGTTAGAGAAGGCATAACTGGTGGTGTGTGGCCTTGGAGAAGTGGTGCCACCTTTGCATTGGATATATCTATACATTGCTCCTTGGCACTGGATCAAAGATAGGCATTGAAATTCAGAGATAGGTGTCTTTTTTTGCTTTTTAAAGGAGAGCTAAATTAGATATTAGCACCCTTTTTTAATGTTCTAGCACTTTTTCCAACATTGGTGTCACTTTCTTGATAAGAGGCATTGTTTTTTTCTATCGTGCATTGAAGATCTCTAAGCTACATTAGAATGCAAAGACAGTCAGGCTTTAAAAGTCAAATATAATTTATGATTTAAAATTTCACCTTGGCATCTCATGTTTGACACCTTTCCTCTTTTGTGGGCCACACTTAGCCTCATTCTCACATTGGTATTTTCTCTTCATAAATTTTTTGTTGTTAATGACTTAACATTTTATATTACCTCATTTATTATGTTAAAAATCAAATTCATTTGAAATATTTTTAAAAAGAGTAATATTTGAGTCTTTTAAAGCTTGTATCTCTACTTGTCTAAGATGAAGTTGAGAGCTAGATTGGTAGGAGGTAGAATCCACATCAAAAGACCAAACCACCTTATCCTAAACTCTAAGCCAATTCTAATGAGTGGTTAGAAGGCACCTTTCACCTCACCCAACTATATTTTTTTAATCATTTAGTGCAATTTTATTAAAAATGCATTATTAACGAGAATATATTTCATTAAAATATTATAAAAGGTAACTTAAAATTGAGTTCCATATTTTTTAAAAGTGTTTATTTTTATAATTCCCACATAACTAACCCATTTTCACTATAAAATACACTGAATTATAAAGTACCAAAATTTTGGGGGGTTTCTTGACTACAAAAAAGGTTGTTGTCATTGTGTTGGTTCTTGTCTGCACATCTTCTCTTTTTCACACATGCTATATGCATCATGGTTAACACATTTTGGGGTTAAATTTAATCATGAACTAAGATAAAGTTCCATTTTTTTGGTTTCATCATGGATATATTTCATAAATTTTTTATAAGGCTAACTTCAGAGAACTATTTATCTTAGAAGTAAAGGATAAAGAATCATTGCTTAGAGAAAGATCTACTACCCTATCACCTAGGAACTTTTCCTAAACCATATACCTATGAAAATAAAAATGCATGGTTTAACAATAATGACTTGATCTATGGCCTAATTGTCTAACTATTTTTTAGGATATTCTATATCAAATTAAGCACATAGAATGCCTTTTCATTGCATGGACCATCATCCAACATTTTTGTAGAGATATTAAATCTTCATCAAAAATTGATGATTCCTTAGATAACCAAGCACTTATTGATATTTTTGATGCCTCTTATTGTGTGGACGCATCCTCATTGGATGATCAATTTATATGGTTGACATACATTGACACTTTATCTATTATTGAGGACACTTTGCATCCTCTTCAACCTATTGCTACTTCAGAGTTTAGAGTTGCTTCATTGATATATTTCAATTATTATTTGTAGTAGGACATTCCAAATGTTTTATTTTTAGCATTCATTGATGATCTCTTGCAAGTGTTTTAGACTTGTTTGTGGAGAATCATATTACAGATGTGGAGGACACATGTGAGGGATTATCTCTCTTTTTTTATGACAACCTCATCTTACCCATTGTTTCTTTTGAGATAGTTATAATCTCACTTGCTAATTTTGATACCTATGATGATATATCCATGGTGAATAGTGCTCTTTCTTCTATCAAGCCCCCATTATAGGATGAGATTATACTATACCTCAGTTGTCTCATTATAGATTCTTCATCCATTTTTGTGCAAATTTTTACTCTTTTAGACCCTTCACAGACTTGTACTTCAAAGGAATCTATTATTTATAGTATGAGTACACCTATTATGAGCATCAATGACTCATTTCTTCCTATGGACTTTCCTTCTTTAGTTGGTGATTCATGCTCCATTCTTCACATGGACAGTCTTTTAGTGAATGTTCCATGTCATTTTTCTGACTGGTTCACTTCAGTGGTATTACTTTAAGATTTTATGCACATTCTTGCTAGACCTATGCTATAAATACAATTTAGACCACATTCAGAGATCTTCATACTACCGCATTCATCTTCCATTATGGAATGGGTAGACTTTTAGTACACACATCATATTCTTGTTTTGCTAAAGTGAATAAACATTATTTGATATGGATGGTGCTTTTATAGTCTTTAGGCAAAGGATCTCATCATCAACCTTCATCATCTTATGAGTTGTAATTGGAGTTGTAAAATCATCATTTGGGGGGTCTTTTAGTCTCCTCTTATTATTTTTCTCTCTTTTGGGGGGAGTTTTTTCCACTAAGTATTTTGATTTTCTCTACTTTATGAGAGATTGCATTATACATGGTTACCTCATTAGGCCTTGTTGTCAAGACCCATTTTTTTTTGTATCAACACATACATAATATGTGCTTATGGAGGCTATTGGTGTAGGCCTTTTTCCTATGGGTTTTGGATACACATCTACGCTAGATTGCTTAGGGATATATAGATTATTTAGGAAGATTAGTACCACATTCACTAGAATGTGTGGTTTCAATATTTCTCCAACTGATAAATACCTCTCTCCCTTTGTATTCTTCATTTAGTGAGACTAGATTCATTGAGCTAGAATCAGACGTTCAAGACCTGTGATTATAGAGTGAATAGACATGACTGTTGAATTAAGAAATCTAAATGAGAAGAAAAACTAAACATAATGTAATCAATAATGGAGATAAACTACTTATACAAATATATGAAGTTCATAACTATCATATATTTTAAAGATGTCATAGCTATTAAATAAGAATCTCAGTGAATCTAGGCTCATTGAATGAAGAATACAAAGGGAAAGAGGTATTTATAGGTTGGAAAGATAGTGAAACCCCACATTCCAGAGAATATAGTACTAATCCTCCTAAATAACCTCTATATCCATAATAAATATAATTTAACCATGTAGCTACCCTATTTTCATTATAAAACACACTAAATTATAAAGTGCCAAGATTTGGGAGGGGTTCTTGACTAGTGAAAAAGTGGGTTGTCATTGAGTTGGTTCTTGACTACACATATTCTCTTTTTCACACATGCTATTGTCATAATTGTTAACACATTTTGGGGTTAATTATAATCATGAACTAAGATAATGTTATAATTTTTGGATTTCATCATGCATATATTCCATAAATCTATTGTATGGCTAACTTTAGAGAAATATTTATCTTAGAAGCAAGGGATAAAGAATCATTGCCTAGAGCAAGAGCTATTACCCTATCTCCTAGGACTTATTCCTAAACCAACTACCTATGAATAGAAGAATTCATGGTTTAATAATAATGACATGATCTATGCCTAACTATTTATAAGGATATTTTACATCAATTTGAGCACACAAAATGCCCTCTCACTACATGGACCATCATCCAATAGTTGTATGGAGATATTGAATCTTAATCTAAAATTTATGTTTCCTTGGATGACCAAGCACCTATTGAGATTATTTATGTATCTTCTTATGTGGACACATCCTCATTGGATGATCATTTTATATAGTTGACATACATTGACACCTTATCTATTGTTGGGAACAATTTACATCCTCTTTCACCTATTATTACTTTAGAGTTGCTTCATCAGTAGCTTTCAATGATTATTTGTATTAGGACATTCCTAATATTTTAGTTTTAGAATTAATTGATGATATCTTGAAAAGTGTTTCAGACTTTTTTATGGAGAATCATATTACAGACATGGAGAACACACATGAGGGATTGTCTCTCTTATTTGATGATAACCTTATCCTACCCATTGTCTCTTCTAAGATATTTGTACTCTCACCTCTTAATTTTTCTACCTATGATGACATATCCCTGATGGATAGTCCTCTTCCTTCTATTGATACCCCACTATAAGATGAAATTCTACTAGACCTAAGTTGTCTCATTACATATTCTACATCTATTCTTGTGCAGATTATTATTCTTTTAGAGCCTTCACAAACTTTCACTTTGGAGTATTCTACCATTTATAATATGATTACATCTATTGTGAGCATCGATGACTCATTTCTTCATGTGAAATTTATTTATTTAGTTTGTGAGTCATGATACACTCTTCACATGGACATTCTTTCAGTGAATGTTCTATGTCATTCTTCTAATTGGTTCACTTCAATGGTATTACTTTTAGATTTTATGCACATTCTTGCCAAACCTATGCCACAAATATAATTTAGACCACATTCATATATCTTCATATTATTGCCTTCATCTTCCATTATGTAATGGGTAGAATTTTAGTACACACATCAAATTCTTCCCTTGCCAAAGGTAAGAAATATTGTTTGATGTGGATGGAGCTTCTATAGTCTTCATGCAGAAGATCTCATCATCGATGTTCATCATCTTGCAAGTTTTACTTGGAGTATAATTTACTTTAGCATCATCATTTAGGGGGTCTTTTAGTCTCATCTTCTTATTTTTTTTCTCTTTTGGTGGAAGTTTTTTTGCCACTGGGTTTTCTCCTTTTCTCTACTTTATGAGAGATTGCATTGTACATGGGTACCTCATTAGGCCTTGTTGTCAGGACCCATTTTTTGTTTTTTTTGTACCATCACCTACCTAAGCTATGATTGTGGGGGGTGTTGGTGTAGGAATTTATCCTTTGGTTTTTGGCTACATGGCTGCATTATCTTGCTTAGGGATATAGAGGTTATTTAGGAGGATTAGTACCACATTCACTAGAATATAGGGTTTCACTATCTCTTAAACTTATAAATACCTCCTTCCCTTTGTATTATTGATTTAATGAGCCTAGATTTATTCAGCTTATTAATTTTGAGTTGTTACAACTTTAAGAGCTATGAGATTTATGAAATTTGTCTCTTTGTATAATCAGTTCATCTCCATTATTAAATACATTATGTTCAGTTTCTACTTTCTTCAAGATTTCTTGATTCAACACTCGTGTGTTTCCACTCTATAGTCATAGGTCTTAGATTTCTAATTTTAGACAAATCTTATAGTTATAAAAATATTATTTGTAATATATTCTAAATAAAATAGACTAGGATTATGGTAATGATTTTTCTCTATTACCAATATATTTCATTAGAGATGATTTATAGCTTTAAATTTTTAAATAATTTGGTCTTATTTAGAGTAATTTTATTTTGAGTTGGACTAATAATAATTTCAAATTATTTTAAATGGTCCCTAAGTAACCAAAATGCCAAAAAAATACAATCTACACACATAAAGTAATAAAATTAGATGTATAAAAAAGGTAAATGGAATACAGATAACTTCCATCATAAAGTACATAAACTTGTATGAAAATAAATTAAGAAAAAAATATCAAAATAAATCATATATTCTTTGTAAAAAAAATCAAATAATTCATAAAATATTTGAGTTAATCAAAATAGAAACAAAGAAGATGTGTAATTTGCAAAAGATATTATGTGTGAAGCATTAGAATAATTGCCACATGAAGAGATATCAAAGTCTCTAGAAGATCCATCATTTTTATCAATCCAAATAGTTTTACCCATATAGGTAGGATATTTTGATCATTGAAATTTCCAACATTTATATATACAATTTTCATGTTTTCCACAATGCACATAATATTGATCTATTTCAACCAAAGCGTGATCATTAGAAGTATTACAATCAAAAGAAATTTCATTATAATTCCTTATATGAAGAAGACAATAAAATTCCTATTTTACATTAGAAGCATGTGAATCATTAGAACCAACATAACTGAGACATTTAGAATTTGTATTAGAAGTGGGCAAAAGAGGTTAGAGAATACCCTCTTAATATTTATGAAGTGCACTACCTAAATAGCTCATATTTTTCATGATTTTTAAGCCAGGGTTTATAAGATAAGTGTTTTAATTATGTTTGAGTAAGATTACAATAGGATTCATTAACATTAGAGCTATTATCAATAACAAAAGACATAATTATTTTCATTTAGACCATTAATTGAGTTTTTCATAATTTGGATTTGTATAATAAAATAGGATTGTAAAACAATTAATTTTCCATGTTCATATGCAATTTTTTCATTAAGAGAAACCATTTCATCATTTGGAAAATAAATGGTTTTCATAGTATACTTAAAAACTAAATAAATGTTCAAATTTAGAACTGTGAGAACACAAGATACAAATTTTGTTAACACTAAAAAAATCAATGATAAGTAGCATTAATTGATCCATAGAACATTTGAAAATATTCATCTTTAACAAACTTCTAAAAAATATCTATGATAAAAAAATATGAGTAAAAAAAAATTGAGTTAAATTAGTTTGCTTGAAAAAACATTTTATATTAGATAAATTAACTTATAAATGTAAGTCCACACCAAAACATCAAAAAAAGTGCCTGAAATAACCAAAATAAAAGGTTAGTTTGCTTTAAGTCACAAAAAGATTTAATATTTTTCAAATTGAAATTCAATCATCCCTTTAAAAATATGAACATTGAGATTTCATAAAAGACAAAAAAGGAAAGTGGATTTTTTAATTTTAATTAAAAACTCAAAGCCACACACATGAATAATAAATATTCCTTTTTTGTTTTTATTTTTTAAAAAAGGAAGATATTAAAGGATATAAAATATTTTTCTATTATGATGCATAATGTCACATAAAAAGCATAAGATATTGGTTATTATTATTTTTTAAGAAAGAGAGAACTTAAATAACCCTAAAATCATGTATCCATGCATGAATAAAACACAGGTCAAGATAACGACCAAATATTGGCTATTAAATCAATTAGGGATAAAAAAATCCACACATAACTCTTAGTTTTTATTAAATAATTACTCATGTATTTTGAATAAGAGGGGTAAAATGCATAACTAATCCATTAACCTATAAACTTGAATTACTTTAAGTGTTTCCTTTTTTTAAAATTAAATGAGAGTTAAGATTTTATTTTAAACTAAGTAAAAACTCAACATAGGAAAGCAAATGTTAGAATGAAGAATATAAAAATAAGAACACAATTAAATATAAAAATAAATGAACAAATATAGATAGACCTATGGCAGGAATGCTTGTGCTCAGAGGTAAAATAGAAAACAACTTTTTTTGAGCATGTAGATAAGTCGATAGAGCCTACAAATGAGATGTTAGAGAAAAATAAAACTCCTAGATTGATTAGTAAAAATAAAGAAATGCGATCCAAATATTTTTTATGATTATTTTAAAAATCCTTAAATGTCTTTGTTAACCTCTCCAATGAAATGGAGAAAATAAGGGAAAAATTTAGGCCATAAATAATAGCCAAAAAAAATTAAAGGGGAGAACAAAGAGACACCACTCAACTGCGTAGCAAAAGTGTAGAACAAAAAACATATTGTGTCAGATCACACTCTAAAAGAGGAAGAGTAGAGGATAAAATGAAGTAAAATAAAATAAGAAGGTATAAAGGAATTATATGATAACTATGAGGAGCCAAATTCCAATCTAAAATAGCTAAACTAACCTAAAAAACAAGTAGATGCTTACCACAGGAGATGAAATGCCCGTAAAAAAAATTAAAACTAGATAAACACCAAGTTAAAATGCACTATGTAGGAAGAAACCTATGCATACCATAAAAATACAAGGATTAAAAACATTCACTGGACATAGCAAAGAGACAAAGAGAAAAGGAATATTCTAGAGGTTAAAAAAACACCAAGGGAAGGGGGAAAAAAAGGAGAAATGAGAAAATAAAGGCAAGGAAATATAAAATTAGACCATAGAGTGAGATAATTAAAATAGGACAAGGATAAAAATAGAATAATGGTTTCAAAAAATATCCTTGAACAACCTTATACATGCTAAAATCCCTTATTTCTTACAAAATAAACTTAGATGGCTATTAATGCTCCATTATCAATCAGAAAAAAAAATTAATAGATGGAGTGAAAAAAAATTTCAAAGAGATTTGGTGATGGATTATAAAAAAAGGTTTAAAAACTTATTTTTCCACCTTCAACCTATGAAAGCACTCATAAATGAACATTAAAAATCTATAGATCTGATAACATGACAGATTTATATCCTAGGTTGAAATAATTTTGAAATAAATGAGAAAATGATGAGCTAAATAATAAAATCACCTTGATAAAAGCAAGACACAAAAGTTGAGACAAATATTTTTAAAGTGATAAATCAAATGCATCAGAGAAAGATCCACCTAATATTATTAAATGGATTGCTACCAAAATCTTTACAAGTAAAAGATTGAATCAAGAGCATAATAGAAGAAGATAAAGAGCTATATGATTGTAGTGAGGAAAATATGAGAGGAAGGTATATTTTATAGAGCTATATGAAGATAATGGGAGTTACAAAAAAATTCATTATTACCTTACAAGCCTTTTATATTTATGCCACTTTTGGTTTATTCCCTTAGAGAGTGAAGGGAGTTGTGTGCCATCTAGAATAAGGAGAGTTACCTACAAGTAACTCTAAATCCAACAAGTGAATTATGGAGGTGAGTGACACCTCATAAATGTAGGAATAATTTGTATTTATAAATTCAATAAATACACACATAACTAAGACTTAGGATAAACATAATGGACTATAGGAAAGATCCAAATAACGTTAATTCTTAGAAAATTTGTGTCAGTCACTAAAATAACTTGAATTATGTATTTATATGAATATTTAACCTTTGTAAGTGTGCGAAAGACATGCAAATAAAATTTTCAAGGTTGTAATCCTAATAAGGCATGCAATGATTGAAAACTTATATATAGGAGAAAATGGGGATTGTAATAGGATGAGTTTACCCCAATCACTCTAGTTATGACTAAACATTTACTATGTATCCAATAATGTAAAAAATGAACTCAAACCCATGTAGTTGTCCCACTTAAATGGATTTTTGAAATTATGTTCCTTTGACTATATGAATGCATTTAGGGATGGCTTGGAAACTTGATCAAGATTTATTTTAGCTCTGATAAAACTAGCTTTGGAATCATATGATGATTACTTGAAGTGATTATAATCATATTAGGGAATAATACGGAATATTTCTTTAATGTGAAATAATGTAAATATGCCTTTGTATTGAAATTTACAAGTGGTAAAATAAGTGACATAAGTGTGCCTTTATAGCAAGCTGAAATGAGAAACCAAACACTAGGAATGTTAAAAACACAGATAAAAAAGTAAGGGAGAATTTAATTTCAAAATATAATCATTATATGACCAAAGATATAAACATATCATAAATGTCCAAAATTCCTTCCACTCATGATCCTACTAGATATATTTTTCCTTCAAGGAAACATATAGATTTTCGGTCTAGATCTATCTGAGAAGATGATTAGTTATGTTTTTATCTATTAAAACATTTTTTTAGGTGTTGGATAATAATTTAGGAGATAATTAGATCCATTTAGGTGATTAGGTGAGTGTGAAATATAAAAATAGGTTCACTTTAAGTGTGCAAGTCAATTAAAGTGAAATAGGGCTAAAACTAACATAATCTAGTGTATGCATCTAAATTTGGGTGCCTCATCACTTGTCACTAATATTTTTATTATTAAGCAATAATTTTTCGTCTATTTCATCTATTTTTTCCTTTCATCCTATCCTTCGAGTCCCCTTATATTCATTTTTCCACCTCCATTCTTCATTCTACATTATACTAACCTTATATCATCCCATAAATCAATTAAGTCTTCTAACTATGTCTTATTTATCAACCAAACCAATATATCCATGATATTGTAATTTAAATTATGCATAACCAACCTACCTACCTAATCTTAGGATTTAAGACAATCATATCCCATAATTCTCCTAATCTTTCTTCTAAATCTTCCCCTAGTCATCATTAGAATCCCTAATGGAGCCTAGAACTGTCCACCACCCTTCTTCTCTAGAGAGTTATCTATAGAGAATTTTAGGGAATTTTAAATTCCATAGAAATGATTTTTCCCTTTATATAGATAAATATCTCATCCTCCATTTAAAATAACTATGAAATATATGATCCTCTCATGCCAAAATGGTATTCTTATCAAAGTCATCAAGTCAATATCACACTATCATAAAATTTGAGTCTATCTATAGCAATGAAACATCTAATAATCATTAATAATAGCATTTTTTTATCTTAATATCATTTAGAGCATGAAATTAATGAAGATGTAGGCATAATTTATGTATAATCTTTTACTATGAACTACATTTTTATTAATTATCTCCAAATTAGAGGTATGATGGAATTTTGTGTAGGATAGTGATAAGTTTATATAAATTAATCCATTTGCACAAAATTTTTGATTTATAATTTGGTGACCATAATGGGATCCCTCCTTTTGATATGACTCTTTATAATTTTAGATAGTGTAATAAACTTATAGGTCAGATTGACGAAGGAATTTGTGGCATAAAATGCCAAATTCCTATGTAAATTTGTCTTTAGTCTTACTTGTATGCAAGGTTCTAGTCAAATCTATTAATGTGATTATCCTTTGTCTTATTATTTTCATTGGTCTATGGATCTTTGTCAGTTCACATTAATATATAAATTAGATAATAGGTTTTCTACCACATATATCTATCATTATCATCTACAAGTTTTAACATCATCATTAATCTTCAAAAAATTGACATAAATATTTTTGTAAGTTTGAAATGACTTGGTTTTAACTAGTTTTTTAGCTATCCAAATTATTTTTATAATCTATTATAATAAGATTTTATTTAGTATATTGTCATTTCTATTTTTTCCATGTTTTATTACTTAATCATGTTTATCTCTGTAAAGAAATGTTTGTTATATATGGCTCAAAGCTCAAAAATAAAATATACGACCTATGTTTACTTCTATGTAAAACACAAAAACTTAATGAATTCTAATTTGAATATAACATGTGTTATTTTTTTATTTTTATAACTTGGTTTTGTTTAGGGCTTACAAAATCATTATCTTAGTAGGCTTAACAGGGTTAAATAATTACTTGGTTTTTAGCTTTTGTTATTTTTAACAAGTAGCCTTTTTGATTCCTAGTTATATATTAGTAGATAGCTGATTGCATGTTATGGTGCCTATTTTCATGATATTTTGAATGGTAGAATTTTGGGAATAATGTCTAATATATGTAATAAATCATAGATAAAACCTTTTTACTAAAATGTATATTACATTTTCCAGGGTTCTTTATTTTTAGTGGAGATAAACTCATACATGTGTAAATGCGATATTGAACAAAATTTTGTTATTTTGTATTCCCCCCAGGTTGATATTAAACACCTAAAATAATTAACCAAATTATTTAGATAAAAATTAAATTTTCTATCTTAAGTCTTTTAAAATATAATGAGTCAAATTTTTATAGGACATCAAATATAGCCATTTTATAATCATCAGATCTAGTCATATTTTTTCATAAGACTGTTAATGATCATTTAACTATTTTACATGATAAAGTTTTTCATCCAAACCCACATAAAATAGTTTCACCCAGTTCATTGTCTAAAATTTATCTTATATCCTAGCATTTTATATAATTTCAGGCTTGTAATCTCCTAACAACATCTTAAATTGACTATTATAGTCCATTATATGGAATAATTAAACTTTAAAATTTTAAAATACATTACTTTTTAAAAACCTATATATGGATATGTCTATCACGATGACTTATAGATATAATGACTAATTAAAATCCCCCTTCCCATTTTTGTTTGATGGATGTTTGAAACCCTATTCTAAATCTATGATTTTTGAGTTGAATGCCATACTTTTGAGTTGAACACCAAACCTTTTGGGACATGTCCTTGTCCATTGCTAGTCACATTCTTGTCCATTTCCAAGTATTTTTTTTTATGTCTCTTATATCATCCTCTCACATCACCACCTTATACAGTAAATATTGATTAGTAAGAAATAATTTTGCTAGACTAATCTAATGTCAATGAGTTAGTTTTACATTAGGTTATAAGATTTTTTGACTCACAAAACCTTGTTATTATAAGCTCTTGATAAGATCTTACACAATAAATTTTTTCATATGATCTCATTTCCATTAATATATTTTGGTAGATAAAAGCGATTTGAAAATAAAATATAAAAATAAATAAAAATAGTCTAACTAGTCTAGTTGTCTCATTATTAGTCATCATTTAAATAGTCAATGAGTATACTTAATGTATAACCATATGTTTATGCATGTTAAATAAAGTATTTATTTAGAATTAAATAGCATATAATAGGGTTTTTAATTTAGTTTAATTATATAATTGATAACAACTATAAGTTATGTTTTTAATTTTATTATCTCATTCTACATAAACCTTTAGTGGGATTTGATTATGTTAACACTATTATATGTCAGTGAAAGGTTTATAGTCTATCATAATATTTTATTAAAAATAAAATATTTTATAAAATAGCTTTAATTTTTTATAAACTATACATTTTCTTGTCAAAACTCAAATTAGATTACTCATGTCATTTTCTACAAGATCACTTGTCTACTATCATTTGTGTACAATCATCCACTAGATTTTTGAAGCCAAACTACTAGCCCTATGTTTGCCTTAAAAATTTATTGTTTTTGAGTGAATTCTATTTTTGACAAAATTTGGTATCTTTTTTAGCTATTCTAATGTTCTCATAAGCCTAAAATTTCTTTTGGTGTTGCCCTTAGACCCTAAAAAGGGTACTTCCCCTTAATCCCACAAGGATAACTACCCCTTGACCCCATTGGGGGATTCTAACTCTAGACCACCACATCTTGGCCCCTCATTAAAAGGGTTAGAGTGTAAAAATCATGATTTTTTTTTAGTAGTATTATTAAGGCTTATTAGGCAAACCTTTTATTTATACTTTGGGCAAATTCATTAGAAATTCTATCTTGATACTAACCACTTGTCTTGCACGTCAAAATTTTTCTTTGTATAACATCCTCAATATTACTAATTTAAACCTAATAATCACTTATTTTTCAGGCCTCCTATCAAGCATTTTTGAAATTTTAAAAACCATCTTTTATGTATATTTATATATATCACACTTAATTATTCAATTGATCAATGTTTTATCTACTTGGTTGTACCCAAAGGCTATTATGGTGTATGCTCTCCTCCCTGCAACCTTGATTTAATCTCTGAGGATAAAAAAACCACTAAAAAATCCTCCCATTTTTTAAGGAGAAAACATGACTTATAAATAATTCCTACACTTGACATAGTCTTAGGGGTTGGTGATGTGTATTTCATCACCATGCATTCAATCATACTTTGTGTTCTAACCTAGTATTAAAATCAAGGAGACTTCTCATTATACCAAGTGGTTGACCCAATATAGTTTTTCTATTAAGGGAAAAATTGAAATCTCTAAACTAAGCATTAGACATCACCCTATATGGATTTGGGCCACTAGTGATCCATAATCTAGAATAAGAACATCAACCATAATAGTTGACTTATTATCAAAGTTAGTCTTATATCCCAAATGACCATTAAGAATAAATGGGGTTGAGAGGCTTCAAATATTTTTAATGGGTAACCAACCTATAGCCTCATTTGAGAAGTTATTAGATAATGCAGTCATCAGGTTACACTCCTAAGTCAATCACCAACTCTAGGTAGTGTGGCTTCCTTTCTTTTGTTGTGCATTGTGGAGGCATGTATTACTTTTGCCACTTATAACCAAACACACAAAACCTTATCCCCCTAATAAAACATAGTCTTTAGGTCAAACATCATCCCTTATTTACACATCACCTTCTTATCCATCATTATCTCATGTCCTTATCTTAATATTTTGACTTGACCTTATCCATTAATACATACAACATCCTAGTCTTCATCTCTTAGCCTATCCATACCTAGTTGAAACAACTTAAACTAGTCACTCATTTGTTCTAAGTCACAACCTTTTCTTGAAATTTATCTTCATTCATCGTATCCCCTTGACTTAGTCATTCACTATTATATCACTCTTTGACCTAGTCCTTAGTTACAACTTTTTATCCCTAGTTTTACCATAATACTTTTCACACCTTTTTCATAGATCTAATCCCATTTTATCCTACCTTCATACCCTTGTCACACTTAATCACTAAATTTGTTTTTATCTTTGTATTCACCCCATTCTAATCCAACCTATCCACATTATCTTAATCTTGTCTAGACTTCTCCAAAACATCAAAACATATCTTCTTGTCACCTAGTCAAATCTATCCCTCAAATCTAATCCCATCATACATTTGATGTCAAAACACATTCATAACCAATCACTTTAGTATTGGGTCACCTTAATTAAAACCAAATTATAGTCCAACTTTCCATCTTTATCAATACTAGTCATCCTATCAAGTCTATAGTTATACACTAGTCCTCATCTACGTTGGAAAATAAATCTTTATACATTAGGGTCCTTAGTATCAATTTTATTGTGTTCAATCAAGTTTTAATCCAATCATATCATCCTCTTATCCTAATATAATCCCATCATCATCTAATGTTCTCTTATTAATGAGCTAGTCTTAAGCCAATTAATCCCTAGTCAAAATTAGTCTCTTGGGCTAGTCTAACCCCTCACAAAATCCTAGAGCTTGTCATAGCTCTCTTGTTTTTACCTAGTCTAAATCATTGAAAGTCAAGATCATAGCCTAGGTTGGTTTACTTAATATTATATTACCTTATCTCAAATCACATCATATTAACATCAAATCAAACTTGAGATTAGAATAAAGTAAGCCTTTTGTCCAAATTTATTTCAAACTTCCCATATTCATCCCTCAATCTTCCCTTCAATCCCTTGCCCCTATCGATTGGGGCCAAAACATAACATCATTTATACTTTCTCATATTTTAATCCATGTATTAAAAATCATAGCTAGACAACCTAATTATGAAGTGCCTCATGGATAATAGGGATATAATCCTTTCTCACCTCCTTCAAATAATCACTCAACTTCTTATAGACTTTGAAACATTACCTCTCATCTACACCCATTAACATTAATATAATTATAGCCTCCATACCACCAAATCCCATTCAAATAATCCATCCATCAATCATATATTATCCTCTACCCCTTCTTCCATTAGCAAATTGAATCTAATCTAGTCTTGGGTCACCTTAATTAAAACCAAATTATAGTCCAACTTGCCATCTTTATCAATACTAGTCATCTTATCAAGTCTATAGTTATACACTAGTCCTCATCTACATTGGAAAATAAATCTTTATACATTAGGGTCCTTAGTATCAACTCTCTTGTGTTCAATCAAGTTTTAATCCAATCATATCATCCTCTTATCCTAATATAATCCCATCATCATCTAATCTTCTCTTATTAATGAGCTAGTCTTAAGCCAATTAATCCCTAGTCAAAATTAGTCTCTTGGGCTAGTCTAACCCTTCACCAAGTCCTAGAGCTTGTCATAGCTCTCTCATTTTTACCTAGTCTAAATCATTGAAATTCAAGATCATAGCCTAGGTTGGTCTACTTAATATTATATTACCTCATCTCAAATCACATCATATTAACATCAAATCAAACTTGAGATTAGAATAAAGTAAGCCTTTTGTCCAAATTTATTTCAAACTTCCCATATTCATCCCTCAATATTCCCTTCAATCCCTTGCCCCTATCGATTGGGGCCAAAACATAACATCATTTATACTTTCTCATATCTTAATCCATGTATTAAAAATCATAGCTAGACAACCTAATTATGAAGTGCCTCATGGATAATAGGGATATAATCCTTTCTCACCTCCTTCAAATAATCACTCAACTTATTATAGACTTTGAAACATTACCTCTCATCTACACCCATTAACATTAATATAATTATAGCCTCCATACCACCCAATCCCATTCAAATAATCCATCCATCAATCATATATTATCCTCTACCCCTTCTTCCATTATCAAATTGAATCTAATCTAGGACACCTCATATCTACTAGTCTAACCACACAATTAGACAAAAAATATCTAATCTAAAGTCTAATTCTTCTTCACGCAAGTCAAGGATTGAAGAGAGACCATATAATCCTCTTCTTATATCCTTATAATCCCTCTTGCACCAATTTATTACCTTAAACATGATGACTTATCCATACATAAGACATATTGATCCTATTAATCCTAAGCCTTCTAGGTATAAAATTAAATAATATTATATATATCACTAAACCTAGGGGCATACCATGAATAGATTTTATAATTTTTGAAACTATGTCTAAGATATCACCAACCATGGTCACATAAAAATTGAGAATGAATTAGATAGGTATACATACAAGGGTGAACAAGAAGAGGAATGCCAAGATTCCATTTCCAATCATGATCAAGCCCTTCCCTTTCCAAGACAAGGTCAAGACAACACATCCAAATTCCATGGTCCTCCTATATTTCACAAATCCTCCATATAAGATAAGGTTGCTCCCTACGAGCCTATTTATCCCTTGTCTCATGAGCCCTCCTTCCATGGGCCTATATTTGGTGAATACATAGATACTCCATCATATTTCTCTCATCTATCATATCAAATATCCCATGTTGAGAGGTCACTTGAAGAGAATTAATCCTCTATTATCAGCATTTCCTCGCATTAGAGTCATTACAAGTCTTATCTATATTAGGATCATTTATAATGCTAGTATTTGAATTTGATTCGTCATTAGAAACATCATCCCTCATATATATTATAACTCATGATGACATCTACCTATTTATGAATATCTCCATTCTAGATATCAACTAATCACAAGGAATATATTTTGATCCTAACTAAGATGATGACGTCAAAAAAGAATTATAATAAGATTTATCCATTGAAGAAATTTAGATTACATCATATCCTAATTTGGATGTGTTTATTAAATATAGTATTAGTGATCCTTTTAATTTTCTTGAGGAGATTTTATTTGATGTCAAAACTAGCTCTTTTAGGAACCCATATGAATACTAGGTTGCCTCATCACCATGCATTAACCTCATCCTACCATCTCCCCCACCTTCATCCATTATAGACCACTTTATTATTATAAGTGATTATTTAATCACATTCCTCCATAAGGATGAATAGGAACATACATCATTTAACACTTCCCTAAGTAACATAACATGTGTTGAAAATACAAAGTTTGAAGACTATATTCAAAAATTCATATGTGGTGAACAAATCACCTTTGATCTTACAAGTCAAAATGAATAAAATTACAATCATGTTCCTAGTTTAAAAATGTCTACCTATAGTAATAACCTCTTGGAGGCACTAGGGGACCATCAAAGTCAAAATAATTACCAACTATCAAGTCAAAGATCAATCTCCTTTGGTGAAGCCTAAAGTCAGGTACTAAGGAGCAAACGAGATATAATCAAGTCTAAAAATTAAAAAAATGTCATAAATAGTATCAAAATGGCTTATAATCCTTAAAAAAATAAAATCAAAGTTAAATTATGAAGTCAAATTTTCTTGGATCTATTAAAGTATTTGGTTATATGGCACCAATTAAATATGGAATGTACTACATCTCAAATAATGTGTGTGACTACTAGTCCTAATATTCAAACACCCATCACATTTTCCTATCTTAATACTATCATCCAATAAATTCATATAATCCACCATGAAATCCACACCCGAAACCCATCCATACCTCACCTCACTATACCAGGAAACATTGTCTCTTATAGGGGTGACAAACACACACAGTCTAGATGTTTGGAGGGTTATCAATCAAGAGTCGGTGAAGGTCATAAGGACATAAATACATCAAACATTAATAACATGATCTTAGTGTCACACACACACACACACACACACACACACACACACACACACACACACACACACACACAATAATAATAATAATAAGTGTCAGATAAATATAAGAAATTATTTTCATTCTTGCATCTCACACCCATATCTAGTAAATCAATATGCCAAAGTCAAAAAAGTCAAAATAAATTAAATCGTTCATCTAATGATGAAAACTAGTCTTTTGGCACCTTGGGAAAGCACCAGGATGAGAACAATTTTTAGGCATCATGGTAAAGTAATATATTTTATGATAGTAACCCAATACTTGGGGGAAAATCCACTTCATCTGTGTAGTCATATCCCATGTTTTGTGTCAAACCCATCCATCTCACTATCTTAACATCTTTGTGTATCATGACCATCTATCCCTTATCCCTATGTGGTCTACCATTCCTTCCCATCTTAACCTTCATAAGGGAATGTAATATGTCTTGAGAAATTTTATATAATTATCTTAGTATATCCTCTAATTAACATTCGAGAAACTAGATATATGGTTCCTCCACGTTGTGGTCATTGGTGATCCCTAGTCCATTCTTCCTTAGTCCTTATCTCCTTTTGAGAATCACCCTCATCTTTTTATCATATCATGTATTATTCCATACATACTTATCTTATTTTATAGGATAATAAGTCCCTTTTCTAGTAACCCCATCTATATAGTGTGCATACATATCCGAAAACACCTAAAATTTTAAATATTCCAAAAACCCTTAAAATTAAAAAATACAAAAAATATCAAAACAACTAACTTATGTTATTTCTTGTCATCTTGACGTGTGTATTGAGTATCCTATTCATCTTTCCCTTTATCCTAATTTTTCCATGTCATTTTGTCCTATGTTATATCTTAGTCATCTTATCATTGTTTTATTTTGTCATCTTCTCTTGTCCTATATACTAATCATGACATACAAGTCTTTAGTATAATAAAAATATATAACCATGCCTAAATCCATATCATTAATACACCTTCACATCCTGATCATCATGATGACTTTGTCCAACTTATCACCTGATCATTCATCCCATTGAATCTCATCAGGACAATATACTAGACATTAATCACAATATATCTCTATGTAAATAATTATATTTCTATGTTGTTTGACTTGTTTGCATGCATTTTATCATGTATATATCTCCATATGTTTGTATATATTTATATTCTTTTATTATTATTTTAATTAGGCTTGTAACATGAATATTTTTTCAAGGGTGAAATGAGTGAGGATGTTATGATGGAACCAAAAAGCTTAATTAATTATTTTGGGTGGCCTACACAAAGTCCTCTCAGTCATACTTATATCATGGGGAATATTACCTACTGATATATTTTCATCATATTTATTATATTATGATGATCCTTATTATAGCAATGATGGTTTGATAATAGACTACACTCATCATTTATCCTATTCTCTATCACTAGTTTGACAAGTTGATCATCCTGGTCCACTCATCTAATATACAATCATTCCTCCAAGGCATTTATAATGCCACCTATATCCTCTAGTTACTCATATACCATACCTCTAGTCATCAACATCTAACATATCATCTCTCATGATTTCTCCTAGTCATTTATCTTCATGTATAACACATAATTTGAATCCTCTATCTAATAAATAAAATATATAATAGTCATTTTAATCATTTTCCTCTAGTCTATCTTTCCATATATAATCTAGTGTGAGGTACATTGGCCTGAGGTCTTTTTAGACTATATAGGTAGTGGAAAGTCACATGGTGTATCTGAGGTTATCTCATCCACTCTCTCCTATTTCCCAACTATTTTTCATTGCATCTCTCTTATCCCTCATCATCCTTAAATATACATATATCAAATCCTTGAGCTATAATATCAATAATTAATCAACTAGTCTATTGATTAATCACCATCCCATAATCATATTCCCAATCTTCCCATTTAATCACCCATACTTGTAAATTGGGCCTGACAAAGAAAGACATCCATGTTTTCTTCCATTAATCATTTTTTATCATTGATTGGTAAATTCATCAGTTAAAGTTTACACTTTCCTCCTTCGATTGGGGCATGACCAAAATTTCAACTTTATTATCATCTCTTTCTCCCTTGCATGTGTCCTTACTAGGGGAATTATCATTATTAATCATATTTTGGCTCATTTATTTGATTCAATATAGTTTAATCCTTCCTTTATGACTTTTGGTCACTTAATCATATCATTTCTTCTCTCTCATCTCCTTCATCATAATTGATCAACTTTAGATTTGAGATACAATCATCATTAATCTTATCAAATCATTATCTTATCCTCACCTATATCTATCCTTTACATGCATACTTACTTGAGATATGTTAAAATAGTATGGCATTTATCATATTTGTTTGTATCTCTACCTTACATGTGTCCTTACTTGGGATACATGAAAATCTTACATACTTTTATCTTGTCATCATCATGTCATGGTTGATTCCCCCTTGAGATGTGTCGATAAACGTGACACAATAATTTTGGCTACCTGAGTGTAGGTATTTACCAAGAGTATAACCAATTTATATCTCAATACTCATAATGACTCATCAATATCACATATAGAATCCCATACATTGTCCACCTATCACATCCCATCCCGTATTTTCTCTTTTGACTGGCCATTTGACTCCTTTCTCCCTGCATGCCCCCTCAAAGGGGAATAATGTGTCTATTGACATAATTTATTAACATGCATTCATGAATGTATTTATTACTTGAAATACCATTGCACATTCTACTTCATCCACTCACAATTCCCTTTGAAAGAGGGCCAAAATGTATGCATCAAAATTTACTTACTACCCTCTATTACTAAGTCCATCCAATAATCTTCTATCTCACCTTATTTTTAATAATTAATCTTATTAATATCATTATATCCATTTTGTCTAATATCCACTCTTCATTATTCATGTCACATAATAGCCTTATAACATCATATAACCTAATTAAATCACCTAATTTCGCATTATCCACTAACTAACCCCATTTATCTAATGTTTTGGAATTTAAAATTTCTTCCCACCTATCCTAGGATATTAGTAACCTCTACTATATCCCTAGACTATCTAGATACCCTTAGTAATGTGACTAACCACCCACTAATCATGACTAAACATCCACAAACATTGGAGGCTTCTACCTCTAGAACATTCCCTCCTCTAGAATCATCCAAGGAATTTTGAATTCCTTGAATAGGTTTTCCAACATTGATCTTCCTACACTAAAATTTAAATTATGGACATTGATCTTCCTTCCTCCCTCTATATAAATAACCAACTCATCCTTCATTGAAAAAACTATGAAATTTTTGTTCCTCTCATGCCAAACTAGTCTACTTATCAAATTCATCAAGTATATATCATGCTATCATAAAATATGAGTCTATCCATAGCAATCCAACATCTAACAATCTTTAATCTTAGTCTTGTTTTTATCTTAATCTTGTTTGGATCATAAAATTGGTGAAGATTCACACATAATGCATGTATAATATTTTCATTTTTATTTAATTAGGTTCAAATTAGAGGTATTATTAAATATTGTGTAGGATAGTGATATGTTCATATAAATCTAACCTAACCCTATGTCATAAAATATAAAATATAATATCCTGTCATTTTTATTAGTTCTCTATCTTCATCTCTAACATCTAAGTTACATCCTCTATCCAACTACTAGCATGTCTGATAGTCATTATTATCCTCCTCCTCTAGTTTATATTTTCATCTATAATCTATTTTAAACTACATTATCCTAAGGTATTTTCAGACTATGTAGGTAATGCATAGTTACATGGTGTATCTATGATTAGATTGGACACTCTCTACTCTATACCCACCATTCATCATTACATCTCTCTTATCCCTCATTAACCTCAAGTATTACTATTGTCATGAAATTGTGCAACATAGGACATTCTATGAATCTCCTCCAATTTGATGCAACATTGAATCATCCCTCAAGTGTGTGGGAAATTGTAAGAGAGACGAGTCTTTAGGATTGAATAGGGCTAACTCCCTAAATTTTTCTCTAAGTTTCTATCACTTAGTCTAATGCTTGTTCATGAAAAGAGGTAAGAGTTTACATAAAATAGAAACTATACTATAGAGGTGATCCACCAAGAATATCCCACTGAATATCACACTTATACTAAATAATAAGACTTTATAAGACTAATTCCATGCACTAAAAGATCTCAACATAGTGTTTCAATGTGAAGGTAACATTCTTGAGACAATCAACAAGATACTCGACCTAAGAGGAAGATCACACACCATAGATACAATTGCATACTTGAAAAAGTGTTTAGTGAATTTAACACACTTCACATGACATATTAGCATCAAAACCTTTGTTTAAACATGAAGGATAAATGGAGTAAGGATAATGCTATCACTTGGCTCCACTATACATCAGTCATATACTTAGATAGAAGTTCACAAAATTAGATTGGTATTGTATTAAATGATCAAAAGTAAAGTGCAATGTCATTTTATCTAGGCTTTGCCATACCAAAAATGTGGTCTCCTTATCATATCCAAAATGTCTCTATTATAAGGACTTTGAAGAAGAGGTAGAGAAGAGAAGTTGAAGAGGCATAAAGACATGTGTCATCAATACAAAGATCACTTATAGATGCATGAGAGAGATGGATGGGGTGATCCATCTCATGGAAAGAGGTTTAATTAACCAAAACAAGTCATGAGAATGGTGGAAAGTGGCATAAAACCTGTAGGAGTGGCATAGGAAAATGCTTGTATTGAAGATCATCTATGAACATTCACAACTAAAAATAGAAAAGCTAACACATAACACTACTGAGGGGAATGGAACTCATGATAATAATTATAAAATGTTCATTCTAACTACTATATCTCCTCTTGACACCAATAGTTGTTAATTTTATGGAAGTAATGACTCAAACCATCAACCTATCCATTTTGATTGATTTTTCTACACCAGATGCTCTAGATTTAACCATTTGTTACCTCTACATCTACTCTCATGTTACCACCAAGTCTTTTGAATAGCAATGGCTATTATTTGTAGCTTAAAATTGACTTTCTACTATCCATCATCTTTGTTTGAATAGTAATTTCTATTCTTAAACATTTCCTTCAACCTTTTTATTTGGTCCTCTTTGCTACAGAGTGGCACCCTTGGGAAAAAATGTGGAGGACACTTCCACTAGAAAATTACTCTTCAAGGAAATTATTTTAGGAACTTTCTCCACAAGAATTTGGTACTTTTTTTTTGACTTTTTCTCTCAACACTTTTTTCTGAAATAATTCATTCAGGCTATCTTTTCGAAACAATTCCTTCAGACATTTTGTTTGGTCCTTCAGACTTTGTGAAATGGACCATCTAGAAAGGACACTTTCCTAAAAAATACCCCTTGGAAACTTTGTGGAGGACCACTTCAGTTGCAAAGTACACTTCAAAATTTTTGTTTTTTCTATTTTCTTACCAAAGAACCCTTCAAAAAAGTTCAATTGGAACATTTAAAAAGAAAATACCCTTCAGAATTTTTGTTTAGGGTGTCCTACTTGAAAAGTGCCCTTCAGAGAAGTTGAAAGTGTCCTTCAATAAGTTTGTCTCGAATAAATTATCTGAAATAATTTGATACTTTTTGAAAGATAACACTTAGTCAAAAATCAAAAGACTTGAAAGATTACTATACATAGGCTTTAGCTAAAGACCAAAACCAAATGTTCTAAAAGAAATAACACTTGGTATTGTTTTGCTGAGGCTCAATGATAAATACTCCTTCTGAAGGAAATTTCCAAATATTGTACTTGGCCAAATTTAAAAGATTCAAATATGGGAGTGAAATTTGACCAACATTCTTAGTGATTCCTATGGATGTCATGCCTATTATGCCTAAGACCAGTTGCCTAATCCTTTGATTAGGCATGGAGCCATGCATATGAGCATTTAGATTGACATGAACAGACCTTGGATTGACCACAAAATAATAGACATTACATAAAACACATAAGGAAAGAACAACACACACAAGACAAAATCAAAACATAAAATAAAGACACACTTATGCTACTAAGCACTTAGGGAACACAAAGAAAAATTTGAAAAAAACTAGTATGTACATCCATATTGATCATAATCCCTTCCTAGATCAAAATGGGAGTATCTTAAATTTTCCTCCTCATTAGACGAATGAGGATTCCATGTGTGCTTCTTTCTGGGTGTGATACTAGATGACTCACATTTTCTCTTTGTTCCAACCCATTACTTATGCTCCTAATACAAACACTTGACATTACTTGATCACTAATATATCTAGTATCAATATCTATCATGTATTCTTGGTAGCCAACAAGTTATTCTTTAAAACTAGCAATGGCATGAATTGGAGGAGAACTAATTAGACTAGGTGGAAAACAAGATAGAGAGGACAAATTATTGGCCATATGGAACTCAGTACAAGCTTATGCAATTACTTTATCATTTTAGGAGGAATAGATAATGTAAGAAATATCTCTTCTTATTTATGATCCTCATTTACAATTGGAGGTATAAGAGTATCTTCCTCATGTACACAATAAGTCCCCAAATCAATTTATTCCATGGATGAATAAGGATAATGCTCATTGTTTTAGTACCATATTAATCAAGTAAAAGGTCAAAAATACCTTCAAGAAGAGAGGATGCTTCACCTTATCTAACACCTTCCTCTTCACTAATCACACAATTCTAATTTGAACTTGATTCCACATATGGTTCAATATGAAACCTTGTCAAGGGTTGTGTTCTTAGGGTCACCTTTGCTCTATACCTTGTCTTGAAATTTATAAAATTCTAATCAACAGAAAGATATCCTCAAATTTTAGCTATGAATTCCCTTGACAAGCAAACAACAAAGTGAGTTGGGAGGTGTACCACCATAATGTCTTGAATAATAGGGAAGCTTAGACAATCATGTAGAAAAACTTTCATATATTTAAATATTCCCACTATCTTAGTTAGATTTCCATCAACTTTTAACACTCCTTTTCTATGTGGTTCATACCTTAACCCTGATTTATCTACAACCACCTTAGGCATAACCATGGTACTAGCCCCACTATCCATAATGTAACTATGAACTAATTTGTCTCCTAAAATGAGTGTGAGGTAGAAATGTAGAGGATTTTTAGATTTTTTGGAGGGATCTAAGACATGACTCGGTGTGTTTTCAAGAGCCACACCATGGTACCTTGGAGCTTGAGGGGCTACATTGATATTGGCAAGTTATTCTTGTATAAGTTCCTTTTGGCCAGGCATATGTAATACTTCCCAAAGAGAAATGTTTGTCTTGGTATTCTTTAAAGAATTAATAATGTTTAGAGAAGAAGTATTCACCTTGTCTTGAATTTTTTAAGGCAATGAGGAATCTTGAACTTATTGTATTCGAGGTTTGACAGACTTGCTCACATTTTGACTTTGAGTAGTGTGACTAGTAGGATCTATTACATTAGTACTTAAACTTTGTCACTTTGGAGAGGCACTACTTGGAGTCACTTGTGATACTAGATTATCTCCTAAATCCCTCTTTTTATCCCTTATGTTGTCTGAAATTGATGTATTTTCATTCAACACATAATTGTCTTCTACTTGGAAGTTCATAAAACCAGTACTTTGGCTGCTTCTTCTATTTAAACATAACTTTGCATGAGATTTGCTTCTTCTAATGTAACATAAGGAGTATCTCCTTATTAAGATACCGAATCTTGATTAACTTCTCCACCATTATGCATAAATTTACCTTGAGATTTCCCCCAATGATCTAAATGTTCCTCTCCTTAAACTAGATTGATGTGGATTGGAACAACAACCTTTGTGTATGGAGTAGAATTAGGATTATAGGAATTGGTATGCCTATTGAAACCTTGTTTACCTTGTCCTCTTCTTTGGTTAGTGTATTTGGGTGGGTATCTATAGCCTTGTTGACGATAAAAGTGAGGATTGGGTGGATCACTTGCATATATTTGTGCTTACTTGAGTTAGGCTTGCAAAGACTGAATCATCTCATCCTTATCTATATCATAATCCACCTTCTTGGGAGTGGTTCTAGGTTTGAAATTGGTATTAGGAACTTGTGCTATGTTTGGGGCTTCAACTAAATTATGAGACAATAGAGGCATGGAAACTCTTGGAGCTAATTTCCTAGCTTGCATCAAACTATTCTTAGCTTTAATGGATATCTCATATGCCTCAAGTAAAGTGAATCTTACCATTGATTGGAAAATTACTACCACATCAGTGCTAATAGCCTTGAGATAGGTGGGGAATATGAAGCTTGGAGGAGACCTCATAATAGGTGGAAATATATGACATGTCCTTTGAAACCTTTCATTGAAATCTCCCATGGACTCATTGGGACCTATCTTTATCACATTCAACTGGTAAATTAGTGAGGTATGGTCACTCTTATTTTCAAACCTATTCACCAACATCTCTCAAAATTCATCCCAATTGATAATTCAACCACCTTCAAAAGTTCTATACCAATCAAGTGCCTTACCCTTTAAGGACATGGAAAGGAATCTAATAGCTATGTTAGCTTGGGTGATATTGTGGATATTTCAAAAGTTTGAAATATACTTAATATGCTCAGATGGGGTAACATGACCCTCTTCATTAAAATTGGGAAGACTTTTGGTAGCATTGGGAGGAATAGGATCATATTCAGGAAGGTTATTTGGATTTTGGGTGTTGAAGGGTAGGAAATGATGTCTTTTATCCATATCTTCTTCCTCATCTTGATCCCCTTGATCTTCTATTTCCTCAAATTATTCTTCTTACTCTTCAAAACCTTCCTATTTTATATCTCTAAATACTAAAAATGGTTTAGGATGTTGTTCTTCAAGAGAATTTTTAGGTAGAGGGACTTAATTAAAGGCTCTACTAGAAGATGATCTAGTGAAGATCATGAAGTATAATGTGAATAACTTGATCTACAACCAGAAATTCTTAGCTTTTGGAGTTACAAAACGCTAGATTAATAACACTTTTGTAACTTTAGACTTGTCAAGGCCAACATTGACCTTGACATGTAAATAATTACGACCATCTATCCCACCGAGTGTGCCAAAACTATTATCATCAAATTATGCACCCTAGGATATTCTATGAAGCTCCTTCAATTTGATGTAACATTGAATCATCCCTCAAGTTTTTGGGAACTTATAAGATAAATGAGTCTTTATGATTGAAAAGTGATAGCTCCCTAAATTCTTCTCTAAGTGTCTATCACGTAATCTAATGCTTGTTAATAAAAAGAGACAAGAGTTTCCATAAAATACAAATTATGTTAGAGATGTGATCCACCAAGAATATATCCCATCAAATATCACACTTATACTAAGTAAAAATACTTTTTAAGACTATTTTTGTGCATTGAAATATCTTAACATAGTGTTTCAATGTGAAGGTAACATGCTTGAGAAAATCAACAAGATACTCAACCTAAGGGAAAGATTGCACACCATAGATATTATTGCATACTTGAAAGAGATTTTAGTGCATTTAACATACTTCACATGACCTATTAACATTATAACCTTTGTTTAAACATGAAGGATAAACGGAATAAGGATGATGCTATCACTTGAATCCACTATACATCACTCACATACTTAGACAAATGTTCACAAACTCATAATTGTTCTTGTATTCAATGTTAAAAAGTAAAGTGTAATGTCATTTTATTAGGTCTTCACCATACCAAAAATGTGGTCTCCCTACCATAGCCAAAATGTCTCCATTTATAGAACTTTGAAGAAGAGATAGAGAAGACAAGTTGAAGATGCATAAGGACATGTGTCAGTAATATGAAGATCAGTTACAGATGCATGAGAGAGATGGATGGGGTGAGCCATGTCATGTCAATACGTTTATTTGTCCAAAACAAGTCATGAGAATGGTGGCAAGTGGAATAAAACCTTCAGGAGTGGCACAAAAAACTACTTCTATCAAATACCATCCATGAGAATTTGAAACTAAAATAGAGAAGCCAACACATAACACTATTGAGGGGAATTGAACTCATGATGATAGCCAAAAAATGTTCATTCTATCTACTAGCTATCCTCTAGACACCTGTAGTTGTTGATTTTATGGAATCAATGAATTGAACCATTAACCTATCCATTTGAGTTGTATTATCTGCACCATATGCTTGAGATTCAACTATTTGTTACCTGCATGTCTACTCTCATGTTCCCACTAAGTCTTTTAAATAGAAATGACTATTCTCTGCACTTTAAAATTAAATTTTTGTAGGTTGTCATCTTCATTTAAATAAAAATGATTATTCTTAGAAAATTTTATCTAACATTTCCTTCTACCTTTTTGTTTGGTCCTCTTCACTGTGGAGGGGTGCCCTTCAAAAAAAATGTGGACAATTCCATGAGAAAATTACCCTTCAAGGAAATTGTTTCAAGCACTTTCTCCATAAAAATTTGGATTTTTTTTTTATTTTGGACTTTTTGTCTTGATACTTTTTTCTAAAATAATTCATTTGAGGTATCTTTCTCAAAGAATTCCTTAAAAAAAAATTTCCCTTCAAACATTGTGAAATGGAACATCTGGAAAGGACACTTGCCTACAAAATACCATTCATAAACTTTGTGGAGGATCATTTCAACTATAAGGTACCCTTCAAAATTTATGTTTGGTCCATTTTATTACAAAATAACCCTACAAAAAAGTTTAATCAGACCATTTGAAAATAAAATACCCTTCAAGATTTTTATTTAGGGCATCCTGCTTGAAAAGTGTCCTTTAGGAAGTTTGTCTTGGACAAATTGTCTGAAAGATTTTGATACTTTCTAAAAGATAACACTTAGTCTAAAAATAAAAGACCTAAAAGATTACTATACATAGGCTTTTGTAAAAGACTGAAATCAAAAATTTTGAAATAAATAACACTTGGTATTTTTTCACTAAGGCCTAATAAGAAATACTCCTTCTGAAGGAAATTTTAGAATACTGTACTTGGCCAAATTTGAAAGATGCAATCTTGGGAGTGAAATTTGACCAACATTTACATTAGTAAAATCATTGTGCTCATATCCCCAATCTTCCCATTTAATCAACCATATATTCTAATTAGGTTAGATAAATCACAACATCCATCTTTTCTTCCATCAGTCATTGATTATCACTAATTGGTTAATTCATCATTTAAAGTTTTTATTTTCTTCCTTCAATGGGGGCATAACTAGGACCATACATTTATTATTATCTCTCACTCCATTTCATGTGTCCTTATGAGGGGCATCATAATTATTAATCATGGTATGGATCATTGATTTGATCCATTGCAGTCTAATTCTTCCCCAACCTCATTTGGTCACTCAATCATATCATTTATTCACTATCATCTCCATCATATCACTCAAATTTATCTTTGTGATACACTCATCATTAATATTATCATATTAGTCTTATTTTATCTTGATGTTATCCCATGAATGTATCCTTACTTGGTATATGTCAACAATCTATGGCCTTACTTGTTAATCATCTTGGTCAACAAATCTTCTTAGTATGTGTCATTTCCTAGGATATGTCTAAAGCTTGTGGCATTTTATCCTATCATCATCATGCTATAATATATTCCCCTTTGGGATGTGTTAAGAACATGACATAATAATTTCCACTCTTTGAACATAGGTCTTTTCTAGGGTCATCATCAATTTGTAGTTCACTACTCATTTCAAGCTCATTTTCTTCATCATTGATCTCACATCCATCATCCAGACTCCTTGTATATTCACACCTCCTACCCCTCATTATTTATTTTTGAGTGGCCATCTACATCATTTTTATCTACATGTCCCCTCAAGGAGGCATCATATCCACTAACATCATTTACTAACATTCATTCACAAGTGCCTTTTTTATTTGAAATAACATTACTCCTTCCACTTTGTGTTAGAGGTATAATCACTAATATGGGGGTGGGTGGTGAATCAATGAGCCCAAATAAGCCAATTTTAATTCCAATTCCTTCAATATATTAATCATTAAATACATACATTCATGAGGCATGCACAACATTCATAGTAATGAATAGGAAAGACAATGCAAGATCAAACAGATAACACGACATACATGGGAAACCATCTTTGGCAATAAAACCCACTGGAACCTATAGTTGAACTACTATCATATAATAAAAACAACCAATTTAGATCAACTAAAATTCATCAATGAAATATTATCCCTTATTTAGTGAGACTACAATCTTGTAAGGTGTTACAACACCTATCTAGCTAAGTTGCAACATCAACAAGACCTTTAACAAGTTATACCTTGAAAGGAGGATGCACCCCCTAGATGATGAGCTAGAAAAACAACACCTATAAACAAAACATCTCTTTATCACTGATTACCTAAGAATTTGATGGAGATATGAAGTATAATAGCTCTCTTCAACTATGTACACTCAATTCATCCAAAGCCACATTTTGGATCACCCTAGATCTATTCACTCATCCTCAATCTGAAAGATCACTATTATGACATCAAAAACTTGAACCGTAGGTCATACACATATTCCTAAATATAGTTTGAATATCAAATCAACTATTGGACACTCTACCTCTCCTTCGATCCATAATTCTCACATGCACACTCTCTTACAAGTCTACCAAAAGTCTAGAAACCATCATATTTGGTTTCAATTTATATATAGCATTCATGAATTATCAAGTAAAAAATATTTCCTTGTCAGCCACAATACATGCCTTCACACTTAAGGCATCTAACATGGGTCACAATTAAGCACAACATACTTTCAATTATGCCTACGTCACCTTTTAGGTTTTATGATGACCCATACACCTCTTTGACACTTATTTAAGAAAAAAAAAACAACACAAAAACACTATCCAACACATATACCCATGAAACATGATCTATAGGCCTCCCTTAAGTGTCAAAAATCATCATAGTACCATTCTAATTAAGTATAATTTACTCGAACAACATTCTATGCACATAATCACCATGAATGAATACATAGTTGACTTCTAAACTTTGTCTCATATTACATATTATTGGTCAAATATATCATCCTCATGGAGTCTAAAACACTCCCAAATAGATAATTCATCATGGTATATTAAGATATCATCAAAACAAGCTCAAATATCCTTCTCAGGTCACTTACAAAACATAGTCAAACACATTGTCAACTTTGGAGATTAATAACTTTGTCTTTACATACATTCAAATATAATTATATATATATATATATATATATATATATATACAAAAGTACCTTGGAGTCCTCTAAATATTTAATTTTTAATACATGGTCAAATTATACAAATATCAAAATTTATGGCTCAAAAACTAGGCACTGGTATTTCCTTTGTTAAATTCAAATAGTTGAATTCAAATGGTCATAGCTAAACATTGAACACTATTATGTCATCTCATGTCCTCACTACTTATATTAATCATGCACCATCAATATCTTCAAAACATTAAATCATAGTGAACCAATTTTGAAATGTTAAACCTTGAATAATTGACCTCATCTCATGTGATCTTGCAATATGGACTCAACGCACATTGTCGATCTCCTATACATCGCTTAGTCTTTAATGTGTTAAACATTGAACACCTTGAAAACATCTCACTAAATATTTACCATTGATATATATATGTAAAAACATCCTCTCACTATTTGATATTTGGAATAAACTTTATCTTTATCTCTGCTTAATGTTAAACAATGAACACTTGACCTCATCTTGATGCTTCCTAACATCTTAGAACGAACAAACTTTGTTGATCCTTTTGTAAGGAACTCAAGCTTTATATTCATTAACCAAAAATCACTTTGATACATTTGACTTACTTTGCATAATATATCTATATTTATGAACTCCCATGAACCATTACATCTCCATTTCATCATGATATTTAACATCATACAAAAATGACTAAGTATGGGTACTATTTATTTATCTACATAAAATGCCAAATTTAGACCTCAATAACATTTGCTACACTTAGACGCATGATTTAAAATGTGGACCATATGATATCCTCACATAGGAGAATCAAACCATGTGTAAAATTTCTTATGAAACCTTTGTATATGCAATATATAGCACCATTAATCTGCTCACTCATATTTCTTTTGCCATAGAGCCAACTATGTCAAGGACTATTTGGAAGTCCAAATTTCCACATGCATATATTTTGATGTTCTTCATCACATGACCTATAATTTAGCATAAATTAACTAAGCATAAAAATTAACCAATGCATATGATAAAATTCTGATAAAACATCCACATGTGTGATATAATCCATCATCAAACTACTTACTCTGCTCTTTCTTGTCACAAAAAATTGGATAAGTATGGGAAAACACTATCAAACTACCTATAATCCCAAATTTAAACTTGTATATCTTTTGATGTGAGTCATAACATGAACTAAAATTTAGCATATAATATCTAGGAAAAATTTTGATCTCAATAATATGACCAACTCCCCTTGACTCATCCACACATGATAGTGGTGATGTGAACAAACTACCTACTCAAATTTTCTACCATTAGACCCAAAATGTCTAGATGAAAACAATGATAAACTAGATTAAATAAACTCATGAAAACAAGAACTAAAATTATTAATGACTTCTTATGGGATTAATTTCACATTATTAATACACCATACTCATCCTTGAACATCTTTAACCATGCCAAAATAGAAAATAAACAAAGCCTCCTTCAAGCATACTAAGACAAGCATATTTCACACTTTGTCATTGTCACTTAGTATATCAAAGAACTTCATCCACTCACTAGAAACCTCTATGACATCACCATGACATCATTGATAACTCTCTAATAATATTCCCCTTTTTCATTGATGTCAACACACATCATACAACTCACCTTGCTTCTCTCTCTTCAAGCACTCTTAAAATAAGAACTTTCTCCCCCTTTGACATAATGATAAAGTGGGCAAAAAATGATCTCAAGGACCTAAAACACTACCAATATGAGAATACCATCTTGGAAATATTATACAAACTCTCCCTTACCTTGAGCTTAACTCTTCTTTCCTTAACAATTTCTTCTTGTTCCCTGTTGGCATTCTCTTCAACCAAGCACTACAACCAATGATTAAAAAACACACAAAAGTACTAAAATATAATGAAACTCACCATGAAATATCTAAGAGGTATTTCCACTAAAATTTATAATAAAATTCACTTTTTGAGCATCTTCAGATATCCACACATCATGAAGAACCAACACAAATGCTTACTAGCCTTCTCTCTCTCAAACCACCTCAACGACCATCAATAGGACTTCATGCCACTCACAAAATATAAAAAATTCTCTAAAACAACCTAATAACTCTCCTTGAAACATAGATACATTTCTCTTTTGGAGAAATTGAACAAAACTCTCTTCTTCTCACCAGACATGTTTAGTCTCCTTTTAGCCCTAGCTAGAACTTGTAAAGTGCACAAATTTCATTAGACACATCATCAAGACCTTAAACATCATACCTATATCACTAAAATATTCCCCCTCAAGTACACTAATTTTAAATAACTAAATCATCCACTGTAATATGCTTCCTTCACAAACCTACTAGCCAATTAAGCCTCTGATTGATAAAAACATGAATAATTTAAAAAAACAAACATTTAGATCTATATGAAGATTGATTAAACAACCCATTTAGATTAATCAACCTATTAAGAAGACTCAAACCTCAAATCATAAGGAAAACCACTTTTCTAACATAGCCTAAAACCCTAGAATCTTAGAATAAATAGGGTCAACAAACCTCTTTTTGGTCAATGCACACCTCTAAAACTTATTACACACCTGGAGACACCCATCACACACTTTTGGATCAAGACTAGAGATTCCACATATTTTGGAACCCATACATCCTATAACCCATTTTAGGCTTGCTTTCCGTTAAGCTAAAACTAAGAAAACCAAGAGTACTCAAAAATATCGAATTTGACTTTAACATACTTTTAGATCACAAAACCACCCAAAGAATACAAGAATAAGGTCAACAAACCTTTACATTAAAAAATATCATCTTGAAAAATAAAAAATTCTCTTTTTCCACATTAAAACCTTCAATTTGACTTTGTAAACTAACCATATATAGCTATAAAATCACTTTAACATCACCAGAGCATATCGTCCACCTAGACATACCTACTCTAATTGAAAACACTCACATCTAGCCTCCTAGTACCAGCTAAAGAATACCATAGTAAAACATGATTATACACTAAAATTATTTCTTAAGAAGTATAGATAGAGACATCTTGTACACCATAATACTCTAAAACAAAGTGAAGCCAGGAGTGGCCCACATCTCCTAAGTAACCACTAGAATCTTCTTATAGCTATAAAATTTATTTCTTTTTTTCTTCTTCTTCTTAGTCTAAAATATGATTTTTTGTTCCTTTTCTGTAACACTCTCCCTCTCTTCTAAGATATAATTTAAAACATAGATAAACTATGAAATCTTTACATACCATTTCATTTGAAGAAATAACCTTGTGGTTATGAACCTCATCCCTAAGCACTGACAATGGATATTCTTTACATAAATTTTGCTCAACAACAATAGGATGTTCACTTGGATCCATACAATCTCAGAACTAGCCTCAACCATTACCTTGGTCTTTTTCTTGAACTTGTTATCTTCATTCACAACATGAGCAGACAATGAGAACCCTTGTCACTCTTCAACTTCTATATTTTTCTCCACCATAACAAATAGATTACTTGGATCTACAATCTCATCATGCATCACAATTAAAACCTTTGTCTTCCATGAGTTGAATTCCCTTCTTCCTTTCACTCTATGAGCCTAATTAAGCCTATTTTAACTTGTATACCTTTGCTTGTAGAATCTAGCAATGTGACCTCTCTGCTCACAATTGTAGCACACTATACTCCTTGATGGAAACATAGTTTATCTTACCTTTTTTGGATAGAAACATGCAACTTCCTTCTTTTGAAGAGGACTCACATTGTCTAACCTTATCTAGAAAATGGTTTAAAAAGTGTCCCAAAATAAGATAATTGAAGCAATTAGCTTTGTTCAAACATTTTGACTAATGACCCCCATCATAGTTCCATGAAAACTCATTTCTAAGAGGGCTCTTAAATTCTCTAGATTTATGCCCAAATTGATTACATGTGAAATAGTAACCATTGAAATAGTAAATTTGTATACCTCATGGCATTTGGGTATCTGATCTGACTTATCTTCATTCTGCCATTACCTTCATTCCTTGTCTAATGATTTTTATTCAAAGTATTATTGTCCTTGTTAACCTTAACCTTCATCTTGTATTAAGTTACATTCTTTTGTTCTTCCTCATATCCAAGACCATTTATATCACTAGCATGTTATTGAACACACCAAATATTGTCTAGATCAATTGATCTATTTTTAAATATCACAAATGACTTCACTTTACTATATGCCTTCTCTAACTTAGATTTTAATGACTCATTTTCAATTACATACCTTGAACATTCATCTCCTTTAGCTTTCAAGATTGTTGAAATTATTTCCAATTGACAATGAGATTTTTGACCATATCTTCATGTTCCTTATTATCTTCATTTATTCTTTCTTTGTACACACTGAATTACTCTTCATAGTCTTTGATTTGAGACTTCATATTCTTGTTAATATTCTTCTCAATCTTTAGTTCTTCAAGAGCATTTGTTAATGCAATCTCATATTCCACCTCATATTAATTATCATCTGAATCACTCCAAGTAGACTCATTTTGATGTGAGAAACTTCATTCCTCAATCATGAGCATGGATTCCTCTTCAATAAGACCATAACCTTCATGATCACACTCTGAGTCACTATCTTCAATCTCATTTGATGAGATGTAGTCTTTATAGGTGTAGAGACTCTTCTTGTTCTTAAATAACTTGTTCTTGTTGTCATATTTTCTAAAACCTTTCTTCCTCTTATTAGACCTGTATGTCATCTTGTCTTCATCATAGTATTCATCATCATTATTATGAGGGCACTTTTTAGAAAAATGTCCTATCTTTCCACAATTGAAGCATTTGAAGGGTAGGTTGCCCTTATACTTCCCTAAACCTATTTTCAATTTCTTTGTAAACAAAGCAATCATTTCATCCTCATTAATATTAGAAATGTCATCCTCTTTGGGTTTCTTACCTTGGAACTTTTTCTTAGGCTTCATCTATATCTTGAATTTTGTTTCCTTATTTAGTGTTATATAATCATTATTTCTCATCTCATAGGCTGTAAGGATTCCATGCCATTCATCCAGCTTTAGCTGAGTAAGATCATGATTTTCTTCTATAGTAGATACTTTAAGATAAAAATTTAGAGAGAGGGACTTTAATAACTTTTGAACTATATTATCTTCTTTAAGGATCTCTCTAAGACCTCTGATGATGATCAAAATATCATCAACTCTTTCAAGAAAAGATTCCACATAATCTTCTTCCTTCATCTTGAGAATTTCAAATTTCCTTCTATGAGTTTGTAAATTAAAAATATTGTCCTTTGAATATACTTCATAAATTATTTAAATTTTATCCAATATATCTTTAGCATATCTACAATGTATTACCTTAGTGAAGTCAATCTCTATAAGACCACAAGTGATGGTATTCATTTCCTTAGAATTATTCTCAAACAACTTCTTATTTATAGCACTAGATAGAGGAGTAATAGGAGAAACATAACCATCCACAATAGATTGGCACACATCAAACCCTAGGGACATAATGGATGACCTCATCTTTGCACTCAAAAAAGCATTATTGGATCCATTGAACATTGATGCTTGCTTAGTGGATAAACCTCCTTGATGACTACCCATATTTTGCCTTGGATAACCTCAAGCTATCAAGTCTTTACCAAAGGACTTGCTCTAATACCAATTATTAGAGGTATAATCATTTAGATGGGGGTTGAATCAGTGAGCCTAGATAATCAAATTTAAATTCTAATTCCTTCAAGCTCTTAATCATTCAATACATGCATTCATGAGGTGTACACATTATTCATAGTAATGAATATGAAAGATAATGCAAGATCAAGCACATAACACATGACATATGTGGAAAACCCTCTTGGAGAATAAAACCCACTAGAACCTACAATTTGACTACTATCTTATAAAAATAAGAACCAATTTAGACCATTTATGACTAATTAGGGAACTACCATCCCTTATTTAGTAAGACTATAATCTCATAAGGTGCTACAACACTTATCTAACTAAGTTGTGACAACTAGACCTTTAAGAAGTTTCACCTTGTAAGGAGGCTGCAAATCCATAGATTTTGATCTACCAAAATAACACCTATGAACATAATATCTCATGATCATTGATTACCTACCAATATAATAGAGATATGAAGTATATCAACTCTCTTCAACTCTGCACAATCAATGCTTCCAAAACCACTTTTTGTATTACCCTAGACCTCTTCACTCATTCTCAATCAATAATATAATTATTATGACATCAAAAATATGACCCATACGTCATACACATAGTCTTGAATTTGATCTACACATCAAATCATCTACAGTCCACTATACCTCTCCTTTATTTCATAATTATCACATGCACACTATTCTTACAAGTCTCTCACAATTCTAGAAAACATCATATGTGGTTTCACTATATATAGATAATTATTTAATTATCAAGTCCAAAATATTTCCTTGTAAGCCAAAATGCAAGAATTCACACTTAAGGCATCTAACATTGGTCACACTTAAACACAACACACTTTCAAATAGGCCTAAGTCAACTTTTAGGTCCTATGAATACCCATTCACCTCTTTGACACTTCTATGAGAAAAAATAAAAAATAAACACTCTCCAACACATGAAACCATGCCACATAGTCTATAGGTCCCCCTTAAGTGCCAACAGTCATCACAATATCCTTACACTTAAGCACAATTTGCTTAAGCAACATTCTATTTACACATCCACTATGAATGAATACACAATCAATTTATAAAACCTTTTTCATACTACATATGATTGGTCAAACATTCATAATGCACAAAGAGATTCCTTATAAAGTTTAAAACACTCCCAAATATCTATTTCATGATGATATATTCATATATCATCAAAATAAGCTCAAATATCCTTCTTGGGTCACTTATAGAAAATAGTCAAACACACAAACAACTTTGGAGCTTAATATCTGAATGTATGTACACACAAAGATATTAAGCTCCAAAGTTGTTTGTGTGTTTGACTATTTTATATAAGTGACCCAAGAAGGATATTTGAGATTATTTTGATGATATATGAATATATCATCATGAAATAGATATTTGGGAGTGTTTTAAACTTTATAAGGAATCTCTTTGTGCATTATGAATGTTTGACAAATCATATGTAGTATGAAAAAGGTTTTATAAATTGATTGTGTATTCATTCATAGTGGCTATGTAATACACACACACACACACACACACACAAAAGAAACTTGGAGTCCTATACAAATTTTATTTTTACTACATGGTAATATTATGTAAAGATTGAAAGTTATGGATAAAAAACTAGGCACTGGTCTTTCCTTTGTTAAATTTAAATATTTGAATTCAAATAATCAGAGTTAAACATCAAAAACTATTCTATCATCTCATGTCCTCACTACTTACATTAAACATGCACCATTTATCTATTTCAATCTTTAAATCATATTTCACTAATTCCCAAATGTTAAACCTTGAAAAATTGACCTCATCTCATGTAATCTTGCAATATTGACTCAATTTTCAATGTTGATGCCCTGTACATAGCTCAATCTTTATCTATGTTAAAAACTCAACACCTTGAAAACATCTCACTCAATACACACTGTTGATCTGTATATGTAATAACATCCTCTCACCATAGATTTTTAGAATAATATCAATCTTTATCTGTAATGAACATTAAATAATGAACACTTGTCCATATCTCGCTTCTTCCTGACATCTTGGAACAAACATGCTCTATTAATCTTTCTATAAGGAACTCAATATTTAGTTTCATTAAATAATGAACAATTTCACCCATTTGACTTAAATATAACCATATATATAGATTTATGAACTATCATGAGCTGTTTGATATCCATCTAGTCCTGATATTTAACATCATGTAAAAATGACTATGGGGACCATTGCTTATCAACTTGGATGGCCAACTTTGGACCTCAAAAAAGTTTGTTCCATTTAGATGCAAGATCTAAAATTTGGACCATATGATCTCCTCACATAAGAGAATATAACCATGTGCAAAAATTATATTTAAACCTTCTCACATGTGAGATATAACACCATTAATTTTCTCACTTAGATTTATTCTACCATAGAGCCAACTATGTCAATAACTGTCTCGAATGACAACTTTGCACATGCATATATTTTGATGCACTTCATTTCATGACTTGAAATTTAGTAAAAGTAAATTATGAAAAAAATTAATTAAACCCATGTGATCAAATTCTCTTTAAAATCCACACATGTGATATATTCCATCACCAACTATTTACTTGGCCCTTTTTTATCACATGCAAATTTGACTAAGTATGGGAAAACATTGTCAAACTGCCTGGGAGCCCAACTTTGCACTTGTATATATTTTGATGAGATTAATTACATGAACTCAAATTTATTACATAATATATAATCACAAATTTTATCACAATAATATGACCAACTCTCCTTGCCTTATCCACATGTGACAATGGTGATGTCATCAAACTGCTTACTTAAATTTTATGCCACTAGACATAAAATGTCTAGATGAAAACAACGATAAACTACATGAAATAAACTCATGAAAAAAGTAATAAAATAATTATTTAATTATTATCAAACCCAATTCACATGCTCAATACACCATATTCATCTCAGAACATCTCTAAGCATGCCAAAATAGAAGATCAACCAAGCCTCGTTTCAGCATACTAGGACAAGCATATTACACACTTTGTCAATGTCACATAGGCTATGAAGGAACTTCATCCACTCAGTAATAAACATCCATGACATCACCATGTCATCAATGATAACTCTTCAACACTTTTTCCACTCACAATGCCTTTCCAAAGAGGGTCAAAATGTATGCATCTAAATTTACTCTCCCCATATATTGTCACTAATATTTTTATTAGTCAACATTAATTTCTCATCTATTTCATCTATTTGGTCCTTTAATCCTATCCTTATAGTTCCATTATAGTCATATATCAACCTCCCTTATTTTTTATACATTATACTAATCTTATATCATCCCTCAAATAAATTAATTCTTCTAATTATGTTTTATTTGTCAACCAACCCCACTTATCCATTATATAGGAATTTAAAATTCCCATAACCCACCTACCTAACTACTCTCAAGCTTTCTCATAATATTTTCCCCTCATTATAACATAATCCTTCTTCTAAATATTCCCCTAATCATCGTTATAATACCTAATGGAATATATAACTCCCCACCACCCTTATCCTTCTCTAGAGAATACTAAGGAATTTTAAATTCCTTAGAATTCCTTCCTCCCTTTTTATAGATAACCAACTAATCCTCCATTGAAAATAACTATGAAATCTATCATACTCACACACCAAACTAGTCTAATTATCAAATTCATCATACCAATATAATACTATCATAAAATATGAGTCTATCCATAGTAATCCAACATCTAATAATCTTTAATCTTAAACTTGTTTTTATCTTAATCTTATTTGGAGCATAACACTAGTGAAGATGTAGGCATAATATAGGTGTAATATTTTTATTTGAATTTAATTTTAAATAATTATATATAAATTAGAGGTATGCTAAATTTTTTTGTAGGATTGTGATAATTTTGTATAAATCAATCCATTTGCATGATATTTTTGTATTACGTCTAGTATTCATGACTAGATTTACATAGCTACATTTCCCTCCCCTTTCATTTAGAAATGAAATTACTAGATTAAAATAAATATTATAACTTAGCATGTATAACACACTTTGACATTTAGTTGGTACTCTAATCATGAAAGGCACTATATTTTGTAAAACCCTAGAAAACACATGAATTAGTTAATTTATTATATTGGAAATTCTAAAAAGAGTTTGAAAATGAAAAAAAGTTTGAATTTGAAATTTAAAAATACTTGTACTTTGAGATATTGATTTGAAAATAAATTAATGGAAGATCACACATATATGTGTGAAGTTTGATCTTATGACTTTAATTTGATATTATGCTTCTTTGAAGCATTGGAGAGTTGTTGTTCCTATGAAGTACTTGGAGAGTATTGGTTCTTTACCTAAACTAGTATATAATTTTAGGATGCTCAAGGCCCAAATTCAACTCTCACTTTGTATAAAATAAATAACAACCATTAAGATGAAATTGTATTATGATCCTATAATGTGAACACATATACATCTAGTTGGTGAGACTCAAACTCAAAACTTATATTGGATGAACCCAAAGCCCTTAAAAAACTACATACCCATGTGGGCTACCAGTTTACAACTTTTGAAATTGTATTTTGTATTAAAAAAAAATTAATTTTGAATATGATTATATCTTATATGAAAATACCACTCATTTCCCCCCTTTTGAGGTGAAGTAATGGATCCTAAAATTCATTAATCTCAAAATAAAATTTAATGATAATATGCATAATATATGTAATTATTGATTAATGTAGCATATGTGAAAAATATGTTAACATAGTAAAATTTTCATAATTTGAATTATCTATAAGGCAAACCCTATAGAATGTATCAATGAAAATCATAATATTAGAATGTAAATTAGTATCTTATGCATTGGTTAAAGCATAACATGTATAATGGCACTAATAAAACTTAACAATCTCAAAAGGAACACAAAACAACAAGAACAATGTGATACAAGAAAGCTAAGGGTCACACCCAAGGGATGTGTTCACATGATACATAATAAGACATTTCACACATAATAATAAGGTCCATATGCAAAGGACATGAATAATGTTGTAAAAAAAGAACATGTTCAAATGTCATGTGAAATACAGGTCAAATGACCAATAGCAAAGGATATGTTTAAATGTCACACATGCCAAACAATATCACATAGAGATGTCAAAACAATTTTTTCACACAAGGGCCAAAGGACACACATAATAAATAATCAATATTTAATATAATATGTAAATTAACAACATGAATGGAACATAGAACCAAAAATCTAGTCTAAGCCATGTATATGTAATGTGACCATATCCTATAAAATATCATATCTATGTACACAATGTAAGATAAAAATGTTATAAAAACACTTTTAAATATTATGAACTTCAATAATATATGAGTCATATAATGATAACACCTAAAAGTAATATAAATTGTGGATAAGATGCCCCAATTTAGCATGGTTGTTAGGTAGAGGCAAGTCCATCACCTTAATCAATTTGAAATTTCTACTCTTGGATAATACTTGTGAATTTTTGTGAAATTCACATGTGATATAAAATGAAAATTCTATCTACTAATAATGATATTAATAACATATAAAAATGATGTAAACTGTATTTCTAAGAATGAACAATACCCAATATTGAATTTTTAGAATATTTTGAATTTATTTTTTTATGTTTTTCATATTTTTTTAATTTTTTAATATAAAAACTAAAAATAATTGAAATAGTGATAAGTAATAAGGAATAAAATGTTAACAATCCAAAATATGTGTCAATTTGAAATATGAACTAAAAAATGATAGCATGGCCATTTATGAGCAAGATGTCACCAATGTATTTATATTATAACTTTGAAAAACATGTAAGGACTTAGTGAGTAGGTATAATATTGATTTCACATCTTCATTTCACTAAATGTATATTCTCCAAAGCATGCACTATGTATGAACAATACATCACATGAAAAGAAATATTTTTTCATGAATAAATAGTGATTTTCATACTAATACTAAGTGAAATGTGTTACCATTAAAAATATTAAGAATTTATGTGATAAGTTTTTAATTATTGGATGAATAATTTCACAATAAATGAATCTCCAACTAAGATCAATAATTAATAATGATTCAAGCCTTTGCTGGTTAGCTATACCTCGATATAAAATTAAATTTAATCAGTGTAGATTATGAAAACAACAAGCTAAATTGTGAAAGATTTAAAAATAGATCATTATTTTGGATTGTTCAAACTTATAAAGTGAAAAATAAGAACAAAAAAATCAAAATATCAAATAATATTCAAGGGATCATGTAGTCATATAAAATGTCCAAATTGGTAGTTTGAGTGTGGCTTGTGACACCTCATCCATAGCTCCTTTTGGCATGCTATTTGGACCCTTATAGACACCTTTTTACTCATTTAAATTCATATAGAACCTTCTGAATGACCATTACACCTTAGCTAGACAATATTCCATGTACCAATATTTTTCCTCTAGGCCCTAAGCCTATAGGATAAGAGCACCCCATTTAGACTATACAACCCCATAAAGAAGTGTAGCATTTTGGCCGATCATGTCCATTTGCAGTTTGATCCCCAATGGTCATTTTTATATGGTCTTTATCCTTAACTAGGTCATCCTAGAATGAATACTTATGACCCATGACCAATTTTTCCCTTAAAGCCTACTCAAAGTTCATTTATAAATAAGGTGAACAAACTTAAAAAGTAAGCAAGAATAAAAACAAAACACTAAATCAAACTTCCCTATTCTTTTCACACAATCACCCAACACAGCTACAAACCTACTCAAATCCTCATAGTATTCCCTAGCCACCTTAAACACTATCAATTTGGCATTTGTATCCACATAATACTATTGCACAAAGCACACTAGGTGGGAGAATTACATATAGATTGATCCTTCTTCATAGTATTGGTATGTAGATAATGTGCCCACACAAGGGGCGTGGATTTCACATTCAATACATCTTTTAGACTAACCCCCTCTTTCTCAAGTGAATCAAATGTCATTTTATTAATCATGATGGAGGGTTAGGGTTTGAAGACAAAATCAACTCCATAGCGAGTTCCATCAATGAACAACATTCAATTTTTCACAAACATGATCACACAATCATAGAAAACTACCTAAATTTTTTTAGGTCTCTATGATCAGTTTGGACAATAGTGATAGGAATGGAGAATAACACTAGACACTAAAGCATGCACTTTTTGGTGCTCATATCCTTTCACCCAATGAAATCTAGAGTCAGGTTTATGACACCTTCCTAGTCCTTTACATCCATTTTCAACCTCTGATCATCCATCTTAGTCTATTTTATATCTAAGTTATATTTCTTCTTATTTATTGCTATTTTTAAAAAGGTGGAAAATACAAACAATTACACAAATTAGGATTGTATTTTTGCTATATTATATACTAATTTATTAATCCAGACCCTTAACTAAAATAGGAATAAAAATCCATTATTCCCAAAATAAGTTAAATCATTTAATGAACCTAACTTACTTTGTTTACACACAAAAACCCTAAAAAACCTAGGGAAAATACCTTTCTGATTTTAAAAATATTATTCTAATTTTTCTTGCATATATAAATCAAAATTTCACATTTAATTTTTAAAAATTTAGTATAGTAATTTTTAAAATCATTTCATTCAAACCCTAGTATAATATACTAGGTCCCTATGTTTTTAGAGGTATCACCTTACATGTTAGTGAGATTCATATCCTTTTTATACATATTCCAATTTGATACTTTTAGGACTTTACATTTCCTTTATTTATTACTTTCCTTCTCTTGCATTTTATTATTACAACTTATTGCAAAAATTTCAATCCACTTTCACTTTGTTTTCCTAATTTAATAGGGGCCTAGTATACTAGCTTTGATGAAACTAATAGGAGGGAACTTCAAGACATTTTCACTAAAAATTATATGTAAGATGATATGCTTAAAATATGATAAGATTAAAAACAAAAATAAAACAATGGTCAATCCTCTCAAACCATAAAATTATTGATTGCAAATGACACTATGGGGGAAACTATGCCTCAATAACCCCTTATAGCAACCCAACCTTCATATGTGGCACTACCAGTTATGGCTAATATATCTTTGCCTTCTAATGTGTCACTCTTGTGTATGATATAAAATATCTTCAATCCAAGGTACTACATCTTGAGCAAGGTGCCTCTAGAATAACACATGATTTAGACTATTTTGATCTACTTCATACACCATTGGCATGCCATATTTCTTCTACACCTTTGCCACCAAGTTTTTTTCACACAAGCTCACTCTATATTAATGAAAGGGTGATCCAGAGACACACTTTAGATATTTTCATGTAGAATGCTTAGATTACATGCCAAATAACTAGTTATTAACCAATCTATTTCCATAGAGTTTAAAGAATTATGCTTTATAGTGGTTCTATATTATACTAAATCAGTCATTCAAAGCATTCAATCCTTTAGTTGACATGTTCCTATCTCATTTGAACATTAACATATGTGACAAGGTTTCTTATGCCCAAGTTTCACAACAAAAACAAAGGTCAAATGAGCATCTCACAAATTATGTTCTTAGATATACACCTATCTTGGCTAAAACAACTAGTCTCATGGTTGATCAAGAATTACAAGATCTCTTCAAATAGAGTCTTCTACTAGCTTTGCATGAGTTAATAATGTTAAAAAAAAATATTCCTTTCACAAAGTTTTGTCATACACTAAAGGAAATGGAAGTCAAACTAATTTCAATGGGCAAACTAAAGTACACAAATATAACGAAAACAAAAAACAAGAGTAATTGTAAAGTCCCATACAAAGTAAAAGTTAATGATAGAAAAAACCAAAATTAACCTATAGTTAATGTGGATTTAGAGCCCCCTCAAAAAGTGGTTTTATCAACACCTCCTCAGTGAGCATTTACAAATCTATGAGTATCTACATATAGAGTATTATAATATCTATTAGAATGCAATGTCCTATCTCTCCCTTCTATTCTATAGGTTGATACGATAAAGTCTCTTCAATGTAGATATGATCATAATTCATTCTAAAATTTTCATAGGGCACCAAACCACACAATAAATAAATGCATCATTTTTTGACATAAGATACAAGACTTGATAGATGGAAACCTTATTGATATTGGAACTCTAGTTGAGCCTCCTCAGGTAAAGCAAACATAAGACAAAGCTATAATAATTTTCTTAGGTCCTTTCCCATAACATTATAGATAGGAGATAATGGGAACATCAAGTGTTCACCATGCATATCATTCACACCCTCCTCCAGCTACATACTAGGCACCTTCAGTTGAGTCACATCCTTTGAGCAAAATGATTGGTGTCTATAATTCTAGAGTTCTAGCTAGACCTTCAATATCCTTCTCAAAGGAGGAGATAGTGGAGGATGATTCAAATTACTATTCACTTTTTATTAAAGTGTAAATTGATTACCACCCCATTCATAGTGTTCTCATAGATAATGGATCTAATGTGAACATGTGGACTATGACATTACTTCAAAATTTAGGATATTTAGAGTAGGATATCACCCCCATAGACATAGTTATTAGTGGATTCAATGGACACATACAAAGTTCATTTGGTGAGATTGTAATTCCTCTATAGGTTGGTCTACCACATGTGGCCACAACATTTACTATTATTTGCAATGTATGAGTCTTCGATATGTTGCCTAGTTGACCATGGACCTAAAAAATTCATCCAGTACCTTCTATAGTTCATAGATACATGAAATATAGTCACACTAATCAGGTTATTATAGTTGGTAGAATTACGCATGAGTTACCACTCCCCACTTTAGAGCCATCTCCTACTCTCCAATGCTTTACATTTATACTACCATGCTAGACTTACATTTTGTTGTTATATGCTATTGTTTATCAATTTATCTAAATTACCATGCTTCACTTGATCTTCTTTGAGTGTGTTTAGTGATACACTGTTCCTTGATTGCTTCACTCTACCCATTGAGGGGGCATCCTACTTTTAAATTTGAGACATACATTGACATATCTACACACCAAGATCATATTCTACATGACTACATCATATAGGTTATGCCATTCCTACACCACACACTCTAGTTATCATGTTGATGTACATTATTTACTAGGTTACACAAATTATTCTATCGATACTCACTAGTATATACCACTTGTGTATTTTTTAGCATTTACTTAGTCTTGTACTACATGTTTTGCATATTTTTACTTCTTTCTTTGATCAGTTAAATATGTTAGTATTTCCATTATTTACATACCCTCCTTTATTGATTTGATTAGCTAGATGTGATTGCAATTCTTAGTTCCTATTTCGTTACTTGTGTGTGCCTTAGGACATTTTCCAATGTCCTCTGCTTTTACTCTTGTATATTTTTTTGGCCCTTACACCAATATTTATTTTTATAATTATATATGTATGTGGGAATTTGAACATTCCTTGTATGATTGCTTTCCCAGTTTGAGTGACATGTGCTCATGTCCCTTGTTTGATTGGCCCATTGGTCCCTTTTGGTTTGCTTCTTGTTTCTTACCTTGTATGATTATTTTCTTGTTTGACTCATAGTTTTTGTAATTATATGATTGTATTATCTTGCCTCATTGGATTCTATGATGGACATCATGCTCCATCCCTCCTTGACAACTAACTAGATTTCTAGTTTTAGTTTAGTATACTATACATGCTATTACATTGTTACATCTATTTAGACATACCCCTATTGATCTAATGATCTCTAACACAAACTATGATATATCTTCAGACATATTTTTTATCATCATTGATATGTCATTTATTTCACAGTATAACAAACTTTTAGTGCTCTTTCTTTTGAGGCCAGTCATGGCAAGGTCTTCATTCCTGCCCTCAAAAGAGGGGGAAACAAACAAGAGTTTTGTCATAAAGATCAGATCCCTCTACTGGTCAAAATTAGTTTTCAAAACACTTAGAACATAAATCAAAAATCAAAACATGTAGAATAGACTAGAAAAAATAGGGAAGAACAAAAAATAGTCATTAGAAATAGTAAATGATGAGATCACCCCATTCAGACTATAACACCCTATAGTAAAGTGTCCACTTCTTGTGGCTTCTATCCAAATAGCTAAAAATCAATTTTTTTTAGAAATAGATTGAAAGGTAAGTTCAATTACAATTTTTTCAAATATAGACCAATTTAGATTGGGATTTTAGTATAGTTTTACTTAGATTATCTACATATAGGGGGCTTCATGCATGGTATAATGGTTCTCACTTCTAGTTTAGATAGGGTAGTTGGTATAACTTCCAAATCATAATCCATGTTATAGACACCAGTGATTAGGGGATATGTGCATGGCACATTTGCCTTATTTTCTTTACAATTCATTGTATTGCCTAGGTATTGTTGGTCATTACATACCTTATTCCACTTATAGGTGGTTGGCATCATTTATAGTGGATTTCATATAAGCATAGTTATCAATTTCAGAAAGGCTTTCATAAAATCCTAATCTCCACCTTTCAGAGTGACAAATATTGACCTAGTTCTTAATACACATTCAGCTATCCATGCCACATTGTCAGATTATAGAGCATTCATGGGATTCATGATCCATCTCATTTGACACACATTCATATCGATATCAATTCATAGTTCATGCTTAGTGGGTAATGATGGAGGTAAAATACTAGATATCCCTTATATTCTTGAGTCACCTACTCATAGGAATTAGACACATAGTCCAAACATTGATTAACACATACATGATCACATATCTTTAATACATAGTGGGAAATAATGGAGCCAAAGGTCTATTCTTTGTATTCTTAATCCACCCTCAGGAAATTGAGCACTCAGCTCTATTTGTGATATTACTCTTGGTACAACACATACCCAACAACAATCAACATCACAATAGGTTTTGTATTAGTTTATGTACCTGGTGAGGTGTAGTCATTCCTTTCTCTTCCCCTCTTTTACCCATCCTTTGTATATTATTATTTTAGACATAACATTATTAATAAGAACTAATCTTCCCCTTCTTTTCTCTTGCAAATTTATGCTTCACGCTATTCTCTTTCTATGCACACTTAACATCACACATCTTCATGGGCTTCACCCTTGTAGGTAAGTTTAGGTATGATTTATATTTTTTCTTTATCATAGTATTTCACTTTTCTACATCACTAGAATAAAGAAGGGCAAATGTAGTCATATAAAATGTCCAAATTGGTAGTTTGAGTGTGGCTTCTAACATCCCATCCATAGGTCCTTTTTGCATGCTCATGCGACCCTTCTAGACACCTTTTTGCTCATTTCTAGTCATCCAAAACCTTTTGAATGGTCATTCCACCTATGTAAAACAATATTCCCCCCAAGTCCCAACCCTTTAGATAGGACTACCCCATTTGGACTATAGTTCCCCATAGATATGTGTCCAATTTTTAGTGGTCTTATCAATTTGTACTTTGAACCCCAATGGTCATTTTCATCTGGTCTTTATCCTTAATTAGGTTGGAATATCCTAAATACATCTTAAATATGACCAATTATTCCCTATAAAATCCCACGCAAAGCTCATTTACAAAAGAGGTGACCAAACTTACAAAGTAAGAAAGAATATAAATAAAGCATTAAGGTAAACTTCCCTATTATTTGCATACATTCACCCAACATAACTACAAACCTAATCAAATCCTCATACTACTCCATATCCACCTCAAACACTATCAATTTGGCATTTTCATCCACTTCACACTATTAAATAATTCACACTAGGTGGGATAACTACATATGGATTGATCCATATTCAGAGTATTAGTATGTATGCAACATGCCCAAACAAAGGGTGTGGATTGCACATTCAAAAAATATTTCACACTAACCCCTTCTTTCTCAAGTGACTCAAATTTTATTTTATCAATAATGATGGAGGGTTAGGGTTTGAATACAAAATTAGATCCACAGTGAGTTTCACTGATGACCAGTACTCAATTTTTCATAATCACGCTCACACAAGCATAGTGTAATTACCAATAAAAGTTTGGATATCTATGATTATTTTGGAAAACAACAATAAGAATAGATAGCAATGTCAGACACTAAAGCATCCACATATTGGTTCTCTAATCCTTTCACCCAATGAAATCCAGGTTTAGGTTTAAACCACCTTCCTAATCCTGCATAGCCATTTTCAATCTTTATATTAGTCATCTCAGTCTATTTTCTAGCTAAGTTATATTTCTTATTATTTATTTATATTTTTAAAAAGGTGAAAAAGAGAAATAGTTTCACAAATTAGGGTTGTAATTATATGCTATATTTTTTACTAATATATTAATCCAGACCCTTAACTAAAATAGGAATAAAACACCATTATTCCCAAAATTAGTTAAATCGTATCAATAGTATTGATTAAAATAATCATGTGTCCAAGAAAGGGAATACAATGATGTAATAATCAAAAAGCTATGTGAAATGATATTTTAATGTACTCTTTTGAATTATTTGAATGCTATTAATTTTTTAAAAAAATAAAAATGTAAGAATATAACTAATGATCCCATTAATATGAGAATAAAAAATATGTGATAAATAGTAAGTGAAATATCTTTCAATGTGTTAGGTGCACATGTATCATAATTTAAAAATGTATCATGTTTGGTAAGAATCCTATCAAAATCACTACTTGTGTAATCATATGAATGAGAAGTTAATTTAGAAGGTGTATAATGATTTCAAATCCAATAAATACTAGCAAGAAATAGTACCAAAATTTTGTGATTTTTGAATGACATGTTAATCTGCATGAAACACTAACTTACAAGGCATTTCTATTAACATCTTTCATCCTAACCATCCTTTCATAAATTGATTCTTTAATAAAATAATATAGATGCATATACTTTGTAAGACATCTCTCAATTACATTTTAATAGTAGAATGTAATAGTAAATTAGTGTAATAGTTACACATTCATTGTGAGTATTAATTATTTAGTGATCTATTATTGTAAATAGGATCCTAAATTAGTATGAAGGTAAAAATGAATTGTATTGAATTGAACTTGCTCAAAAGAGGTTGCACCCTCAAAGATGCCAACAATTATATGATTCTTCTATTGTAATATAATTTTACTTAATTTGGAATCATTATATGTATTTTATTTCATACATTTGCAATTTATTTCTAACCAATTTAGGAAGGATCCTTTCATCTAGTAATTGAATTATTTCTAGGGCTAATGCTTTCCTACTATCCACTATATGCTCTCACCATACCTTAATGAGATCCTAGTGATCATAAACTGGTAATAGATTATCATTACAAGTTATGTTTTAAAACCAATCATTACTATAATATGGGTTTTATGAGTTATACATATGTCAAGATATAAATTTTTTTTGGCAAAAGGTGATCATCAATATCAGTTTCTTTGTAAACTATGTCCATGTGCATTGATGTTTTTTTTATGGTGGCTACCCAAACCATCATGTATGAATCATCTATTCCTAATCCAATGTTTAGAATAATAATATGTGCCCTAAGTGGTGTATTGTGTCATAAACATCAAGATTTGATAGTGAACTCCATTTGTAATATGAATAATTTATGTTGTTTTATAAAATCTAAATTTTGATCTAGTTTCTTATACTACCACCGATTGCATTGTAATTTTTATTATTATATTCTAGTATAATTTTAGTCATAATTCCAACTATTAGGACTAAAATTATTTATTCTATTCGAATAGATATTTGGTTATACTACTAGCCAATTACACTATAAATATAGGTTATATTATGATATGGTTTTAGCCATATTAGTAATTGATTGCACTATAATTAATTATTCTATTTCGATCTAGTTATGGACATGATACCTACTAATCACATTATAATTTTAATTCTAATACAATTTTTGTCCATAATACTAATCGATCACATTGTAATCCAAATTAGGATTTGGTTTTGGCATTATAGCCAACCGACCATATTATAAAAAAGTAAGTGTCTTTAGTGGTGTACTTCATCATGAACATCAAGATACAATATGTAATTTCTTTTTTAATTAGAATAATCTACATTTTGCTTTTATAAAATATAAATTTAAATCTAATTTAGATATATTGACATTGATCGCATTGTAAATTTATTTATTATAATTTTATTTGGTTTGGGCCATACTCCTAACTGATCGCACTATAATTATTTGTTTTAATCTGATCTGGTTCTAGCCATTCTACCAACCTATCATATTGAAATTATTCATTTTATTTTGTTTTTATTTTGGATATACTAACATTTGATTATACTATAGTTATTTATTATGATTTATTCTAGTTATGGCACTACTATTGACTAATTACATTGTAATTGTTATATTTTACTTTAGTTTTGGCCATACTGCCAAAAAATTGCAATATAATCCAAATTGATATCTAGTGTTGGACCTATGGCCAACCAATCCTATTGTAAAAAATTTGTACCATCATTATGAAATTTTTTCATTAATGTCAAACTCCAATAAGCAATTTCATTCTTAATGTGAACAATCTAATTTTTATTTTCATAAAATCTAAATTCTGATCCAGTTTGGTTATAATTCTACTGATCACACAATAATTTTATTTATTATATTATTATCTAATTTTATCCATACATAAAAATAATTGCACTATAATTATTTGTTCTATTCTGATCTGGTTTTGTATATACTAACAACTAATCACTCTATAATTATTTGTTCTATTCTAACCTAGTTGTGAGCATATTACTAACTGATGGCACTATAATTATTTATTATTTTTTGATCTAATTTTGGCCAAACTACCTACTGATCATACTAAAATCATTGTTATATTTTGATCTAATTTTGGCCATATTACAAACTGATAACATTATAATCTAAACTTA
>JARHVA010005034.1:992500-1110000 GCA_037957365.1 Torreya grandis | reverse complement strand
TGTTTTTTATGGTCAAGGAGATGTGTGTGATCTCTAATGTACCCCATGAGAAGTCAAAGGTGACTTCTACAGTGTCAGGCCTAGGTGATTGGGCATGATTTTGGACTAGGTTTAGTCATGGTTAAAGGTTATATGGTTGGTCCATCAGGTTGATGAACGAATGAATGTGGCTGAGCTAACCTCAGAAGATGTCATGTCATCTAAGTGCTGCCTACATAGCCCCTATTTTAAGGGCCTGAGGCCAATGCAGTCCTCCCCAAAAAGGGAAGAAGTGTGTAAGTTATGGATTGGGTTTGACTAGGTTAAGTCATGGTTAAAGGTTATATGGTTGGTCCATCAAGTAGATGAATGAACGAATGGCCATTGTCTTTAGAGAGATGAATGGGTGAATGGCCGAGCTAACCTCAGAAGACTGAGTGCTGCCTACATAGCCCCTGGATTAAGGGCTTCAGGCCAATGTAGTTCTTGCAAAAGGGAGGAAGGGTCAAAGATGTTGATAGGTTATTTGGTCATGTTAATGTTGTCAGCATTTCCCATGTGTGTGATGGTACATGCTTGAAATGATGAATGGTATGATGATGTTACAGCCTTTTCCATATTATGTGATGGTGTATTCTGTAACATTGGTTATATGGTCTTTCACTCTTAGTAATTTTCCATATTGGTGATGGTGTATGCTAAAAATGAAATAAGTGATGATGCTATATCCTTTTCCATATTGTGTGATGGTGTATTCTATAACATTAGTTATGTGGTTTTTCATCCCTAGCAATTTTCCATATTGGTGATGATGTATGCTAAAAATTAAATGAGTATATTTATGCTTCAGCAAGTTCCCATATTGGTGATGGTATATGCTTGACATAAAGTGTGTTTGGGTGATAGTTTCCATGTGTATTGTTTTCCATATAAACTATTGTGAATGGGTTATGATAATGTCATGTTAGTGGTTACAAAAAGGTTGAGTTGTATGTTTGGCTGGTTTAATTTGGTTGGGTTTGGTTGTATGATGAAGATGTATAAGAAGTGAAAGGCATGTTGCTCTTTCATTGACAAGGACTATAATGATGGCATTGATAGGGTTTTTGCAAACAAAAGCCCTGTTCATGCATTACGTCATTGACCATTGGTTTATGTTAGAGAAGTAGTCGAATCAATTGACATTAAGTGAGCTCGAAATCCCTTGAGTATGTTGGGGTAATAGGTTTGATTATGTGATATGAGAGGATGGGGTAACCTTTTTTGGTAGGAATAACCTTGCCCCTTTTATAGGTGACCCTGAGAACGACTATAGACAAGTCCATGACTTAATAGTTTGTAGATTGATCAATGTGGGAAGTCTACTTGAGGATGTTTTGTTTTATGGTCATGTTGTGTTGTGTATGTAGAAAAATTTAGGCATAGCCATCCTTCGAGGGAGTGGTCTATATTGTGCTTTGTATGTTAGAATGTCTGTGAATAGTTGTCCTTCAAGGGAGCAGTCTATTAATTACAACAATAATGGTGATGCAATTGTCCTTCGAGGGAGTAGTCTACATGTATAGTTTATGACCTTTGTATAGGCATCCCAATTTTATGTTTTTGATTGGAATTTTGTCATGGATTAGGCTATAGAGGTTTAGAGGGTTTCCCTTTTATTAGGACAAAGCATTCATGCTTGACAAAAGGGTTGATTAATGTTTGTGTGGAAAAAGGGTTGAAAGGATTATGAATGACAATGATGGGGGTTGCTCAAGGGATGAGCTCAAGTTAAACACCAAGTGAATGATTACTTGACTAATAGTAGAATGGTCATAGATGTAAGGCATTAAAAGGCTCAGGTTTTGGTCAGCCTTCGAGAGAAGATAGATGATAAGTCCCTGATCCATGCTTGTGTAAGGTCTGAGTCAATTAGGAGCAAACTTGCCCCATTTGCTTCTTTCCAAATTGGTCACATGTTGGTCTTCTATAGGGATGAGATCTCCAATTTTGAAATCTCACTCTTTTAGATTATTGTTGTGGGCATGGTTTGGTCGATGTTGGACGTGAAGTCGGTTAGTAGGTTGTTGGCATTTTGTACAATGCCAAACATAGTTGTTGCAGTCTTGGTTAAGAGTGGGCCAATAATAGCCCAGGTGGCAGATACGCTTGGCAACCAATTTATCACTAAAATGTTCCCCACAAATCCCATCATGGACTTGGTTGATGACATGGGAAGTCTCAGTGGTTATTAGGCATTGGATAAGGAGGCCGTCTAGACCTCGTTTATAGAGAAGTCCCCCTAGCATGGTGTAGTGAGTAGTGTTTTTGATAAAAGCTCATCATGAACTGCTAGAGAGATTAGGAGGCATGATAGAATATGTTAAGTAGTCAACAAGTCAGTTATACCAAGCGTTATGTAGACTAGAGAGGTTAGGAAGAATTTCCCCCAGAGATGATGGTTGAGACATGTCCAAGATAAAAATCTTGGGTTGTGTTGGTTGAGAGGTTTTGATGAATACTAGATATGTCAAAGGTATAGAAGTCTGGTCTTTTCCTTTATTCTTCATGGTTTGGGGCCTAGTGGCCACATGAACAGTGTTGATTTCAAATAAAGGAGTGGAAGGTGGTAAAGGGACCATAGTCTTGTGTTGGGATCTTGATTTCGGTGAGGATGTTTGAGAGGCATGGGATGGTGTCGATGGTTTGTTGAAATGGTGGTCAAGAGGATCCTTGATGAGAAGGGTATATTTTTTCAGGTGTTGGTGAATGATAGCTTTAAGATCACAATAATGCTTAGTGTCATGCCCAGGTGTGTGATGATACGCAAAGATTTTAGTGTCGTCGAACCAAGCAGGTTTTGGTCTAAGAGGTTGGTATGGTTTAAGAGGTGGGAGACTGATGCTAGAAGACTACAAAAATTGGTGTAACATCAAAGTGTAGGAACCCTTTAATGGGTCTGAATGTTTTATTTCAATAGGGGTTGACAACTTCTATTTAGGAGTTATAGGAGGAGTTTTTTGTACCTCCTTTTTGGTTGGTGGTGTGGATGGTCTAGCCATATGTGTAGATGGCACTTTCGTGGTGAGAGGTGTCAAATGTTTTGGAGGAGATATTTTCTTGATGGGTGGAGGGAGTAATGGAGGTGATTTTTTTTTGTTAGGTGTTGCAGTTGGGAGCACTCCTATTAAGGTGGAAGGGTGTGGGCCCAAAATAGAGGGAAATGGTGAAGGTGGGGGAGGAGTTCTCTAACATGGTTTAGTATCCTTCTTTGGTATGGTACAAGGGCCACTATTATGTGGGGCATGGTTCAAGTCTACCTTCACTTGTGGGTGAGTGAGGTTTGATGTAGGGCAAACACCGAGAGATCTAATCTGCTTTGGCATGGTGGATGCCTATGAGGTTTTGGGTGATTGTGAGAGCAAAAACATGTGAGACATAGAGATCTTGGGCAATAGGTGAGATAAAACCGTCACCAAATCTTCTTCAGTCAAAGTGGGTGAAGAGACAAGTTCTTCTCTTGGTGGAGAAGGAATTGGAGAATGTGGCTCTTCGAGAGGATAGAGCGCAGGGATGATCATGGCTTTCACGTGTGGATGGGGAGCTGAAAAAGTATGATCCTCCATTGGTAATAAGAAGGATGAGGGTGGGGCTAGTGGCGTTGGTGCGATAAAAACATCCTCCAATATGGGAGAGGTTAAAGTAGACTCTCCTATGTGTGAAAGGGGGTTGGATGGAGGACTAATAAGAGAAGAAGGCTCTTTTACCTGTAATGGACAAATAAGAGAAGAAGGCTCTTTTACCTGTGGTGGAAAAATAGGAGAAGAAGTCTCTTCTACCCATGATGGACAAATAGGAAAGAAAGCTCTTCTACCTATGGTGGACAAATAGGAGAAGAAGGCTCTTCTACCTATGGTGGACAAATAAGAGAAGAAGGCTCTTCTACCTATGGTGGATAAATAGGAGAAGGAAGATATTCTACCCATGATGGATAAATAGGAGAAGAAGGTTCTTCTACCTATGGTGAAGAAATAGGTTGATTAACCTCTTCAGACTGTGGGAGAGGTTGGTTAGAAACCATGTCGATCGTGCGTATATTATGCTCTTGGGGGTCATCGGCTATGGTCTGAATGTTATTCTGACTGGGGGATGATTAGGGAATGGTTGCCTAAAGACATCCAATTTTTGGTTAGTTGGAACATTTAGGTTATCCAAAACAAGGTCCCCTTTATCCAACATGTCCTGAATAATGTTTTTGAAGGTTTTACAATTGTCTGTGTCATGACCTTTCACACGATGATAGTTGCAAAAGTCATTTTCCCTATACCATGTAGGGATGGCTTTTAATGGGTCAAATTGAGGTGGTCAGATTTGAGGGAGGTTGAGGACTCCCTACTTGACTAGTTTATCTAACACGAAAGCGTATGACTCTCCTATTAGAGTGTATTGACACTGTATGTATTATTGTTGGAATTGTTTTGTGATGCTTTGTGATGTGGAGGGTTCAGAGTGGTTCATTGTGGTAGATGATGATCTAACAACCATAGTGTTTGCCAATCATTGTGGTAGATGATGATCTAACAACCATTGAGAAGAAGCTTTAGAAAAAGAAGATTCATTGGATTTTGCATTGGTATTTTTACTATGCAATTTGACTCTATCCTCTTTGACTACACAGAGTTTAAGCTTTCAGGCTATAGTGAAAGCTTCATCAAATGTGCGAAATGTTTGAACCCATAAGGTGGATGAGATGTGCTTGGCACATGCTCTTGAAAAGAGCTCAATGAGATTAGTTTGAGGTAAAGAAAAGGAGATTTGGTTAATCAAACCTCTCCAATCGGCAATGAAGTCAGTGATTGACTCATCGTTGAATTGTTTAATAGAATATAGGTCTGTGATGGAGACCTTTTTAGTAATGTTGATTTAAAAGTGGTCGAAGAATAGTTGGTCAAGTTGAGTGAAGGTAAAAAGAGAATGACTGGTAATAGAACTATACCAATCAAGGGTGGTGATAGAAAGTGACATGGGAAACGTGTGAAGTAATAATGCATCATCATGTGCTATAAGGTAGCAAGCATGTCTAAATGCTCATAGATGTTGTTGTGGGTCTTCTTTACTCTAAAAGTGAGTAAATTTAGGGAGTTCCCACTAGTTAGGATATGGTCTAATAGGCACCTAAGGGTGAATGGGTTTGTTGCATATTTGTTCGTATGAAAGAACATTGCTTGAACCGGAAATGGATGTCTCAAGGTTAGACATCTTATCCATCAACATCTTAATTAGATAGACTAATGGATTTGTAGAAGGGGCACCCCCTAAGTTGTAAGGTACTTAGAAGGTGTTGGGAGGGGTGTATGACATAGTTGGTTGCATTTGTATAGGTGCAACATATTGGTAGTTCGTCATAGGAGCCGATGTTAAGGTCAAGGGGGCTTGTGCCATGAAGGTGGATGGCAAAAATTGACTAGGTGCTGCCAAGGGTGGTTGAATGGCAACAACACTAGCTGAAGGATAGGTAGTCATTCTTGTATTTATGGGAGCAAGAATGGGTGGGATAGAAACAATCAAGTTTTGAAAAGTTGTAGAACTTGGTTGAATTGTTTGTGGTTGAGGGGGTACGAAAACCCCAGTGGAGGTAGGGCCAAAAATGGAAGGGGAGGCCAAATATTGGACATTGGCCATGGTCAGGTTAATAGTTGATGTAGTGGCTTGAATGGTCATGGGTTGGGTAGAAAACAATGTTGATACCGTTGCTGCTTTAGTAAGAGAAGTTGGCATCCCATAAATAGGGGTACCTGAAGGACCTCACGTTTGGTTGCTTGTGAGATAGTGTTGGAGAGCCTTAACGTTGTGGTCAATAAATATCTCAAAGTCCTAATCCCCTTCAGGAACAATTGGGGGTTAGTTGGGAGTTGGTTGGATAGGAGTACGTTTAGTATCTAAAAAATACTCTATTTGGTGACTTGGTATAAAAGGCGAAGGTGGAAGTGGTTGTTGCCATGTGTGGTCAACAAGAGTTTTGGCTTGAATATGTGTCAAAACCATTCAAGGAAAAAGAGGTTTAGGTTTTAAAAACTATGTTTTTTAGTTTCAAAAAACTAGAATGTATGTTGGACAGCAAAAAACTTGGGTCTTAAGCACGTTGTTTTGAAATAAAAGTTGATGACAGTGACTAATGTCAATTGAAAAACCAATGTCAATGAGTATATGTTGCCAACGTCGATGGAAAAACTGATGTCGGTGAGGATAAGTTGCCGACATCAGTGGAAAAATTGATGTCGGTGTCTGTGTATTTCCAAAAACTCAAAAAATTGAAAGTTTTTGGAAGATAAGAAAAATTTTGAGTTGTTTTTGGACCTCAAAATGATGAGAAATCACCAACTCAAAAAACTAGATAAGAACAAAAAATTAGATCAAGGCAAGCAACCTCTAAACGTTAAATTCCTAAGAATAAATTTTAGAGTCGTGGTGGCTTATGCCTTAGAAGAATATGTTGGAAGTTGGGCCTTTAGAATAGGTCCTAAAGAGGAAGTCTAATGCTGGTTTTGGGTTATGTTTTGGTGCTCAAAAGTCTGTGTTAGGTTCTGTACATGGCTTGGTGCTAGGGGCTTTCTCCCTTCACTTCACAAACCCAGATCTGAGCTAGGCTGCTTAGCCAATATATACTTCACCTATAGTTTATACTCTGCCAGAGAACAGAGTGGGTCCTCCTCTTGGTTGTGAAGTCCAAGTAGGATCGCTGGGAAGGGTAAGGTATCCACTAGGTGGTGAAATCCTAGTCGGGCCTTGTCTCAGGTATGTTTATATGTTTGATTGTGTTTGTGGTCAGGTTGTGTAACATATGTGTACTACGATTTATTCATAATGTGTTTCTAATTGCTAGATGAGCAAATATGCATTCAAGAAGAAATGAAATGCAATTATTTTTAACCCAAATTGGAATGTTTTGTTCGGATGCAAACAAGTGGGGAAAAGGTTAAGAGCATAAAATTTTCACTACTCTAAAATGTAGGGAAGGAGTGACAAGAAGAAAAATAAAGAAGTTCTTTTTAACTTGTGCTTATGATTTCTTTTCAAAATAAAAAGATAGAAGGAGAATACAAGGAGAGAAAAGTTTTCCTAATGCACCTATCTGAAATCTTTCTTTTTTAAAAGAAATGAACCCAAGGAAAATTCTAGAGTCCCACCAGGCATGCCAGAATGTTTCTACTCATTTTTTCTATTTACATTCAGAAGAAATAAGAAACTAAAGATAATGGTTAGGGGTTTGTACGTACCCAGATTAAGTTGCGCACCGTATCCAAGTGATTGAAGGAGCTCCTCTTTGGCTGTAGAGGAAGACACCTGTAGATAAAAAGAGACTCAAACAAAGAAAATGTTACATAGATATATGGTGGACTGCCAAGAACATGCTCGGTCTTAGAAGCATAAAATCTACCTTAGGGGATGACAGTCCACTAGCTGATAAAAAGAATGTTGGATAAAGAGAAATAATGAAAGACTTAAAGAAAGAGAAATAGATAATGCATACCTAATTCTTGTTGTCATTCTTCCACAGTCACCAATGTTGGTAGTTCTATCAACGTCAGTTGGTTAATGTTGCTGACATCGGTTAGGATGCCGATGTCAGTAGGGGCAATGGTCCTTGGACGGGTCTCGGGGTTTTGTCCATGGTCGACAGAGGGATTCTATGGGTTTAAAAGGTTTGTGCAGGGTTGCAGGGAGATGAATAAGGTCCACAGAAGGACAAAAGTAAAGGATAGGTTGTCAAAAAGGGTAAGGATAAGAAGAAGGCTTTTCAGCCTTTCCATAGAGGAAAGCTAGATTTGGTCTCAACAGTACTCAAAAATAGCAAATGGACTAATTACCAATGCATTCTAAAAATGTTGAAATATAAACTAGAAGAATACTTAGCTTTTTGGTGAAAACTCAAGGGTGTCAGGATGCTTGTTCCTATTGTTGTTGATGCTAGAAGATCTCGTACAATATTTCCAATCCAATATCTAGAGTGATTTTTGCAGAATTTTTGTAGCCTGGAGAGCGTTAGTTGATGTCTGATGCCTTGTCTCAGAGTGTGTGCATCTAAGAGTGAGAGAGAGAAGAATGATTGAAAGAGTCCCAAAGTGATTCCAGTGTCTAAGAGCCCATAACTCGATGTGAGAAGTCAGTTTATGTAACTGACGTTAGTGATACCGCCGGCATCGGCCGATAGTTGACCGACATCGGTAGCTGAAGAATGGGTAAAAGGGCTTTGAAGCCCGTTCTTCATCCTCCAAGTGTATTTGCCATTGGAGAATGGTCAAATGATGGGGTTGTTATGCACGAGTGTTGTTTAGGAGGTTGGAATGGGTCTTAAGTGGTTATGATATGAAGGACTTAGTCATAGGGTGAGTCATGGGTTAGGAAATGGTCTTAGGGGTGAGGTGTCCAAGGTGAGGTGTCATAGGTGAGGTGTCCTAGGTGAGTTGTCTAGGTGATGTCATTAATTTAAAATAAATAGTTTATTTTAAATTAATAAGTGTGTAAGGGACCAAGGGGATTCGACACAATTTTGGTGTCTACAGTGTGTATGTGTGTGTCTATATATATATATATATACATATATATATATATATATGTATGTATGTATGTATATATATATATATATATGTATGTATATATATATATGTATATATATATATGCATATATATATATGTGTGTGTGTGTGTGTATATCTATATATATATATATATCTATATATATATATATATATATATATATATATATATATATATAAAGATTTGAAAGGGAACACTCTTGTCCCATTACTTACCTTAATGTATTTATCTAATCTTTATATGTGTGTGTGTGTGTGTGTGTGTATGGTTATATATACATATATAATTATATGTGTGTGTGTGTGTGTATGTGTGTGTGTGTGTGTCTATATATATATATATATAATTTTAAGAATGTATATTCAAGTGGACGTATCTATGAAGGAGAGCCATGATGGCATGATGATGGATGAAGGGTAGGAGAAGGAAGGAGTTAACATGGGGAGGTGTAGGGGACAAGTGATGGTAGGGGAGTAAATAGGGAAGTAGGAATAGGAAGGCAATGAAGGGACATGAGGAAAGCCACAATGAAGGCATATGAGAAATAGTGGAGGGTAGAGAGGCATAAGGAACATGGTGTGGGGACAAACATGTAGGACACATTTTTGAAAAATAACATATACTTTGAAGTGATAAAAGGAAGGGGGAGAAGAATAAGTTGGGGAGCATGAGAAAGAAGTTGTGGGAGAAAGGAAGGTATGGGTGTGAGTTAAAAATGCAATAGAGGAAGAAGTAAGAATATAAACATCTAAGAGGGAGAGTGATGAAAATGGCATGGAGGGAAGTAGCATGAAACAAGTAAAAATTAAGGATTTTTCTTCAAAACTTATGGTGTGTACTTTCCATTTTTCAACCAACTTCTTCCAATCTACAATATCCAAGTAAGACATTTTGTAATTGTAATTATGAAGTAGAGTTATAGATTTTGAGGAATAAATAAGTATCTAATGCCTTAGAAAAATAATAAAATTTAATCTTCCCTGCATGAATTACAAATAGAGAACTTGTTCATTTTTAAAGTATTGATAATTTGGATTATTGATGAAATTCTGGCCAATTCCCTATATTACTAGCATGTGATGTATTCATAAATGTTTTTGTTCTACTTAAGTGGTTTAGCTGGGAATGTATTGGAGTTTTATTATTTCCTTAACCTCTATGTGAATGATTAATAAGCAACTGCATCCTTATTTGGGTCTTAATAAATATTATCTGCCTTCTAAACAAGTCACTTTACCTTGTTTTGGTGGCTAAGAGTTGTATGAAATGTTTTGAGTGAATTATTTTTTATTTACTTGTGTAAATATCCATTAAAAACTACTGTGATGTTATATTCCTTGGTTAATTCCATATTTATTTGAAAAAATGACACCATGGCATGTTCCCCTTTGTTACACAACTGTAGAAGTCCAATCATAAGTAAAATTAGTTACATGTTCCCCTTTGGCATAGTTGGATTTTGTATGTTTTCATTTGAATGATTGATTGGGATTTATTCCACTAGATGAGAATAAATTATGTGGTTGGTTTGTATAATTAATCTCTCAGGGAGAAAAAATAGACTTGAGTATAAAATAATAATGGCCAATCTTTTGGTTACCATTGTATTTTCCTAGATTATGGAAAAGGTGATTTTTGGGTTATTTTTTAAAAATTATAAACCTATTATTACTAGACTTTAACTAAATTAACTTGGGCTTTTTTGCCTATGATGAATTTAGTATTTTCAGTTAAATTTTTTTCATTTGAATAATCAGTTTAGGGATCATCAGTATAAATTCTTGTTTTGCTTAAAAAACTAATTTAGAAACTTGAAATTTAAAAAGGGATGAGTTTTTAATCGTTAAACTTCTACCATAAATTGATTAAGTTGTAAAATTATGCAAAATGACACACTGGACCTTGTGTGTATATGTGTGTCTATAAATATATACTTTAATTTAGGGAAAATTTATATAATTTATTATACCAATTAACTTTTTGGCCTCAGGAGGAATAATATTATGTGAAACATTAACGTGTTATTTTCTAGTCAAAAACCATTTAATCTTGTTTCCCTAAATAATTAAAGTCATCTATAGAAACATGTATGTGGTTGGAGTGGAGTCTCTTAGGTGTTGTTTTTATTTGTGAATTTATGTCTAGTCTTTATTATGGGCCTTTGTATGCTTCATGTTTTGTTGAATTTTAGGAAGGGACAAGGCCCCATTAGTATCATCACCTCATGATAAGGGTTTCTATTTTTATTTAAGCTATTTTAATGTTTATGGTTTCACTTAACCCCCTTGACTTGATTTTTATTAGTCATAGATCATATGAGGTCGTGAGACGTCATGATGATCTATTAAATCCCATGCTTTGATTATTGACTTAAAATCAATTAATAGTTATATTCTTGTTAGGAATATTACTTCCCTATGGTTTGTTTAGATTGTTTCCCTATTTTTTATGTTTGGCTAAGTTGCCTAATTTTCATGCTTGGCTAAGTTTATCGCTAGCCCTACACTTGGTTAAATGTAACTAAAAGTTCTATGTGATGATTTTTAGTCTACTTATGACTATATGGAGTATACCCTAGGTGGTTACTATGCCTTGTGTTGGTGTTATGATATTGTGATGTGATGTCTATTGGTTTTGTACCCAACTTTCTCAAAACTTCTTTCTTAACCCTATGGATGGCTGATGGTTTTTAGTGGTGAGGGCCACTTATGGATGGCTTATATGGCTGGTTGAGAGGGATTGTCTTATTTGAAGTTGATACTCCATACTTGGATGACGTTGTGGATAGGTATGATGTACTTGGCAATGGTATTTACACATTGTTATCGCTTTACTGGCTTATATGTATATTTATTTCATATAGTGTGATTAGTGGTTGATGTTGTAAATACTTTCACTGGATTTCAAATTAGTTTTAATTGGATCTTATAATAATAACCTTGTGTTTTGTTAGGGACCCTTTGGAAAGTAAGAAGTTCAAGCTCATGTTGCCGAGTATGATGTATTTTGTTGGAGCTCCCACATAGTTCTAAATTCACTTTTGATATACTTAGGTTTTACCTTGGGTTGTTAAAAGGATATTCATTCTAATGCTTTAATGTTTCACCATATTATTATTATCATTTATTCTTATTATGTCATTACATGGCTAATCTCTCTTATAGTTTTAATCTAAAACTGGTTTGATACACTAATATGCAAAGGTTTCATTATACCGTATTTTATAATTTCAAACATGATCATATGATATAAACTACCATGGTAAAATTGATTATTTATGGTTTAGGAAAATATTTTATTATGTTATGGTTATGCATATTTGAGTTTTAGTTTTGGATTGATAGTTGTTTACTAATTGTTAAATCCTTGTTAATAGATTTCCAATACTAATGCTATATTGGTAAATTGCCTTGTTATTCATACTATGGATTATATTGTAGGTGATCTTGTACATGATTTTGTGAGGCATTGATTTTATTATGCCATTTTATCATAATTATATATATATATATATATATATATATATATATATATATATATATATATAATTCCTTAATTTGAATCATTGTGAAGACATTGATCTAGTGATTACACAGGTAATGGATTCTATGTAATTTGGTACCTTTACATGCTTGATTATTTTGGCTAAAATCACTAGTAAATTGGAATCTTAAATTGAATGGTAACTAATATGAGATACCTAATTATTGTTTTTTTGTACCTATGCTTATGCTCACTCTCTTTTATAACATAGAAATTAAGACTACCCATATTCAGATTAAATTTATGCATGGAGTATAAAGGCTCATTGGGCATTCTAATTTGTATGTAGAAATATGAGAGGTTATAACTAGTGATATTGACACAAATTACTAGTTATTACTAGAGAAGGTAATTCTTAGGCCCCTTACAATGTGAGGTAAAAGAAATGTTATTTGATACCTTCCCTTGTTTACATGCTTACATAAATGAAGTGACTACAAATGTATATGTGGATATCATTCTCACATGATGGATATACAAATTAACTTTACCTCATGTAGGATATAAATCCTCACTAATTAGGCATGGCTATTGGTAGGATTTGGTGAGTGTATTAAACTTGTATAAAGCTTGATGCTTGTATGCATTGGTAACCAAATTCATTTCGAACCATTTTATGTTTGAACAAGTTATATTGGGCATAGGTGGACCATGTTACTCATTATTATATGAAGTGATTTGATTTATTAAATAACTCCTTAAGGAAAATTACAGGTTAGTGTTTCAAAATTTAATCATACACAATAAATTACTTATTATAAGATTGGCTAAAATGTTAATGTGGGTGTGTAAATTTTTTAGGCTAGTCTTCCTTTTATACCTTAAACACCTCTTGATAAGATAATAAATTTTAAAGGTTTTATATATATACCTATAAATGTGTGTGTGTGTGTGCGCACACACGCACGCGTGGGTGTGTGTGTGTTTGTTTTTTTTTTTTTGTGTGTGTGTGTGTGTGTGTGTGTGTGTGTGTGTGTGTGTGTGTGTGTGTGTGTGTGTGTGTGTGTGTGTGTGTGTGTGTGTGTGTGTGTGTGTGTGTGTGTGTGTGTGTGTGTGTGTGTGTGTGTGTGTGTGTGTGTAATGTCATGTAATTGAGGTGTATTAATTCCTCCTCCCATGAATTTTAGTCTATTATATTAGATAATTACCAATTTTAAATTGAATATATGATTCAAGGTTTTGTTTTCTCTATATGGTGTGTAAATTTGTTAGGCTAGTCTTCCTTTTATACCTTAAACACCTCTTGAGAAGATAATAAAATTTAAAGGTTTTATACATATACCTATAAATGTTTGTGTGTGTGTGTGTGTGTGTGTGTGTGTGTGTGTGTGTGTGTGTGTGTGTGTGTGTGTGTGTGTGTGTGTGTGTGTGTGTGTGTGTGTGTGTGTGTGTGTGTGTGTGTGTGATGTCATGTAATTGAGGTGTATTAATTCCTCTTCCCATGAATTTTAGTCTATTATATTAGATAATTACCAATTTTGAATTGAATATATGATTCAAGGTTTTGTTTTCTCTATATTTTTACCTATTGGATTATGTAGTAATTCATGATGGTAGCTTCATCCATATTCTTAGACCATGGCAAGCATGATTTATAACTGATTGAAATCATTATTTAAGGATTATTATCAGTATGGTATATTCAGGAAACTTAGCTTAACCCATATAAAATATATTGATAGAAAGTTGTTATGTGTGTTTAGAATCCTGGATACCTTGCATAATTGTCATTGGGAATAGTGTTCTCTTGGTTTCCATGTCCTGTGTTGTTATGATCTCTGATGACTTAGACGGTTAATAATAACCTTTCTAATCTTATGTACATGGGTATGCAAAGCATGTATCACTTGGTTCAATAAGTGAGGTTTAGGTCAATTATGTAGTCTAATATACAACTTCAAAGTTTTTTGGGGTTATTTCAACTAGTATTAGAGAAATGTTTCTTCTCTATAGAACTCTAGGTTTGGTGGAGTTGCTACATAGTTGCCAATGAGTTATCCTGATTAGGTAGAATTGTGATGCAATTCCCAAAAAACTCAACCTCTTAGACTAAAGGTTAAGGTGTTATGTTATTTTTGATTGATTATTGTTATAAATTTCCATGCATTAAATAGAAGAAATGATTCTAAGTAATCTGATTTTTCTCTTATTTTATTGGTTATCATCCCCTAGCCTTGGTCTAAGTTAACCCTTCCTGAATCTAGTTTCATCAAGGTAAGTCTCACTTATCAATCATTGACTTCTATGGGTAGGTCAATGGGAGATAGGTGATACAAGATTCACTCTTAGAATCATGGAGAATGATGTACAAATATATATGGTCAGCTTGTATGGGTGAGACTTACTTATGTATATGGAACATTATGACCTAGCGAAGACTAAGGGTTTAACTTAAAATTGGAGGGCATGGTATGGTGTGAAAAGGACTAAATTTATTAATTAAGTTATCAAAGTTGAGGTTTCCTATCATGAAAAGTATTGTATCAAACTATTAAAAACCTATTAATGTGCATGAACATGCTAGCCAACATCCATACTATAGATGGTTTTTAGTGGAGTGGACACATATCCATGGGGTGAGTTGCTTGTGGATATCAAGGCTACCCTATCTCTTATTTTTCTATGGATGACAAGTTTATTATGTAGAATATTTTCATAATGACATTTTCAAATAGCTATGGTGAGAATCCATAGTTATGTTTTGGCCTAGGAGTCACTTTATATGAATGGGGCAGCTTTACATCATTTTTATTGAGATAACAATGACTAGGAAGCATTGGCCCATCCTATGTGTTAGATATTTTAGTAAATCAAGCAGGTTTGGTTCTTCATGTTGTTATTTGGATGGCTGATTTCATCTATTATACACTCTTATAATTAGGAAAACTCTTATAGAGCTGAAAACTTATGCATTTTAGCTAAGTTAGGCTTGGTTTTGATTAGCCTTTATTGGGTTAATTGGACAAAGCTAGTGGTTTTGTGTCTTCAAGAAGGAGTGAATCTATTTAATCTTAACATGTATATACAGATATTGGATCAGTTTTACATCTATGACACATGTTTTACTCATGGATATTCTAGTTGATTCGAGATAGGTTATACACCGATGGGGATGTCTATTCAGACTTAATTTCATCTTGGCACTATAAGGATGTTTTTGGAGATGTTAAATATGTCTTGAATTTATGAGTATGTTTATTGAAAGATCTAATGGAACTTATTGATTGTGATTAATTATGATTCCTAGAGTAGTGATATGGTACTCTCCTTGAGCCTTGGCTAACTAAGCTCACCCTTTCCCCAATCAAAGTTGTATTAAAACAATCTTATCCATATGACCCTTGACATGTTATATTTAGCCAATCAATTGAATTTTGATAAGATTATTATTATAATTTTAAGATAATACCTAGATTTCCATTAAGTACTTGCATGAGTAAGCCATCTGATGAGGTTAGGGTATGCTATCTTCAGAGAACCAATGGTATGGCTCAATCCTAGAGGGCTTGATGGGGTGAGTATATTTGACTTGCATGAACAAGTTAAGAGTTTTACAATTGATTATTTAATACCATTTATAAGACTTGATTTCATCTTGGCACTATGAGAATATTTTTGAAGACATTAGATATGTCTTGCATCTATGAAGATGTTTATTTCAAGATCTAATGGAACTTGTTGATTGTGAGGAATTATCATTCCCAAAGTAGTGATATGGTACTCTCCTTGAGCCTTGCCTAACTAAGCTCACCTTTTCCCTAATTGAAGTTGAATTAAAACAATCTTCTCCATATGACCCTTGACATATTATATTTATTTAATTGGTTGAATTTTGATAATCTTATTATTAGAATTTTAAGATAATACCTATATTTCCATTTATTACTTGCATGAGCAAGCCATCTGATGAGGTTGGGGTATGTTATCTTTAGATAACCAATGATATGGCTCAATCCTAAAGGGCCTGATGGGGTGAGTATGATTGACTTCCATGAACAAGTTGAGAGTTTTACAATCAATTATATAATACCATTAATAGGTCTCTAATGTCATTTACATCGCATCTAAACATCAGGTGGATTGATGTAGATTCATAGACATTCATGCTTCACACACCTGTGTTTGACTATTGTAATGTGGAAAATACCTTAGCATAGTTACCTATACCTGAATGTGTATGTATCTTATGCTACTCCTTCTTCCATGTACATTGTTCTATGTTATTGTATAAACTTGTGAGATGTTAAAGTGTTTAACCACATGAAATGTGTGAAATTTTATTCTATCCAATGGTTGTCTAGGTGTTCTTGTTGTGTTATACATGTGATTATTGTGTTTTTAAACTATAAAAAATGACTATAATCACTTATGTAATATAATTTTATTTGAAATTTAAATCCCTTATAAAGTTGCCAAGGTATAGTGTTGTGATGTAAGTTGTTATCCCACATCATTGTTCTAGCTATGAACATTGACACAAGTGTGAGTTTAAGGTTAAAGAGATGCTATTTATATATTAGATAAATCTGGTATGGGATAGGGAGTGGAGTCTCTTATAGGCTAAAAATCCTCTCCACCCATTTGCACAAGGTAGCCACTTGATTCACTCAGAGTGTGCAAATGAGAGCCTCATATTGGTCATGGGACCCTCCTACATAATGATCGCCTTATGATTTAGTATTCTTTATCTCCATCTCTAAGGTTATTATGAAACAACCTATGTATAATCCCCTCATGTAAACCTTGTGAAACACTAACTGGTGCTACATTATTGGCATGTGTGCATAGCAATAATGGGCCACTTTCTAAAATGCATGCAAATGTTGGCATGTGCATATACATACATTGTGATTGAGGTATTTCCTTGAAATACTTTATATATATATATATATATATATATATATATATATATGTGTGTGTGTGTGTGTGTGTGTGTGTGTGTGTGTGTGTGTGTGTGTGTGTGTGTGTGTGTGTGTATGTATGTATATATGTATATGTTGAAATGCATGCAAATGTTGGCATGTGCATATACATCTGTTGTGATTGAGGTATTTACATATAATCCCTATTTTACACACACACACACACACACACATATACATATACATATACATACATACATACATACATATATAAATATATATAGGTATGAGTATATATTTTTATATTGTTTTATGCATGACTAGATAGTATGTTCATTTTGTGTTTGGTATGAACACTAGAATTCCTGATAAGTCATATTTTTCTATTTTGGGTACCCATCTTTCTTTATATTTATATTTATATTTACTACCATGAGATAAGTGTAGTATAATGGTGGAACTCTGATTCTTGTAACCATCATGTGAGCTCACAAGTGTTTGGAGAGCATATGGTTAACCTTTAGGGTAGCATGCATGACCTAGGTTGGCTTCTCCTATTATTCAATGTGGATAATGTAGGATGTTGCATTATCCCTTGAATGGTATTTTTTTTGTTTGGAAGTAATCATTCAAAGTGGATTACTATCTTGTTGTAGCATTCTATTATGAATACTGGTTAAATTATGTGTGAGGCATAATGTGTGTTGGTATAGACACTAATTTAGGGTCAGATTATATAGTTAAATTTTGATGGGATTGTATGAATTACAACTACTATCATGAAATTTTCAATTTTATGGGTATGTTCTCCTCTTGATAAAAGGGACATTTAGCTAGTGTTTGGTTTTCTAGCAAATGTTTGATCTATATGGTATAAAGTTGTTAAAACATGCCTATTTTTCTCAAGCTACCAGCCATAAAAGATATGCTTAGAAGGTAATGGAAGCCTTTTGTTGGCCTTTATTCAGTTTGGAAAGTTCCTTCCCATAGTTGGTATTGTTATTTTGCTTGGGAAGTCAATCCTACACAAATGACTCAATTTTAAGAGTTTTTTAGAACTATGTTCAAATGGTGGTATACCGTTGGTGTTTTTACTATATTAAAGCTAATTTGAAGTTGTTAGAACTTTGAAAATGCTATAATTATTTATTTTGGTTGTCAATAAAGGACTTGTACATCATAAACATGAAATTTTACCCTAATGTTTGGACATTATTTCTACATGACTTGTGATAGCTTCATATTTTCATCTAGTGTCATAAAATGACATGTGAATAAGTAAGACTTTTCTTATGCCAGTAATTATGATTTATGATGGAAATAACAAGTGTACCTTACTTGTATCATGTAGTGAATTCCATTGATTTACTATTATGTAAACTGATGGGTTTTATAATTAATATTATGATTAAGTAGTTAAAATCCTTGTTTAGAGAGGGATCAAATCCCTAGGGAGAACCAAGTCCTTGGTTGTTGATTTAGTCATTATGATAGGTCCTCTCTAAGAGGGGGAGGATGTCATGATCCTACACTTGTGTACACTAACCTGATTGCTTAGATGATTAATTTAGTATGTGTATGGTTGATTATTATACTCCTTACATAACTAGACTTCATTATTATTCTGATGCTATGATATTAGGCTTCATGTTGGTATAGAACATGTGTATAATGGTTGTTATACTTCCTTGTTTAGCTGGATTATGTTGTCAGATCCTGATGCTATGATGTATGATTTTAGGTTGATGCATTTATCTATTTTATAATTTTTCATGTGATGGTGTATGAGATATTGATGTATTTGATACTCGATTATAGTCCATTAATTTTCTATCATTTATATTAATTATTCAACTAGATACTATTAATAGATCCACTTGGTAGTTGCAAGTACTAACTATGGGCTAGGCTATATGCTAGTGTTGGCTCTTGGGGTAGTAGGAGTGGTTTTGAGCAATCAAATGATTTCCAATAGGTAAACTGATAATCTTGATTTGTGTCATGTTTTTATAATATCATGTTATACATAAGTTTGGGACTCAAAAATAGTATTGTTGTTGTGTTTAGTTGTGTTAGTTGATAGTTCTTTTCTTGATTATCCCTATTTCAAAATGTGTACCTTTATGTCTTATATGATTTATGGATTGTCCTTATATTACCAATCTCCACTCTCAGTAATCTCAATCTCCATGCCTTCAAGGTAGTATTGAATGAAGTGAATGGAAATCTAAAGCTATGAGTGTTTATGGCAGTTGAAGGGGGATAATCATGTTCTATTAATCACCTTAATGTATTTGTGTAATCTTTATACATATATAATTATCTATATATATATATATACCTAGACACACACACGCACACACATAAATGGGTGTAAGGTATATACATTTATATATAATTAAATATAGATACACTGGTATATATATAAATATATTTCTATATATATAGATATTATTTTAAGTGTATATATATATATATATATATCTACAAGGGAGAGCCATGATGGCACGGTGGTGGGCAAAGAGTAGGATAAGGAAGGAGTTGGTAGGGGGAGGTGTAAGGGAAAGGTGATGGGATAGGAGTAAAGAGGGAAGTGGGAACATGATGAAAATAAAGGGAAATGAGGAAAGACACAATGAAGGTAGAAAAGATGTAGGGGAGGGTACAAAAGCATAAGGAATAAGGTATGGGGACAAACATGTGGGACACATTTTTGAAAAAGAAGAGATACATCAATGTGATAGAAGGAAGGGGGAGAAGAATGACTTGGGGAGCATCAGAAAGAAGTTGTGGAAGAAAGGAAAGTATGGGTGTGGTATAGAAATATAGCAGAGGACAAAGTTAGACTATAGACATCTAAGAAGGAGAGTGATGAAATCCGCATGAAGGGAAGGAACACAGTAAACATTATGTGATATAAATTAATTTGGTTGTAAAAGTATGTGAAATGACACACCAGATATTATGTATGTGTGTTTGTGTGTGTGTGTGTGTGTCTATATATATATATATATATATATATATATATATATATATATATATATATATATATATATATATATATATATATATTGGGGGAAATTTTATATAGCATATTATAATAATTAATGTTTTGGGCTTATGAGGAATAATGTTATGTGAAACATTAATAGGTTATTTCCTGGTCAAAATTTTTTTAATCTTCATTCCCTAAATAATTAAAGATGACTATAAAAACATGTATGTGGTTGGAGTAGAGTCTCCTAGCTACTATTTTTATTGATGAATTATGTCTAGTATTTATTGTGGCACTTTGTATACTTGGTGTTTTTTTAAATTTTAGGAAGGGGAAAGGCCCCATTAGTATCATCATCTCATGATGGTAGTTTCTAGTTTTATTTAATCCATTTAAATGGTTATTATTTTGATTAACCCCCATGACCTGATTCTTATTAGTCATAGATCATATGAGGTCATGAGACCTCATGATGATCTCCTAAATCCCTTGCCTTGATTATTGAATTAAAATTAATTGATAGTTATATTATTGTTAGAAATATTACTTCCCCATGGTCTCTTCAGATTCCTAGCATGTTTTCTATCACTGAGTTACTTGATTTTCATGCTTGGCTGAGTTTATTTCTAGACCTTAACTTCATTAAATGTAACTTCAAGTTTTATGTTATGCTTTTTAGTTTTTTTTATGACTATAGGGAGTGTATCCTAGGTAGTGATTATGCCTTGTGTTGGTGTTATGATATTGTGATGTGATGTCTATTGGTTTTGTACCCAACTTGCTTAGAACTTATTCCTTGTCGCTATTTACCAAAACCATCATCTAACTTATGGTTCAAGGTGGTCAGGGCCACTTATAGAGGTCTCATAGGGATGGTTAGGAGGACTTGTCCTAGCTATTGTTGTTTCTCCATATTTGGATGACTTTGTGCATTGGTATGATATATTTGGTAGTGTTATTTACATATAGTTATCTCTTTACTAGCTTAGATGTATATATATTTCATATAGCATGACTAGTGGTTGTGGTTATAAATACTTTTATTAGATTTCAGATTAGTTATAGTTGGATCTTGGTATGTTAACCTTGTGTTTAGCTAGGTATCCTTTAGAATTCATGAAATTCTAGTTTATGTTGCTGAGTACGATGTATTTTATTAGAACTCCCACATAGTTATGAACTCACTTTTAATGTACTTGGGTTTTATATTGTGTTGTTAAATGGATATTCATTCAATGCTTTAATGTTTCATGATATTATTATTATTATTATTGATTCTTATTATATCATTACATGCCTAATCTCTCTTGTAGTTGTAATTTGAAACTGATTTGATACACCAATATGGAAATGTTTCATTATACCATCTTTTATAACTTCAAACATGATCATATGATATAAACTACCATGGTAAATTTGATTATTTATGGTTTACGAAAATAGTTGCTTATGTTATGTTTACGTATATTTGACTTATAGTCTTGGATTGATAGTTTTTTACTAATTGCTAATGCCTTGTTAATAGATTTCCAATACTAATGCTATATTGGTAAATTGCCTTGTTATTCATACTATGGATTATTTCATAGGTGATCTTATACATGATTTCATGTCGCATTGATTGTCTTATGCCATTTTATCAAACTTATATATATACTTCCTTAATTTGAATCATTGTGAAGATATTGAACTAGTGATTACATAAGCAATGGATTATATATAATTGGATTCCTTGACATGCTTGAGTATTTTGGCTAATATCACTAGTAAGTTAGATTCTTAAATTTAATCATAACTAATATGATCTACCTAATTATATTTTTTATGTACCTATGCTTACAGTCACTTTATTTTATAACATAAGAATATAAGACTACCCATAGATTAAATTTATGCATGGAGTATAAAGGCTCCTTGGGTGTTCTAATTTGTATATGGTAATATGAGAGGTTTTATATGGTGATATTGACAAAAATTGCAAGTTATGGATAGAGAAGGCAATTCTTAGACCCCTTGCAATGCGAGGTAAAGGAAATGTTATTTGATAACTTCCCCTATTTGTATGCTTACATAAATGAAGTGACTACAAATGTATATGTGGATATCATTATTGCATGATGGATATAAATATTAACCGTACCTCATGTTGGCTAGAAATCCTCACTAGATAGGCATGGATATTGGTAGGATTTGGGGAGTGTATTAAGCTTGTATAAAGCTTGACATTTGTATGCATTGGTAACCCGATTCATTTGGAACCATTACATGCTTGAACAATTTATATTGGGCATAGGTTGATCATGTTACTCCTTTATGTTGACATAACTTAGTAATATATTGTATGAAGTGAGTTGATTTACTAAATAACTCCTTTAGGAAAATAAGAGGTTAATGCTAAAAAAAAAATCATACACAATAAATTCCTGATTATAGGATTGGATAAATGCTAATGTGGGTGTGTAAATTCATTAGGATAGTGTGCATTTTCTACCTTAAACACCTATTGATAAGACAATAAATGTTAGAGATTTTATACATATACCTATATATGTGTGTTGGGGGGCGGGGGGGTGCGGTGGGTGGGGGGGATTGTCTTGTAACTGAGGTGTATTAATTCATTTTCCCATCATTGGTAGTCTATTGTATTGACTAATTGCCAATTTGAAATCAATTATAATGATTCAAGGTTTTTCCACCACTGTATTATTACTTATTGGAGTATGTAGTAAGGCATGATGATAGATTCATCCATGTACATGGAGTGTGGAAAAAATATTAAGAATCAATTGAAATAACTCTTTTAGGACTATTATCCCTATGTTATATTCAGGAGCCTTACCTTAACCCATTTACCTTATATTGATAGTGGGTTGCTATGTGTGTTTAGAATGTTGGATACCTTACCTGATTGCCATTAGGGATGATGTTATCTTAGTTTACATGTCATGTCTTATTATGATCTTTGATGAATCAGAAGGTTAATATTGAACTTTATGATCATGCATATGTGGGTATGTAAAGTGAGTATCACTTTCTTTAACAAGTGAGGTTTATGTCCATTATGCATCTATTTTGTACATTGATATACAACATAAAAAAAAATTGAGGTTGTTTCATCTAGTATATGATAAGTTTTTCTACTCTAGGGAACTTTGGGTTTGGTAGAGTTGATACATGGTGGCCAATGAGTTATCCTAATCCAAAAAAATTGTGAAGCAATTCCCAAGACACATAACCTCTCAATCGAAAGGTTATGGTGTTTTTGTTTTATTATTGATGTAAAGTTCCATGCATCACTCAGAAGAAATGATTTTAAGGAATCTAGTATTTCTATTATTTTAGTGTTTATCTCCCTTAGGGTTGGTCTAAGTTAACCCTTCTTGAATTTGGTTGCATCGGGGCAACTATCAACTATGAATCATTGGCCTGTATGGGTAGATCAATGGGAGATAGGTGATATAGGCTTCACTTTTAAAATCATGGGAAATGATGTTTAGATATTTATCGACAACTTGTATGGGTGAGCCTTCTTTAGGTACTTGAAACTTTATGACATAGGGAAGACTGAGGGTTCAACTTAAAGATGGAGGGCATGATAGAGTAAAAAAGGATTGAATTTATTAAATAAGTTAGTAAAGATGATATTTTATATCATGAAAATGATTTCATAAAAATATTAGTAACCTTTGAATGTGCATGGACATGCTAGCTAAAATCCATACTATGGATGGTTTTTAATGGAGTGGACACAAATCCATAGGTTGAGTTTCTTACAGATAGCAAGGCTACCTTATCTCTTATTTTTTTGTTTATGACAGGTTTGTTATGTACAATCTTCTCATAATGACATTGTAGAATAGTTATGGTGAGCAGCCATAGTTATGGTTTATCTTAGGAGTCACATTACATGACTGGGGTAGCTTTAAAACCTTTTTATTGAGATAACAATGCCTAGGAGACATTTTCTATCTTATGTATTGGACCTTTTAGTAAATAGAGGAGGTTCTAATTCTTTATGTTGTTCTTTCATCTATTATACACTCTCAAAGGTAGGTAAACTCTTGTAGAGATGAAAACTTATGCATTTTAGCTAAGTTAAGCTTGGTTTTGGTTAGGCTATGTTAGGTTAATTAGATGAAGATAGTGGTTTTATGTCTCCAAGAAAGAGTGAGGTAGCTAGTTTTAGCATGTTTATAACTATCTTGGATTGGTTTTACATCTATGATGTACGCTTTAATCATGAATATGTTTGATTCCATGCATATGTTGGTTGATCCTGGTTGGGTTATACATGCATGGGGATATATATTATAAAATGATTTCATCTTATCACTACGAGGATGTATTTGGAGACATTGGATATGTCTTTCATCCATGATGATGTTTATCAAAAGATCTATTGGAAATTACTGATTGTGAGGAATTGTGATTCCCACAATAGTGATTTAGTACTCTCCTTGAGCCTTGGATAAACTCACCCTTTTCCTAATCAAGGTTGAAATAAAATAATATTCTCCATGTGACCATTGGCATGTTATATTTAGTCAATTAGTTGAATTTTGATAAACTTGTTACTGGGTTTTTAAGATAATACTTGGATGTCCATTAATTGCTCGTATGAGTAAGTCATTTGATGATGCTTGGGTATGTTATCTTGGGAGGACCAACGGAATGACTCAAGCTTAGAGGGCTTGATTGGATAAGTATGATTGAATTGCATGAGAAAGTTAATATTTTTATGATTGATTACGTGATGCCATTAATAGGTATCTGATGTTGTTTACATGGCATCTACACATTAAGTAGACTGATGTAGATTCATAGACACTCATGTTTCACACACCTATGTGTTTCACTATTGTAAAGTGGAATAAATTTTCATAGATACATATACCCTGATGTGTATTTATATTATGATACTCCTTCCTCCATTTACATTATTTTATGCTATTGTATAAACTTGTAAGATGTGAAAGTGTTTAACCACATGAAATGTTTGAAATTTTATTGTATCCAGTGATTGTCCAGGTGTTCTTGTTATGTTATACATGTGATTATTGTGATGTTAAACTATATATTATGAATTCAAGTACTTATGTGATATAATTTTATTTGAAATATGAATCCCTTGTTATATTTCCAAGGTATGGTGTTGTGATGTATGTTGTTATCCTGCATCATTGTTCTAGCTATGAACATCACTGCAAGTGTGAGATTGAGGGTAAAGAGACACTATTTCCATATTGGATAGATTGGGTATGGGATAGGGAGTGGAGTCTCTCATAGGATGAAAATCCACTCCACCACTTTAAACAAGGTAGCCACCTGATTCATTCAGAGTGTGCACCATAATAGCCACATTTTGGCCATGGGATCCTCATACATAATAGTCACCATATGGTTTAGTGTTCTTTAGTCACCTCTATGAGGTTATTATGAAACAACTAATGTGAAATCCCCTCATTTAAACCTTATGAAGTACTGACAAGTCCTACATTGTGGACATGTGTGTACAACAACAAGGGGAAACTTTTCGAAATGTATGCATATATTGGCATGTGTGTATACACATGTTATGTATGTTATGTATGTATGTATGTATGTATGTATGTATTCTAGTATGAATATATATTTCTATATTGTTTTATGCATGAATCAATAGTACGCTAGTTTTATGTTTTGAATGAACACTACAAGTCCTAATCAAGTAGATTTTGATATTTTGGGTACCCATATTTATTTATTTTTATATTTACTACCATGAGGTAAGTGTAGTATGATGGTGGAGCTGTGATTATTATAACCATTATGTGAAATCACAAGTGTTTGGAGAGTATTCAGTAAACCTTTGGGGAACATGTAAAACCTAGGTTGGATTCTCATGTTATTCAACATGGATAGTGTGGGATGCTACACTATCCCCTGAATGGTATTTTACTGATTTAGAAGTAACTATTCAAAATGGATTACTATCTTGTGGTAGAATTTTGGGATGAATGCTATTTAAATTATGTATGAGTCATAATGTGTGTCAGTATAGATATTGATTTAGGGTTGGAATATATAGTTATATCATAATGGGATTGTATGAATTGTAACTAATATCATGAAAGTTTCATTTTTATAGGTATGTTCTCCTCTTGATAAGAGGGACATTCAGCTAGTGTTTGGTTTTATAGCAAATGTTTGATCTATATGGTATAGATTTGTTAAAAATTGCCTATTTTTTTCATGGTTCCAATCATAAAATATGTCCTTAGAAGGAAATAAAATCCTTTTGTTGGCCTTTATTGAGTTGGTAAAGTTTATTTCCACAGTTGGTATTGTTTTTTTTCTTAGGAAGTAACACCTACATAGGTGACTAAATTTTAAGAGTTTCTTAGAACTATGTTTTAAATGGTGGTATACCATTGGTATTTATACTATGTTAGATCTGATTTAAAGCTATTAGACCTTCACAAAGGATATAATTATTTATTTTAGTTGTTAATAAAGGATAGATGCATCATAAACATGGAATTTTACCTTGAATTAAGGAATGTATTTGGACATTATTTATACATGACATGTGATAGCTTCATATTTTAATCTAGTGTCATAAAATGACATGTGACTAGATAAGACTTTTATTATGCTAATAACTATGATTTATGCCATAAATAACAAGTGTACCTTACCTATATAGTATAGTGCACTCCCTTACTTTACTTTTATGTGAACTGATGGGTTTTCTTAATATTATGATTCAGTCCCCAAGAATAACCTAGTCCTCAATTGTTGATTTAGTCACTAGGATGACTCTTTTCTAAGAGGGGGAGGATGTCATGATCCCACCCTTGTGTACCTTGACCTAATTGCTTATATGATTGATTTAGCATGTATATGACTAATTGATACACTCATTGAATATCTAGACTACATTATTATTTTGATGTTGTGTGTTGGGCTTCATATTGGTATAGAGCATGTGTATAGTGGTTGTTACACTTCTTTGTTTAGCTAGATTATATTTTTAGATCCTGATGCTATGATGTATGACTTTAGGTTGATATATTTATTTTATTTATATTTATGCATGTGATGATGTATGATTTATTTACATATTTGTTACTTGATTATAGTCCATTACTATTCTATCCTTTTTTATCGATTATTGGACTAGATATTGTTGATGAATCCACTTGTTGGTTACAAGTACTAGTTATGGGTTAGGCTGGATGCTTGTGTTAGATCTTGGGGTAGTAAGAGTGGTTCTAAGTAGTTAGATGAGTTATGATAGGTAACCTAATAAACTTTATTTGTGTCATGTTTTTATAATCTTGTGTTATGCATGAGATAGAGACTCAAACTTGGTCTTCTTGTTATGTTTGGTTGTGTTAGTTGATATTTATTTGCTTCATTATGCCTATTTAAACATGTGCACCTTTATGTCTTCTATGATTTCAATATTTTCCTTGTCATCTCATTTTTCACTCTCAATAATCTCAATATCCATGCCTTCAAGGTAGTCTTGAATGAAGCAAATGACAACCTAAAGCTATGAGTGTTTATGGCATTTAAAGGAAAACACTCATATCCCATTACTCACCTCAATGTATATATTTGATCTCTATACATTTATATATATATATATATATATATATATATATATATATATATATATATATATATATATATATATATATATCTGTGTGTGTGTGTGTGTGGTAGATACATCCACTTGGATACACACACACACACACACACATCTATGTGTGTGTGTGTGTGTGTGGTAGATACATCCACTTGGATATATATATATATATATATATATATATATATATATATAAATACTAGTGTATCTATATTTAAATATATATAAATGTATATATCTTACACCCATTTATATATATATATATATATATAGATATATATATATATATCCAAGTGGATGTATCTACCAAGGAGAACCATGATGGCACAATGATGGCAAAGGGTAGGAGAAGGAAGGAGTTGGTAGGGGAAGGCGTACGGGACAAGTGACAATACAGGATTAAAAAGGGAAGCACGAGTAGGATGATGATGAAGGGATGTGAGGAAAGTCACAACTAAGGTAGAAAGGACATAGGGGAGGGTAGAGAGGCATAAGGAATAAGGTATGGGGAGAAACATGAATGACACATTTTTAAAAAAGTAGAGATACACCAAAGTGATAGAAGGAAGGGGGAGAATAATGATACAGGGAGCATGAGAAAAAAGTCATGCGAGAAAGGAAGGTATGGGTATGGGATAAAAATGTAGTAGAGGAAGATGTTAGAATATACATGTTTAAGAGGGAGAGTGATGAAAATGGCATGAAGGGAAGGAACATGAACCAAGAAGAACCCAAGGCTTTTGCTTCAAAAATTGGAGCTTATACTTTTCCTTTTTCAACTAGCTTATCCTAGTCTATAATATCCAAATAAGATGTTTTGTTACTATAATTATGAATTGGAGTTATATATTTTGAGGATTAAATAAGTATCTAACACCTAGGTAAAATAATAAAATTTTCTCTTCCTTACATGAAATTACAGATATAAATCATGTTGTTCATTTTTTTATTATTGATAATTTTGTTTATTGATGAAAATTTGGCCTACTCTCAATATTACTAAAATGTTTATGGTCTATTTAAGTGGTTTATCTAGGAATGTATTAGAGTTATACTATTTCCTTAACATATATGTGAATGGGTAATTCTCAACTACATCCTTATTTGGGTCTTGATAAATATTATATCCCTTCAATACAAGTTGCTTTACCTTGTTTTGGTGGATAAGAGTTTTATGAAATATTTTCAATGAATTATATTTTATTTACTTATGTAAATATCCACAAAAACCTACTATGTTTTTATATTCCTTGGTTAATTTTAGATTTGTATGAAAATAAGACACCATGCCCTATTTCCCTCTGTTGCACAACTACAGAAGTCCAATCAGAAGTAAAATTATGAAATTAGACTGATTGTCATAGTTGGCATTTATATGTTTTCATTTGAATGATTGATTGGGCTTCATGACATTAGATGTGTATAAATTATGTGGTTGGTTTCTATATGTAATCTCTCCTAGAGGAAAAATAGACATGAGTTTAAAATAATAAGGGCCAATATTTTGGTGACCATTGTATTTTCCCAAATTATGTAAAAGTCAATTTGGGGGTTATATTTTTAAGACTATAAATTGATTATTTATTTGCCCATATAATTTACTATCCTTTAACAAAACCATATTCAAATTATTCACCTATGATGAATTTGGGATCTTTAGTTGATTATTTTTATTTGAATAATTAGTTTTTAGATCATCAGTATAAATTCCTATTTTGAATTAAAAATCAAGTTAGAACCTTGAGATTTAAAAAGGGTTGAGTTTTTCATCATTAACCTTCTCCCATAAATTGATTCAATTATAAAAGTATGAGAAATGACACACTAGCCTTTTGTTGACTTTTAACAAGGGGAAAGGCCCCATTAATATCATTATGAAGAGGGTTTCCAATTTTATTTAAGCCATTTAAATAGTTATTGTTTCACTTATCCCCATTGACCTGATTCATATTAGTCAAAGATCATATGAGGTCATAAGACCTCATGAATATCTCTTGAATTACTTGCTTTCATTATTGACTTAAAATTGATTGATAGTTATATGATTATTAGGATCACTATTGTCTATGGTTTGTTTGGATTGTTGGCTTATTTTCTATGTTTGGCTGAGTTGCCTAATTTTCATGCTTGGATGAGTTTATTTCTAGCCCTTGACTTGGTTGAATGTAACTACAAGTTTTATGTAATTATTTTTAATCTAATTATGATTGTATCAAGTATAACCTAGGTGGTGACTTTACCTCATGTTTGTGTTATGATATTGTGATGTGATGTCTATTGGTTTTGTACCCAACTTGCTCAAAACTTCCTCCTTGACCCTGTTTGTTGAAACCGTCATATAGATAATGTTTGGGTGTGATTAATATCACCTATGGATGGATCATAGGTATGATTATGAGGGCTTGTCTTTCTTGCTAATATTGATCCATAGTTTGATGACTTTGTGGATACGTATTATGTACTTGGCAATGTTATTTATATGTTGTTATCTCTTTACTAGCTTAGATGTATATTCATTTCATATAACATGACTAGTGGTTTCAGTTGTAAATACTTTAATTTGATTTTAGATTAGCTGTAGTTAGCTCTTGGCATGCTATCATTGTATTTTTTTAGGGACCCTTCAAATTCAAGAAGTTCAAACTCATGTTGTTGAGTACAATGTATTTAGTTAGAGCTCCCACATAGTTATGAATTCTCTTATGATGTAATTGCATTTTACCTTGGGTTATTAAAAGGATATTTATTCTAATTCTTTAATGTTTCACCATATTATTATTATTATCATTTATTCTTATTATGTCATTACATGGCTAATCTCTCTTGTAGTTGTAATCTAAAACTGGTTTAATACACTAATATGGAAATGTTTTAGTATACCATCTTTTAGAACTTCAAACATGATCATTGATATAAAATACCATGGTAAATTTGATTAATAATGGTTTAGGAAAAGATTTAATTATGTTATTATTAAGTATACTTGATTTTTAGTTTTGGATTGATAGTTGTTTTGTAATTGCTAATGCCTTGCTAAAAAATTTCTAATACTTATGTTATATTAGGAAATTTCTTTGTTATTCATACTATGGATTATATGGTAGGTGATGTTGTAAAATATTTTGTGTGGATTTGATTTTATTATACCATTTTATCAAAATTCTATATATACTTCCTTAATTTGAATCATCATGAATCTTCTATCTAATGATTGCATAGGCAACAGATTCTACATAATTGGGTACCTTGACATGAGTATTTTGGCTAAAATCACTAGTAAGCTATAATATTAACTAATGTGAGATACCTAATTATTATTTTTATTAACCTATGCTTACGCTTAATTTATTTTATAACATAAAAATATAAAACTACTCATAGTTGGATTAAATTTATTCATGCAATATAAAGATCCTTGGGAGTTCTAATTTGTATGTGGTAATATGAGAGGTTTTACATGGCAATATTGACACAAATTACTATTTATGTCTATAAAAGCCAATTCTTAGACCCCTTTCAATGTGAGGTAAAGGAAATTTTATTTGATACCTTCCCTTGTTTATATGGTTACATAAATGAAGTGACTACAAATGTATATGTAGATATCATTCTCACATGATGGATATAAATATTAACCTTACTGCATGTTGGATAGAAATACTCACTAAGTAGGCATGGTTTTTGGTAGGATTTAGTGAGTGTATTAATCTTATGTCAACCTTGACACTTGTATGCACTGGTAACCCCGTTCATTTGGAACTATTGGATGCTTGAGTAAGTTATATTGGGCATAGGTAGACCATCCTACTCCTTTATGTTGACATAGCTTAGTAATATATTGTATGAAGTGAGTTGATTTATTAAATAGCTCTTTAAGGAAAATAAGAGGTTAATATTACAAAATTTAATCATATAAAATAAATTCTTGATTATAAGATTGGCTAAAATGATATTTTGGGTGTGTAAATTCATTAGGCTAGCGTGCCTTTTATACCTTAAACACCTCTTGATAAGACAATCAATGTTAGATATTTTATACATATACCTACACACACACACACACACACACACACACACACACACACACACACATTGTGTGTGTATGTGTGTGTGTGGGATACCATGTAATTGAGGTGTATTAATTCCTCTTCCCATAATTATTAGTCTATCATATTGGCTAATTGCCAATTTGAAATTGATTGTAACGATTCAAGATTTTATTACCACTATAGTATTACTTGTTATAGGATGTAGTAAGTCATGATAATAGTTTCATCCATGTACTTAGGACTCAATAATCATTCTTAATAATTGATTGAAATCATTCTTTAAGGACTATTATCCCTATGGTATATTCAAGAGCCTTAGCTTAACTCATTTTCACTCTATTGATAGTGGGTTACTATGTGTTTTTAGAATGTTGGATACCTTACCTTATTGTAATTAGGGCCGATGATCTCTTGGTATCCATGTCATGTTTTGTTGTGAACTATGATGACTAAGAAGGTTAAGATTAGCGTTTATAATCATGTGTACGTGGGTATGCAAAGCATGTATCACTTACTTCAGCAAGTGAGGTTTGGGTCCATTATGCACCCATTGTGTACTCTGATATACAACTTCAAAAAAAAATTGGGATTGTTTCACATCAACATCAATCTCCAATAAGGAATTTAATTTGTAATTTGAATGATCTATGTTTTATTTTTATAAAATCTAATTTTCAATCCATTTTAGATATAATGGCACTAATTGCATTGTAATTTTATTTTTTATCTTCAAGTCCACTTCTATCCATATTTCCAACCAAACACAAAGTAATTATTAGTTCTATTACAATTTATTTATGACAATCGATCACATTGTAATTATTTGCTCTATTCTAATCTAGTTTTGGCCATACTACCAAATGATCTCACTATAATTTTTTATTCTATTTTGATCGAGTTGTATCCATACTACTAATTGATCACACTATAATTATTGTTATATTTTGATCTAGTTTTTTCCATATTACCAATCAATTACATTATAATCCAAATTAAGATCTAGTTTTGGCCCTACAGATAATTGATCCTATCATAAAAGATTATGCAATTAGTGGTGTATTGTTTCATCAATATCAAGCTTTGATAAGAAAATTAATTTGTAATTTGAATGATCTAGTTTAATTTTTATAAAATTTAAATTTCTATTTAATTTGTCTATACTACCACCTATCACACTATTATTTTATTTATTATATTTTGATCTAGTTTTCCATATTGACAACTGATCACATTGTAATTATTTTTTTATTTCAATATGATTTTGGACATACTATCAATGGATTGTACTATAATTTTTTATTCTATTTCAATCCATTTTTGGCCATACTACCAACCTATCCCACTATAATTTTTTACTCCATTTTAATCCAGTTATATCCATACTATCAATTCCTCCTAATGTAATTGTTGTTATAGTTTGATCTAATTTTGTTCATATTACCAGTTGATTACATTGTAATAAAAAATAATATATGGTTTTCTCCTACAACCAATTGATCATATTTTAAACAAAACTATGCTATCAGTCATGTACTACATCATCAATGTTAATCTCTAACAAGGAATTTCATTTATAATTTTAATGATCTAAGTTTTATTTTTATAAAAATATAAATTTTGATCTAGTTTGGATATAGTACCACTAATCAAACTGTAAGTTTATTTATTATAGTAAGTTACAATTTGACCATATTACCAACTAATCACACTGTAATTGTTTGTTCTATTTTGATCTATTTTTTGGCATAATACCAACCAATCACACTATATTTATTTTTATTTTGATCTAATTTTGGCCATAATACAAAATTATCTCATTATAATTATTTATTCTATTCCAAGTTAGTTATAGCTATACTCCCAATAGATCACATAATAATTGTCATTATATAGTAATCTAATTTCTATCATACTACAAACTAATGGCATTGTAGTCAAAAGTTAGATTCATTTTTGGCCTTATAGTCAACTGATCCTATTGTAAAAAAATTGTGTCTTGAGTGGTGTACTATATCTTCAATGTCAAGATCCAGTAAGAAATATAATTTGTAATTTAAAAAATATATGTCTTATTTTTATAAACTCTGAATTTTAATCTAGGTTGTCTATACTACCTTTGATCACACTATAATTCTTTTTATTATATTCTATTATAGTATCAACCATAATGGCAATTGATCACATTGAAATTGCTTGTTATATTTTTATATGATTCTAGCCATACTACAAATCGATCACACTAAAATATTTTTTCTATTTTGATATAATTTTATCCATACTACCAACTGACCACACTATAAATGTTTATTTTATTTTGACCTAAATTTAGCCATACTTCCAACTAATTAAAATGTAATTTTTGTTATATTTTGATATGGTTTTGGCCATACTACCAATAATTTGTATTGTAATCCAAATTTACATCTAGTTTTATCCCTACAAAAATTTATCATATTGTAAAAAAATTTGTGTCTTCAGTGGTTTATTCCATCATCAATGTCAAGTTCTAGTTAGGAATTTCATTTGTAATTTGAAGATGTAATTTTTAATTTTATAAAATCTAAATTTTAATCCAGATTGGTTATACGACATTGATTGCACTATAATTTTAGTTAACATATTCTATTATGGTTTTGGAAATATTACCAATGGATCAAACTATAATTATTATTTTTTATTTCGATCTATTTATGGCCATACTTCCAACCAATCACACTATAAATTTTTATTTTATTATGATATAGTTTTGGCCATACTTGTAATCGATCACAATGTAATTATTTATTATATTATGATATTTTTTTGGCCATACTACCAATTGATTCCATTGTAATCCAGAATCATATCATTATTTGGCCTTATAGCCAACTAATCCTATAGTAGAAAACATGAGCCATAAGTGGTGTACTGGATTGCAAAATACAAGCTCATGTAAGGGCTTTCATTTGTAATTCGAATGATCTAAGTTTTATTTTTATAAAATATAAATTTTGATGTAGTTTGGTTATATTACCATCAATCACACTATAAATTTATTTATTATATTTTGATCTAGTTTTGGTCATACTACCAATTGATTATAATATAATTTTTTATTCTATTTTTATTTAGTTCTATCCATACTACCAACTGATCACACTATAATTATTTTTTATATTTTGATCCAATTTTTGCCATACTACCAACTAATTGGACTTTAATTATTTTTTCCATTATAATTTGATTTTTTCCATACTTCCAATCTATTAAACTATAATTATTATCAAATTCTAATATTATTTTAGCCATATTACCAATGCTTACATTGAAATCAAAATTTAGATATTATTTTAACCCTACATCCAAATAATCATATTTTTAAAAAGATGTGTCATTAGTGGTGTACTGCATCATCAACACCAAGCTATGGTAAGGAATTTTGTTTGTAAGTTTTATTTTTATAAAATATAAATTTATCTCTAGTTTCATTATATTTCCATTGATATTATGAAAGTTTTGTTTATTAAATTATGATCAAATTTTGGCCATACTACCAATTGATCATATTGTAATTGTTTATTTTATTATAATTTAGTTGTGGGCATACTTCCAGTAAATCACACTATAATTTTTTATTCTGATATACTTTTTTTCATACTTCCAACCAGTCACACTCTAATTTTTTCCTCTATTCATATCTATTTATAGTGATATTTTTGATTGATAACATTATAATTATTGTTATATTATGATTCACTTTTTTCCATATTTTTAACTAATAACATTGTAATAAAAATTTAGATCTAGTTTTGGCCATATAGCGAACTAATCATATTGTAAAAAAATCATGTAGAATAAATGCTATATTATACAATCAACATCAAGCTCTAGTATATAATTTTATTTTTAGTTTGAGAGATCTAAGTTTTATTTTTACAAAATCTAAAATTTGATTTAGTTTTACTACACTATCACTAATCACAATGTAATATTATTTATTATATTCCAATCCAGTGTTGGTCATACTTATAACTAATTGGACTATAATTATTTATTCCATTCTGATTTGGTTTTAGGCATATTGCCAAAAAAATTAAACTATAATTATTTGGTCTAGTCATACTGCCAAATGATCATAGTGTAATTATTTGTTATATTCTAATTTGGTTCTATCCATACTACTAGTTGATTACACTATAATAATTATTATTATTTTGATCCAATTTTGGACATAATTCCAACTCATTACATTGTAATGAAAATTCTATTCTAATTTTGGACATACAACTAATTGATCCTATTATAAAAAAAATGTGCCATTAGTGGTGTACTACAAAATCAATGTCAAACTTTGATAAGTTATATCATTTGTAATTTGAATGATCTAAGTTTTATTTTTATAAAATCTAAATTGCTATCCAATTCGTCTATACTTCCACTAATCACATGGTAATTTTATTTATTATATTTGGATCTATTTTTATCCATATTGTCAAAATAAAGCATTCTAGTAATTTGTTCTATTTATATCTAGTATTGGCTATATTTCTAACCAATGGCACTATATTTTTTTTTTACATTTTGATCTAATTTGGCCATACTAACAATTGATCACACTATAATTATTTGTTCTATTATTATCTCATCCTATCCATACTACCAATTGATCACACTATAGTTATATTATGAAAATGTTTTGGCCATAATGATAACTGATAACATTGTAATCCAAATTTAGATATGGGTTTAGCCCTATAGCCAATTGATCCCATTGAAAAAAACTATCATTAGTTGTGTATTATGACATCAACATCAGTCTATGGTAATGAGTTTCATTTTAGTTTGAAAGATCTAAGTTTTATTTTTATAAACATTAAATTTCAATCAGTTTGGCTATAATACTATTGATTGTAATATAATTTTTTCAATTTTCTAATATGGTCTTGGCCCCAACTAAACACAATATATTTATTTATTCTAATCTTATCTAGTTTTGGCCATACTTCCAACTAATTATACTATAATTATTTGTTATATTTTGATACATTTTTGGCCATACTTCCAATTTATTTCATTATAATTGTTTACTCTATTCTAATCTAATTATGACTATACTCCCAGCTAATTATACTACATTTCTTATTATATTATGATCTAGTTTTGGCCACGGTATCAACAAATCACATTGTAATCTAACTTTGGATATTATTTTAATCTTATGTCAAATTGATCCTATTGTTAAAAGAGTATGTGTCATCAGTGGTATACTATAACATCTATTTAAAGATCTAGTAAGGACATTCATTTTTAATTTGAATGATTTAAGTTTAATTTTTAAATAATGTAAGTTTTGATATGGTTTGGCTATACTACAATCGATCACACTGTAATTTTATTTATTATATTATGATCTCATTTTGGACATATTAGCAACTAGTTACAATGTAATTGTTTTATCTATTCCAATCTTGTTTTGGCCATACTACTAATTGATTGCATTTTAATTATTTATTCTATTTTGATTTAGTTTTATCCATATTACCAATTGATTACATTGCAATTTTTTATTATATTTTGATATAGAATTGGCCATACTACCAATCGATCATATTGTAATTATTTATATATTCTGATATAATTTTAGCCATACTACCAACCAACTACATTATTATTTAGATTCATACATATTTTTGGACCTACATGCAACCAATCCTATTGTAAAAAAATATCCCCTTAATGGTGTATTACATCATCAATGTTAATTTTTTATAAGGGCTTTCATTTTTAGTTTACCAATTTATATCTTAGTTTTATAAAATATAAATTTTGATCTAGTTTGGATATGTTGCCACCAATCACATTGTAGTTTTTTATTATTTTTTGATCTAGTTTTGGCCATATTACAAAATGATCACATAATAATTATTTATTACTATAATAACCTATTATTTGACTCTTTTTTATAGACACTATTAGATGAATTAGCTTATTTTTTAGTATTAATCATCTTATGCTTAAATATAGATATTGATATGATGGTATAATGTAGTATCATACTCGGATCATGTGTATTGATGATGCCATCAGTATAGTCTTATTTTATGATGATTATTCAATTTATATTGACATGCATATGGGTTTTTCATGTAGAATAGATACTATTGATGCCATGTTTTAGTGGCTATAGGGATCATAGGTACATGAGCTAGGTCAGTAGTGGATTTTTTTAGTTGAGGTAATAATGGTGGAGGTATTGAGTATTTGGGTAATAACAACACTAGATAATAAATATAATGGTAATGAGCCATCTAGTCCTTAGGTAGTTGTAACATTTCTGATGTCTCTTCTTTTGTCATATTTTATTTATTTAATCTTGATTGATGTTTTGGTCTTTTATTTCACTTGATTACAATTGTGTCTTTATTTAGTTTTTATTATTTTCTTTGCTTCATGTCGTATGTGTTTTTGCTTAGTGATAGGCCATATTTTTATCTCAAATATCAATTTTATTTATTTTCCCACCAAAGGGATTAAATAATTTAAATACCGTATCAAAATTGTTAACTCCTTGCCCACCATGGATCGTATTATGATTAAAATTATTTAATCTAAGTCTTTTTATCTTGGATTTATTGCTAAGAGGCCTCAAACAGGTTAACACCATGGATTATAATGGTGTAGTAATCCATAATGGTCTTTATTTAATAACTACACAGGCAAGAAGTAACCCATACATAATTTCATTAATCAAATAAATTCTTGTTAGGCCATGAAGACCATAAAAGGGTTGTGGACTTTGGCCATGTATTATAGTTAAAAAATAAATATAAATTATATCTATTTATATAAAGAAATAAAAAGAGGAAATCAAAAATCAAAATTTTAATGATTAGGGTAAATAATAGCATGAGAGGTTGACTCTTCACCCATAAAAAAGATTAATCCATTATTTTGCTTGGAAAAAATACCATTTTTTGTGTGTTGGCTTATGGAAAAACCTTGGAGGGAAAATGGTGGCTATGGAGAGTGATGAAGGCTCAAAATTCATCCTGACAGGATATAATGGCTTGGGAAAATGTACCCCTAGGTAGAAAGGAAAAAATGAGGGCAAACCATGGAAGAAATGGATGGAGATATGCAAGAGTTTCATTTTTATGAAGGGTAATCAAGGAGAATTTTATTTTCTTCTTCATAGGGTAGATTGTGCCATGTAAGTGTTGCATTTTTAATTCTTGCTAGATTTTTGTCTTTTATGGTTGTGTAAGTCTCATGAACCCAGTTAAAATCTTACAAAATTATTCTATTTTGGTTTAAAATCAATTTAATGTTTGGAGTTTCATACTTGGATATTTGTTAAGATTACACCCAGTGTATAGGGTTCAAAAATTATCTTTATTATTGAAATGCCTTTGGGGATAAAATATTAAAACCCTAGCTATTTATTTTATTTTATTGATGGCTAGAAGTCTTTCCTTAAAATGGCCTTCTGGGTGTTTTCTTTTTTGTGTGGTATTTATATAATCGCCAAATGGGTGTCTCTTTTCTATTGTACTTATTTTATAGCTATTGAGTTTTTATTATTTATATTTTATTTAACCTGTGTATATAAATTTGACCCTATTGATCCTTATTGGCATTCTGTGTAGACATTGCACCATAGTCAAGCTTGTATATTTTTTATTTTGGCTTTTTTGGTTAGATTTTGGTGTATTTATAGTTATTGGTGCAAAATAATTATTTTCTCTTATTTCACCTCTTTCATTTTACTTCCTCAGGTTAAAATATGATTGATCTTGTTACTTTTCTCCTGGTTAAAAAAATTTAGATCTGGGTGTTTTATCCTATGTTGGATGCTTGATAGATTTGGCAAGCCCATTTATCCAAGTGACACTTGTGAAATTTTTGTGTAGTATTGTTAGCACTGTTGGTTCATGATGTTAATGTTACTCTATTTGATGATGTTGTGTAACTTCTATAAATTACTAAATGATAGCTAAAATATCTTATTCACACCTTTTCCCAAAGCTCAAATGCATGACTCCACCACCCAATTGATGGTTGGGGTGGTGACGACCACCAATTTTTATTTTTATTTTTTTTTTGGGGGGGGGGGGTGGTCATAGGATAGGTCATGTTAATGTGTGTGGATCATTTATTGGCTACTCTTTCATTATTGAGTTACATGATGTGGTTGGAGATATTCTTATATGGTTGCAGTGACTAAATGCTTTCTTGTAGCATGTTTATAAATTACTCTTTATAATTATTATTCCTACAATAACCTCTTACAAATATGAAATAATATGTTTCATTCTTCATACAAACCTAAAATTGAAGTAGTTTTTTTCTCATAACTTATAGAGTGATATCTAAAATGATTTAGAGATTTTATTCTCCTTTATTTAACCTTTGAAACACATATCTAAAGTATTTTTTTATTGAATATTAAGAGAGAAATTTGAATTTTAAAATGAATGTATTTTTACTACTTAAAAAGAGAAATATGTTACAGTAATGAAATGATATTCATGTAGCATGATTAAGAAGTTATTATTTTTACTTGGTAATCCTATAGCATCCACTTGTAATGTAAAAAATTATTCAATCTTAGTGTACATCTAGAATTATGTCAATGAAAATATATGGGTATGAGTTAAGTGTTCTTGATTATCATTATTGAGTCACTTCCAGCCCATGATTTCATTGTTGACATTATAAATTGCATTTTTAACATGAATATCATGATAAAGGTTTGATAGTGTTGATATTTAGTTAATAAGATAAAAGAATAGTATGCCGTGAGGAACATTTAGCCCAGCTATGATATTGCAAAGTTCTTTATCACATTATTTTTATGAAAGCTTATAGCAAATTAGATAATATTGTTGTGGCTCAATTGTAATTTTATCTTGTTTATGGATTCAAATAACTTCTTCTTATTGACTTGATAAAATTGGTGGCATGGTTAAACTAAGATCTTAAAAAACTTTATGCACTATTGTGCATGTGCATAACATTATTTGAATTAAGGAAAAAACTAATCTTGTAGGATACTTGGTAGACATTGTATTTATTATACTTATTGCATTATGATAAATAAGATTATTAAGGTTCAACCAAGTTAAAATGAATCTAAGCTGATTATTAGCTTGGTGTATGAATTTCTAGTGTGCTGGAATTTATTTCCTAAGATGTGTAATCTTTTGGTTTTATTATTTGTATGGCTGTAGTAAGTGTTTTTATTATTATTTTTATGGATGTATAAAGTGGTTATTTGTGTTATTTATATTGTCTTTGGTGTTGTCAAGTGGCCCTAATGGGTAGATATAACGTAATGTTATTACATGAATCTCTTGGGCATGGGTTATGCATAATAAATGATTTTTAATTTTTAAGAGGAAAGTTGTTAATAAAACAAGAAGTTTGATTCATTACACTAAAATTATAAAATAATGTGTGATTGTGAATCTGTGCATACTTGAATCAAGTGATTGGCATTTAAGAAATTTTAAAAGTAAATGATTATATATTAAAATATTTCATTTAAGTTGTGTTAAAGAATTGATATTTCAGTCATGCATATTTATCCTAAGAAGGATTTGGAAATTTGGCATTCCAAACTTGATCATTTTCATGCATATATATCTTGGAATTTTGTATTTTATTAAATATATTAAGGCATGAGTATATGATTAGATCATATCCCAACTTTGTCTAGTGTTAAGTGGGAAAAAAATAAACATGGTGCAATGATCCTTAAATTATAAGATCTTGGTACAAAGATCTTTATAGGATAATAACATTTCATACCTATTATATGTATTACTTTTAATGAGCAAGTACATCATTATAATCTTATACATTCTTATATAATGATGTAGGCATGCCTTGTCTTAGCTAATCTAATTATTATTTAGATCTAAATTTATTTGTGCAATGATTCTTTTACATTATGAGTTTTGAATTTTAAATACAATGTTGTATGTTTTGATTACTTAAATATTGGAAATGTTTTATGAAGGAAATTTTACATGCCTAAATCTAGTTATTGATTATGGGTGTACTATATAAATCCCAAGCACACATAGTGAACTATATTCATAATTCCACTTGCACTCTAAATGAAGTGATGCTTAATTTTTTTGGGGGTCATTTGAATTACATTCTAATCTAGTTTTGGTCATATTACCAATTTATCATGAAGTAATTGTTTGATCTATTATAATATAATTTTTAAGATACAATAATTGATCACACTATAATTATATGTTCTATTTAGTTCCAATTTAGGCCATACTACCAAATGATCACACTGTAATTTTTTTAATATTTTGATCCAATTTTTGCCATACTTCCAACCAATCACATTATAATGAAAATTTTGATATGGTTTTGGCCATATATAAAACTAATTCTATTGTAGAAAAAAATGTGTCATGCCATTAGTGGTGTACTACTTCGTCAACATAAAGATCTAATATGGAATTTCATTTTCAATTTGAACAATCTAAATTTCATTTTTATAAAATAAAATTTTCAAACTAATTTGGCTACACTATCACTGATCACACTATAATTATCTTTTTTATATTCCAATCTAGTTTTTTCCATAATACCAATTGATCACATTGTAATTATTTTTTCTAGTTTAATTTGGTTCTATCCATACTACCAACCAATCCCACTATAATTATTTTTCACATTCCTATCTAGTTTTGTCTGTTATACCAATTAATCACAATATAATTTTTTTCTATTGTAATCTAGTTCTTATCAAATTTATAATGGATCATGTTGTAATTATTGTTATATTAAGATATATTTTAAGCCATATTACAAACTATTGTGTTGTAATTTTACATTTCATGAAGACACCCCCATTGCACTCACACAGGTAACTATAGGTGTTTTAAGATTGGAGACAATAATTTTTTTCAAAATGGGACATCAACTCTATATCCTAATGGACAAAGTGTGGGTTTCATACTAATATATATTTTTACTTCAACCTTAAAAATGATAAATCATTGATTCATTTTAAGAGTAGCATTATAAATGAATATGTATTTAATGTGATAATTTTAATCATCCCTAATCTGATAATTTTGAGTCACAAAGTTGAGCATGTTGAGGATATCTCAAAAATTTCTCTTTCAACAAAAGAAGGTGAGAATTTTTATTTAATTCTAATATATGGAAACATTTCAAAAAAAAATTCTTATTTTTATGTCATTTAAAGATTCTTTTTGTCATGGAAAACATGCTATAAATGGAGATATAATAAAGGATACAACTTATAATATATGGTATGAACATAAGTTTTGCATATGATATCTAAATGATATTTTGAGGAATAGAGAGGTTAATAGGATTTGATATCAATTTTTAATTCTTTATATTCTTCATTTGGATAGAAAAGAAGTTCACAAGGGATCATGTAGGGTATTTTATGCATTTTAGCAAAGTTTCAAAGGATAATTTCTAAGGATTCATAAATGATATCTTCAAGATAAGTTAAACACTTAAATACAAAGTTCTAGATGATGTTTAACTAGATAATTATTCATACATGTCTATCATACTTAGATGTACGAAGGAAAATTCATAAAATATGAGATGAGAGGTATTCATGAAGTTATAAAAAAGTAGGAAGACTAAAGAATATTTAAGGAATAAGTGAAATGTTTCCTAAGTTTGGCTTTGGTAGGTTTTAGAGACATCTTAGACACAATAGTAGATCCTAACATGCATCTAGGCATAATCTAGATCTTGATGCACTAGTGAATAGATTTGGAATAAATTACCATGTGATGGAACATACCATGGAACCCAAAATGTGTCAAAGCATACATCAAAATTTTACCCTTGTCTAAACCTCCATCAGGTCACTCTTCCCTACCAAACATTACCTTGGGCTTTACAACTTATTTGGGCACACTGTAGACCTAGTCCCTATAAACACAAGTATTGAAACATAAATTCTTATTGGACATACTCTTGAACCTTGTTCCTTGTTCAAACACCCTCCATAATCCAATGCATGACTACAAAACTTGAAAAATCAAACACCATGATAGACACCCCTTAGGGTCCTAACCTATGTCTGGCATGCTATGAAAATCCACCCTATATATATAACACATGATCATATTTTGACCACTATTCAAAGACACTTCAAAGTCTACTTTATTTCAAAACTAGTTATGGATTTTTTTATTCATCCAAATAGGAGGATTTCATCAAACATCAAATCAAGCATCATGTTATATACATAGTTATTTGTAGTACATCATATTTCAAATTCAAATCCCCTAACACAAGAAGGGATTTATAAATAATTTGCATTCATATATCTTACATTTTTATGGTAAAGAATAAATGTAGTGCATAAAATATATTGTGGTTAGAACATTCATGATAGTGGACTACTTGAGGTAGTTACCTCTCTAAATTTAATGCTATATAAAGAACTGATCCTAACAATGGCTAAGTAATATGATGCAAAGAAGAGAGAAGTCAAGAATTAATTTAACATTATCAATACCAAAGTAGATTCTTTTTTAATAACCAAACTTCTCAGAAATAATTTGTCTTAATTTAAATATTGAACCCAAGTTATGAATTTTGACTATAAACACTTGGTGTAAAAACTTCATCTATAATTGATAAAATAAAGTGGGAGAATTATATTTGTGCATGTAGGCAAAGGTAAAATGAGATATATCCAAGTAGAGTATGGAACCTTCCATGTGTCTAAACATAGGGTATTACTTGCCATGTGTCTAAATGCATTTCATAACTCACCATGTGTTGATCCTTAAATTTCAAATCCAAACTTCATTTTGTCTCTTGTTTGATGAGTTAAAAAGAAAATTTTGTCAATAAAATCTTACCTTAAGTAAACATGGTCAAATAAATTCATCTTGGACTTATAAAATGAAGGGAAATAATCATAATTATTCAAATAAGGAAAAATTCTAGATGTGTCCAAGCAAAGTCTAGTTCCCTTCAAGCCATAAATTTTCCATCTAAACTCCATTATTTTTATCATTAAATTCATTATAAATATAATTTGATGAATAAAATTTCATCTTAAGGACACATGATGAAAAAAAATTCATCTTGGACTTTTAAAATCAAGGGTGAGAATCATAATTATTCAAGCAAGGCATAATTTTATATGTGTTCAAGCAAGGTCTAATCTCCCTTGTGTCATAAATTTTACATCTAAAATATATTTTGGATATCATTCAATACTTTTTAAATATAATTTTATTACAAACATTTTTCCTTAATGATCCATGGTGAAAAATATTCATTTTTAACTTCTAAAATTAAGTAAAGTGTAACAGTTGCAAAAGTAGAGTGAAGTACCTTGACAAGTGCAAACCAGAAGTCTAGATCATCCTCAATGATGCATAAGAATAAGAATAAATATACATAACAATGATATTTTAAATGATTTTCAATTTTAAATTTTGTTTCATTATCAAAATATAAAATTATGCATGTTTCTAATACCACATTTGTACATCTGTATGCCATGCAAATTTGCTAAGTCCCTTTTACAGGTGTCAAATTCTGTAAAACTAACAAGTCACTTTTTCAAGTCATGTGAATTTTTTAACACACTTTTTAAAAAATTTAAGGTCATGAAGAAACACTAATTCAATTATTTAAGTTGTGAATATTTTTCATTGCACTTTTTCAAGTTGTGAAAATTTGTCATTGCACTTTTGCAGGTTGTGTAAATTGCTTTACATTTTATTAAAAATTTCAAGTTGTGCATTTTTGCCAACATGCTTCACATGATCCTAAAGAAATGTATATGATTGTTATGTAGTTTAATTATCCATTTTAACCTATAAATAGAGGTTTGGGAATCATTTTTAGGGGTTCTTAATAGTTATACTTTATAGTATAACAAATAAAGAGGAGACTGTATTTGCAACTCAAAGAAAATCAATACAAGAGAATTTTGAAAAATTTGTGTTCAAAATATCCTCATGAAAAATGCATGTGTGTACATAAAAATATATTTTATTCTTTTATTTTTAATTGTTTTTATGATTATGGTTAATTATTAAAAACATAAGGATTTTGTTCTATAATTTCATTTTTAAATCTATAATCTTACTTGTTCCAAATAATGAAACCTTGGTGGCATGAAAATAGTAATTTTACATTTTTTAGAAGGAAATATAAGATGTTTTTCATATTATTATTATAAATAGTACATAGTTATTTTGGTGTATTTTATATGTTATTATGGACATGTAATTTCTTTCCTACCCATTAAATGTGAAAGTTTTCCTTCTAGTGAAGTCACCATATTTTTTGAATTTACTAGTAACTCTATAAGTATGACCCATTTGATTTTTTATTATTATAACTTTATATGTATATTTATTTCCTATGTCAGTTTTCCTCATATTCCATTTTTACCACCTTTCCATTCTTTATGGTTAGGAATACTACCACACTAAAATTAATTTTTATGGTGAATAGTTTCACTTTACCGCATCCTTTAAGCTTTAAATAAAGGTACCTTTACCTAATAATATGAGAGGAAATATGTCCCCACAATTATTAATAATTTAAGGAATATGACCCAATGCTATTGGATAAAAATACACATCTGTCGCCATGTCAATTTTTTTAGTGAATAGTTTTTTTGTGACTCTATTGGGCATCATCATGCTTTATGCACAAAATTTTAGACATTTTAAAGAACCTCCCATTGAATGGAGGTTGGAATATATATTGAGGTGAAACACCTAGTTCCTTCATATTTATTATTAAATAAACGTCATTGGTTCACCTCAACCAAATGTTCTTTGTGTCCCATTGGGAAAATATTTTGGGCCATTAGTTTTGCCCAAATACAATGAGTTACTGTCATGCTTAAGGAAGAGATTTACAAAATTTTCTAGAGAAAATGGTCAAGATGTAAATAAATATATACTATATTTAATAGTGACTAATAACATCTTAATATTTATGCATAAATATGTCACTATCAATATTTTTTTTGAAACTCTCATTGGACTTGCTACTGAGTGGTTTTGGAACCTAAAATATGGATGCATTATGAAATGGGACTCCTTGAAGAATAAATTCATAAATAGATTCAAATAAGTTATGTACATGTGTGAATTATTTTCATATTTATTTCAAATTCAAAATCAAGACGATGAGAAAATAATAGAGTTTGTAGCCCACTTCAACAAACTATTGATACTAGTTTGTTAGGGAGATCAACCAAGTCCCAACAATCAGCTTTATGTCTTCATTGGTTTTTGTAGTCATATAAAATGGAAAAAAAGGTAACTTGAGAATATTTAATGATACCCAACCCATAGGCCCCTATTTATTTCTCTCATGACCCTCATAGGCTTGTTTTCATTGATTCCCAATCATCTGTAGCCTTTTAGACCTGATCATAGCTGAGCTAGGACCCTATTTTCATGACCAATCCATCCTCCTAAGTCTTGCTTGCATAGGAAAATATCACCAAAATAGGAAAAGATCTCCAATTCCACTCTTATCCACTTTTTATTCTATTTTCCAAGCTTAGTTTTGGTCCCAATAGTCAATTTATTCTTATTCCCAATCCTTCTCCTTGTCAGCCTAGCATGAGCAAATTCAATCCATGACCAATATATCCTTATAAAATCCCATTAAAAGATCATTTGGAAGAGGTTGGAAAATATTATCAAGCAATAAATAATACAAGTGAAGCCACTCATGTAGTCATCCTTATTTTGTGCATACAACCATCTAGTACAATCTTAAGCACATCTAAATCTTTGCATCAGTCCCTATCCATCTTCAAACACATCCAATATAGAATTAATTACATCTTCATATCAAATTTTCATCAAACACTTTCAAAATGAGAACTAAATATCATTTTATCCCTCTTCAGAGTATTGGTATGTAGGAAAAGTACCCACACACAGGGTATGAAGCACATCCAATGCATCTTACACACACAAACCCATTTTTCCCTATTTGTTAAAGTTTTATTCAAGTACATTGAAGGCATAAAAACAAATTAAATCAGCTCTAGAGGAATCACTATTGACATGAGGGTTCAAAATTTTAGAGACAATGTCACACATACCTACCAAATAAAACCTAGAAAGCTTAGATACTCAAGACAATATTACTAGACAAGGAATACAATGTTGGTTCCACTCCTATCCACTTTTTATGCTCCTATAAAATTATAAAATGAAACCCAAAATCCTATTTACAATAGTGTCTCAAGCCTACATAGTGAATATTAGATCTTGTCTCAATCAGATTAACATGGTTTAAGCTAAATCTTATCTTCTCCTTATTGCTATTTTTAGAAAATCTCTAGTTACAAATAAATTCCATAAATCAATAGCATATTTACTACGTATTATTAAATGATTTATCAATCCAAACCCTTTAACTTAATTACTAATAAAACCATAATATTTTTAAAACCATTAAAACATTTGGTGAACCTTACTTCAAATAGACATAAAAACCCTAGAAACCCTTGGGTAAAATTCCTACTGATTTTCCCTATAAATTTCTAAATTTTTACATGAATATTTAAATAAAAATTTATGATTAATTTTTTTTAGTAATTTTAAAATAAATTATTTTCAAACCCTAGTTACCCATACTAGGTCCCAATAATGTTTCGATAATTTTCCAATCATTTTATAAACTTTTACTAGCATATTTAAATCAAAAAATCCATTCAAAATTCAATAGTAATTCTTAAAAATATTTTATTTTTTAAAACCCTAGTTGCATGTACTAGGTCCTATTTATTTTGAGATATTACCTTACATCTATAATCATATTTTACAAAATTGATCTCACTTCTTTACAACTTTTTCTTACATTTAATGGAAAAAATAAAGAGACAATCATTGGTCCTATCATATACATAAATGATGAAGTTTATCATATGTTAGTATAAAGTTTCATTCTTTGCATTTCATTCTTATTTTTCATAATATGTGATGATGTTAAGAAAGTTATTATTAATCATGCTAATATATCTCTTGCATTTCCTCCTTTGGAGCCTCTACCCTATGCTACGTCATGTTACATGGTCCATCTCACTCTTCCCTAGGTCACTACCCATCATCAAAGATCCTAGTTGACACCCTTTGTCCCTCCATAACCTTGACCCATCGATTATCTTTGTTCTCCTCTCATAGCTACTACTAGTCCTATATGGATAGTAGATAATGTGGTTAGATATATTACTCGATGTGCCACCATGCCTCCTCAACCTAGTTAGGAGCCTCACCACCCTCCTATTTCTTCTCATCCCATGCCCAACCCAAAAACACAAGTAGATCCACACAAGGCATACAATATTTTTTATCAATTGAGAAACACTCTTGCTAAAATTTTCATGTTAAAATTACTTTAAAAATCTAATGCATTCAATAACATTTTTTATCAAGCACTCACCCAAACTTTTATGCCCATTGATTTAGAACCTTCTTATTTTACATCAATGGTGAACACTCTAAAATCTATAGAATATGTTATTGATTTTTATATTGATGACATGCCCTCTCAAATAGTTATTGATCAAAATTTACCACTATTCATACAAACTCAAGTTAAAACCAACACAATTAAGAGAGTTCTAGTTGATACTAGTTTCAGACTCAATATATGTAATATTACATTCTTATAGACCATGGAAGTAGACATGGAATACATTAAAAAATCATATAATAATATTAAAAGGTTTTATGATACATCATGACATAAATTGGGCACTATTACTTTGTATATCATGGTAGGACCCAAAACTCTCTCTACATAATTTTAGGTTAGGCCAGGTCCTCTTCATTATAATATTTTACTCGAATGACCCTAGATACATGCTATGGGTGTATTTCCTTATACTCTTCATCAATGTGTTAATTTTATTCATGAAGGATACCTATACACTTGTCCAACATATAACCAACCATTTAGATATTATCAAACTACATAGTCATATTTGACTATTTCTCCAGATAGGACACCTCATCTCATAGTTAAACCACTACCTCATTGTATTTCTCTTGATCAGATCCCCATACATATGAAGTTAGAGAGACAATCACTTCTCACACACCTCCACTTACAGTTGTACCCCTAGTTCCAAAAACATAGCAAGTCACAATAGCCTTAGTCATTTTAGCTACTCCATCAGTCACGATTCCTACACCTGTTACAATTATACATTCATCAATAGTAGTTCCAATAGTACTAGTTGATTATATAGATACAGTTACTCCATTAGTTATGGTTACTCTCACAACACCATTGTATTTTACTACTATATCTGATAAGACTCTCATATCATAGTTAGCCCTTGTGGTAAATTTTGAGTTATCATAAGTACATGATGTTGATATAGATTATTTAGATGATGATATGACACCCACACTCATAGATGATTATTTGTGTGGATTGAGATTTACACCAGTAGGACTAGGAGAGTACCTCAATGAATCTATATCTCTCATTACACATCCTACATCACTCTTAGCATCTTGCACTACACTCTCATAATATACTCCATATTTATGACCATAGATTTATCACTTGGCACATACATTTCACATGGTTACATCTATGAATATAGATCCAGTCATTCAGATCAAGAAAGAAACACATGACATCAACCATAGATTATGGTATAGATTTTACTTGATCATGGATTAATTGCCTTACCTAAATTACAACATGGATCTATTAGCATATTATCATAGTAGGATGTTTGCCCATTTTTTCTTTTTCATAGGATCATAGGTCATGATATAAACTCATGTATAAATTTATGGAAGATATTAGATAAACTATAGGTTCATGATATTATTCAGATTAGAACACCACTAGCACTAGTTTTTTAACTTCTACCAAAGAAATCTACTACCATAACTAAATGTCCCAGAGTAGAATTAGTATCTCCACCACCAAGAGTAATCTTCAATTCACATTCAGTAGGATGACACCATGTACACAACTTATACAACATATGATGATACTAATGATTATGATATTGAGGAATTTGATGATGTCTATAATACCTCCATCCTTATCCATCTCTATCAAGCTCCATCATTGGACCCTTTACTCCCTCCAGTGTAGCCTTTTATTGATATTCTTGTATATAATCTCATTATGATTATTTATACATAATTTTCTTAGTATCACCTGTACATCACTTCTTATGCTTGATTGAAGATAGCTCAAAAATTTAAAATTTAAAAACAATTTAACATTTCAAAAATACCTAAAATATTTTGATTTTATGTATTATCCATGCTTTACATTTTATAATATCATGTTAGACTTACATTTGTTATTCTATGCTATTATTTATTGATTATCTACATTACCATGCTTCACTTGATCTTCTTTGAGTGTGTGTAGTGATATCTAAATCTTTGATTGCTTCTATCTACCCATTGAGGGGGCATTCCACTTCTACATTGAGACACACATCGATATACATAGCCATTGGGGGCATCTTGTACATAACTACACTATCTAGGTTATGTTGTTCCTACACCACACACTTTAGTTATCATGTTAATGTAGAGTACTTACTTGATTACAAAGATTATGTTATTTATACTCACTACCATATAGCACTTGTGCATTTTTTAGTATATTCCTAGTCTTGTACTAACATGTCTTGCATACATTCACTTCTTAATTTTATTAGTTAGATGGATTTGTTATTCCAGTTCCTTATATGCTTTCTTTTCTTGCTTGGCATAGCTAAATTGTTTACATTTATTAGTTCTTTTTTGTCTCCATAATATGCCTTAGGACATTTTCTAATGTCCTTTCCTTCTATTCATGTGTGTGTCTTAGGACATTTGATAATGTCCTTTGCCTGTACTCCTCTATGTGATTGTGGATTTTACATCATTTTTTCTTGTTTCAATTATATGTGTATATGGAAATTTGAATATGCCTTGTATGCTTGATTTCTAGTTTAAGTGACATGTGCCCATGTCCCTTGTTTGTTTGGCCCCTTAGCCAACCTTTTACACTTCTTACCTTATGTGATTCTTGCTTGATTGCTTTCTATTGTTTGCAATGCCATGATCAAAATCATGAATTTATCTTGATTTCTTGGATGCCATGATGGATATCATGCTCTATCCCTCCAACTAACAACTAACACTTACAGTTCTAGTTTAGTACAATACATTTTTATGTCTATCTAGGCATACCACTATTGATCTAAGAATATCTCAATACAAATCATGTTATATCTTGAGATATCTTGTTGATTATCATTAATATACCATGTATCTGTTTAGTATAACACACTTGTAAGGATATTTTTTTTAAGGGTAGTCATTACAAGGTCTTCATTCCTACTCTTAGAAGAGGGGGAAACAAACAAGGGTTTTGTCTCAAATATCAAAGCTCATAATGGTTTAAATAGTAGTGTTTAAAACACCCAAAATAACAACTAGACATCAAACCCATCAGAATAGACTAGGTAGATAGTCAAGAATCTATAATAGTCATTCAATTTGGCCAAGGACAAAAATACCAAGACTAGAAGACAATAACAATGACACTACTATCCATTTCTAGAGCTCCTATCCAAATAGTATAAAAACTAAATTTTCTAGAAATAGATAGAAAGGTAAGTTTAATTACAATTTTTTTAGCTATAGTTTAGATCAAAATTAGTAGTTTCAATATAGTTTTTATCAAAGAATCCAGATATAGGGGGAATCATGCACAACATGATGGCTCTCACTTCTATTTTTAGATAGGGTAGTTGGTACAAATTCCAGATTAGAATCCATATTTTAGACACCAGTGATTAGGGGCAATGTGTGCATCATATTTGTTTTCTTTCTTTCCAAGTTAACCATTACCTAGGTATTCTCAGTATTTACATGCCTTACTCCATTTGTAAGTGGTTGGCATAATTTTTGTTTGGATTTCATACAATCCTAAATTTTCAATTCCCAAGTGGCTTCCACATAAGCGATATTCTTAGTTTTAGAGTGGCTTTCATTTAAGCCTAATCTCCATCTTTTAGAATGGCCAAGAGTGGCCTAGTTTCTTGTATACATTCTACTATCCACACCAACATTGTTAGATCACATTATATTCATGGGATTTATGATCCATCTCATATGACACACATTTCATACTCATATAAATTTATAGCTTCACTTCATAGGGAAATGATGGAGCCAAAAGTGTAGTTAACCTTTGTATTCTTGAGCCACTTATTATGAGGGATTGGACAAATAGTCCAGACATTAATCAACATATCCATGACCACCTATCATCAGTTAGTGGGTGATGATGAAGCCAAAGGGATAGCCTTTGCATTCTTGAAACACTTTATGTGGAATTGAGCACTCAAATGCATTCATGATATTACTCTTGATACAACATCACCCAACATTACTCAACTTTAGTCAGCATTACTCAACATCACAACAAGTTTTGTATTTGTCTACATACATAGTGAGATGTATTAGTTATTTTTTCTTCCTCTCCCTTACCCAAATTTATATGTTATTATTTTAGATATAGTATATCTAGTAGAAACTGATCCACACTTTATTTTAACTTGTAGATTTACACATCATAGTGTACTATCTCTATGCACACCCAACAACACACAACTATATAAGCTTCACCCTTGTAGGTAAGTTCAAGTATGCTTTCTATATTTCATTTATCATAGTACTTCACTTTGTTGCATCACTAGAATAAAGGGAGGGCAACTGTAATCATATAAAATGTAAAAATTGGTAACTTGAGCATGGCTAATTACACCCAACCCTTTGGTCCCTCTTCCTTGCTCTCATGACCATCATAGGCTTATTTTCATTTATTCTCTATCATCTATAATCTTTTGGACCTGATCCCAGCTAAGCTATGAGCCTCTTTTCATGACCAATCCATCTCCCCAAGTCTTCCCTGCCTAGGACAATAATTCCATACTAAGATAATAGTTATATGGCCACTCTTGTCCACTTTCAACATTATTGTCCAAGCTCATTTTTGGCCCCAAAAGTCATTTTTTTCCATGTCCCCATCCTTCTCCTTCTTGACCTAACATGAAAAAATTCAATCCATGACAAACAGATCCCTATAAAATCCCATTTAAAGATCATTTGGAAGAGGTTGGTAAATATTATCAAGCAAACAAGAATACAAGCGAAACCACTTAGTTAGACTTCCTTATTCGCTACATATAACCATCTAATATAGTCCTAAGCACATCTAATTATTTTCATTAGTCCCTATCCATCCTTAAACACATCTAGTCTAGAATTCATTACATCATCGTATCAAAATTACACTAAGCTCTTTCAAAGGGAGAACTACATATGGCTTGATCCCTCTTTAGAGTATTGGTATGAGGGTAGTGTGCCCACACATAGGGTGTGAAGCACATCCAGTGCATCTTAAACACACTAACCTCTTTTTCCCTATTTTTTAAAGTTTTATTTAAGTAAATTGAAGACATAGAAATGAAGAAAATTAGCTCTATCTTATTATAAAAAATTATGTACCATTAGTGTTGTACTATGTCAAGCTCATGTAAGGACTTTAATTTGCAATTTGAATGATCTAATTTTTATTTTTATAAAATATAAATTTAAATCAAGTTTGTCTATACACCAATAATTGCACTATAATTTTTTTATTATATTGCGATCTAGTTTTGTCCATACTATTAACAAATTAGACTATAATTATTTTTTATATTATGATCTAGTTATGTCCATATTGTGAATTGATCACACTATAATTATTTATTCTATTCTGATTTCCTTTTGGCCATATTACCATTTAATAACACTATAATTGTTTGTTCTATTATGATTTAGTTATGGACTTATTGACAATTGATCGCACTATAATTTTTTTAATAATATAATTTAATTTTAGCCATACTTCCAACTGGTCACATTATAATCCAAATTTAATTCATACTTTAGCTTTACATCCAATCAATATTTTTCTAAAAACATGTGTTGTATGTGGTGTACTATTTCATCAATTCCAAGAAATGGTAAGGAATTTCATTTGTAATTTGAATGATCTAAGTTTTATTTTTATAAAATCTAAATTTGGATATTGTGTTTCTATACTAACACTGATTACTCTATATATTTGTTAATTATATTTTGATATGATTTTCTCCATACTACCAATAATCACAATGTAATTATTTTTTATATTTGGATGTGGTTCTATAGATACTACCAACCAATCACATTGTAATTATTTGTTTAATTTTGATCTAATTTTTTCCATACTACCCATTGATCAAAATTTAATTGTTTATTCTAGTCCAATCTGATTTTATCCATAATACCAACCAATTACACTGTATTTTTTTTAATATTTTGATCCAATTTTTGTCATACTACCAATGATAACATTGTAATGAAAATTTAGATCTAATTTTTTTCCTACATCCAATTGATCCTATTGTAAAACTTTGTGCCATCATTGGTGTACTGTGTCATAAATATCAATAGCTAGTAAGGAATTTCATTTGTAATTTAAATGATCTAGGTCTTATTTTTATAAAATCTAAATTTTGATATAGTTTGTCTATATTGCCATTGATCGGACTTTAACTTTATTTATCATATTCTAATCTAGTTGTGTCCATACTTCCAAATAATTTTACTATACTTACCTTTTCTATTCTAATTTGGTTTTGGACATATTAATAATAGATTGCTTTGTAATTGTTGGTTCAATTTTGATGTAGTTCTGGCCATACTACCAACTGATCACACTATAATTGTTTATTTTATTCCAATCTGGTTTTGGCCATACTTCCAATCAATCACATTGTATTCAAAATTCAAATATGGTTTTATCCATAAAACCAACTAATATTATTGTAAAAAAATCTATGCCATTAATGGTGTAAAGAATAATGAGTATCATGCTCTCATAGGAACATTCACTTGTAATTTGAACGATCTAATTTTTATTTTTATAAAATTGAAATTTTTATCTAATTTGGCTATTCTACCACTGATTCCACCAAAATATTATTTAATATATTTTTATTTAGTTTTGTCCATATTATCAAATAATTATGCCATTTTTATTTTTGTATTTAGATCTTATATTGTCTATGATTTTAATTAATGCAACTATAATTATTTATTATATTTGTATCTAGTTTTGGCCATATTACCAACTCATCAAATTATAATTGTTTGTACTATTTTGATACCATTCTAGCCATACTACCAATTGATCACACTATAGTTGTTATATTCTCATCTGATTTTATCCATAATGCTAACTAATAGCATTGCAATGCAAATTTAGATCTAGTTTTGGCCTTACAGCCAACTGAGCCTATTGTAAAAAATCTATATCAATTGTTTTATATTGTGTGATCAATGTCAAGCTATGGTATGGAATTTAATTTGTAATTTTAATGATCTAATCTTTATTTTTATACAATCAAAATTTTGATTAGTTTAGCTATACTACTACTGATTGCACTATTTTTTTTAATTTATGATATGATTTTGGCAATACTATCAACTAATCAGTTTATATTTGTTAATTCTATTATGATCTACTCTGGCCATACTACCAACTAATTGCACTATAACTATTTATTCAATTTTTATTGCGTTATGTCTATACTTCCAATTGATTGTATTGTAATTGTTTTTCTATCCTAATCTGATTATGAGTATACTTTGAACATATCAAATTGTAATTATTGTTATATTATGATCTACTTTTGTCCATACTACTAATTGATCACATTGTCATCCAAATTTAGATATAGTTTTTTTCCTTATAGAAATTTGATCCTATTGTAAAAATATGTGTCATCATTGGTGTATTACATCATCAATTTTAAGCTTTGGCAAGGACCTTATTTTTTATTTGAATGATGTAAGTTTTATTTTTATAAAATATAGATTTTGATATGTTTTGGCTATACTACCATCAATTGCACTGTAATTGTATTAATCATATTATAATTTAATTTTGGCCATACTACCTACCAATCATAATGTAATTTTTTGATCTATTTTGATCTAGTTTTGTCCATACTACTAATTTATCACACTATAATTATTTGTTCTATTATAATTTAGTTTTGGTCATATTACCAATCAATCACACTATAATTATTTATTATAAAATGATCCGTTTTCATCATAATGCTAAGTGATATCATTATAATCCAAATTCATATAATTTTTTATCATTATAGTCAACTGATCATAATTAAAAATAATGTATTGTTAGTTATGTATTATGTAATAAACATCAATTTATTATAAGTACATTCACTTTTAATTTGAATGATCAAATTTTTATTTTAATAAATCTAAAATTTGATCTGCTTTGGCTATAATGCAACCAACCACACTATATTTTTATTCATTATATTATGATCTAATTTTGGATAGCTACCAAATAATCACATTGTAATTATTTATTATACTATGATCTAGTCCTATCCATACTTCCAATCAATCACACTACAATTATTCATTCTATATTGATCTAGTTTTTTTCATACTATGAAATGATCACACTAAAATTATTTTTTCTCTTTTGATCCAATTCTAGCCATACTAAAAATTGATTGGACTATAATTATTATTATATTATAATCAAAATTTGGCCATACTCCTAATCAATCACATTGTAATCTAAATTCATATCTAATTTTGTCCCTAAAATAAACTAATCATATTTTAAAAATGTGTTGTCAGTGGTGTACTACTTCATCAACATCAAGTTCTAGTAATGTTTTTTATTTTTAATTTGAATGATCTAAGTTTTCTTTTTATAAAATATAAATTTTGATCTAGTTTGGCTATGTTATCACCCATCACACTATAATTTTATTTATTATATTATAATCATATTTTATCCATACTACCAACTAATCTACTATAATTATTTATTCTATTTCAATTTAGTTATAGCCATACTGCTAACCAATCACACTGTAATTATTATTTTTTATTCTGATCTAATTTTTTACATACTGTTAACCAATCACACTATAATTGTTTGCTCTATTATGATATGGTTCTAGCCAAATTGCAAACAACACACATTGTAATTTTTTTAATTATATAATGATCTAATTTTGGCCATACTATGAATTGTTCACTAATCAAAAGTTAGATTTAATTTGGCCCTACATCCAACTGATCATATTGTAAAAAATATATACCATCAATGGTGTAATACATCATCAAATTCAGGGTTCAGTAAAGACTTTAATTTTTAATTTGAAATATCTAAGTTTTATTTTTATTAAATCTAAATTTTGATCCAATTTGGCTATATTTACATAAATCATAATGTTATTTTCTTTATTATATTCCAGTCCAATTATGGCCATATTTCTAATTGATCTTATTCTAATTATTTGTTCTATTCTGATCTGGTTCTAGCCATAGTGCCAACTAATTGCACTATAATTATTTGTTCTATTTTGTTCTAGTTTTATCCATTCTACCAAATTATCACATTATATTGTTTGTTCTATTTTGATACATTTCTAGCCATACTACCATTGATTACATTTTAATTATCATTATATTATTATATGCTTTTGGACATACTACCAATTGATTACATTGTAATCTATATTAATTTGTGGTTTTGGCTATACATTCAATTGATCCTCCTATAAAAAATATGTGACATTAATGGTAAAATACATCATAAAATTCAAACTCAAGTAAGAACTTTCATTTTTAAATGGAATGATCTAAGTTTTAATTTAATAAAATATAAATTTTGATCTAGTTTTGCCATACTACCACTGATTGCATTGTAATTTTATTTATTATATTCCAATCCAATTTTGACCATACATATAACTACTTGAACTATAATTATTTGTTCTATTTTGATCTAGTTCCAACCATATTCCCAACCAATCATACTATAATTATTTTTTCTATTCTGATTCACTTTTGATTATATTACAAACCAATCACACTATAGTTAGTTGATACTCTTATCCAATTATGCCCATAATATTAGCTAATTATACTATAATTATTGTTATATTTTTATCCAGTTTTGGCCATATTGACAATGATTGCATTGTAATCAAAATTTAGATCTAGTTTTTACCATAGAACTAATCGATCCTATGGTAAAAATTTATGCAATCAGTGGTGTACTATGTCATCAAAATTAATATTTGGTATGGACTTTTATTTTAAATTTTAATGATATAACTTTTATTTTTATAAAATCAAAATTTTGATTCAATTTAAATATACTACCACTGATCATGTTATAATTTTATTTATTGTATTCCCATCTAGTTTTGGCTAAAGTTTCAATTGATCACAATATAATTATTTATTCTATCCTAATTTAATTTTGGACTTATTGCCAACCAATCACACTGTAATTATGTGTTCTATTATGGTCTAGTTTTGGCCATATTGCCAACTAATTGCACTATAATTGTTTTGTCTACTCTAATCTAGTTTTGAGCATACTCCCAATCGATCACATTATAATTATTATTATATTATGATATAGGTTTGGACATAAAACTAAATTATAGCATTGTAATCTAATTTTAGATATAGTTTTGGCCATATAGCCAATCAATCTTATTGTAAAATGACCATGTTGTTAGTGGAATACTGCATCATCAATATTAAGCTTCACTAAGTAATTTGACTTGTAATTTTAATGATCTAAGTTTTATTTTTTTTAAATCTAATTTTTTTCCAATTTGGCTATACCACCATCAATTGCATTGTAATTTTAGTTATTATATTATGATCTAACTTTGTCCATACTAACAAACGATCACACTAGTTATTTGTTTTATTCTGATATGGTTCTAGCCATACTACCAACTGATTGCACTATAATTATTTGATATATTTTATTCTATTTTTGGCCATGCTACCAATGAATTAGAACGTAACTATTTATTATATTCTAATATGATTCTAAGCATATTATAAATTAATCAAACTATGATTTTTGTTATATTATGGTATGGTTTTATCCATACTACCAACTGATCACATTGTAATGCAAATTTAGATATGGTTTTGGCCCTATAGCCAACTGATCCAACTGATCCTATTTTAGAAAAATGTGTTCCATCATTGGTGTACTACATCACAAACATCAAGCTCTAGTAAATACTTTCATTTGTAATTTTAATGGTCTAAGTTTTATTTTTATAAAATCTAAATTTTGGTATGGTTTGGCTATATTACTAATTATCATAGTGTAATTTTAATTATTATATTTTTATGTGATTTTGGCCATATTACCAACTGATCACATTAATTATTTTTTCTATTTTGATATTTTTTTTCCCATACTTCCAATTAGTGTCACTATAATTACTTGTTCTATTATAATATAGTTTTATCAGTACTACCAACCAATCACACTATAATTGTTTGTTCTATTCTAATCTTGTTTTGGTCATATTTCCATTTGATCACATCCTATTGTTTTTATATTTTGATATGGTTTTGGCCATACTACCAAAGGATCACATTGTAAACAAAATTTATATATAGTTTTAGTCCTACATCTAGCCGATATTATCATAAAAATATTTGTGTTGTTAGTGGTATAATACATCATCAATGTCAAGATTCTAGTAAAGACTTTTATTTTTAATTTGAATGATCTATGATTTATCTTTATAAAATATAAATTTTGATTCAATTTGGCTATACTAAAATTAATCACACAATATTTTTATTTATTATATTAAAATCTAATTTTGGCTATAGTGTGAACCAATGATAGTGTAATTATTTGTTATGTTCTAATCTAGTTTTGGCCATACTATCAACCGATCACATTGTAATTATTTTCTTCATTTTGATCCAATTTTGGCCATAATACCAATTGATCACTCTATAGTTATATGTTCTATTTTGATTTGATTATTACAATACTACAAACTAATCTGACTATAATTTTTATTATACTTTGATCTAATTTGTGCCATAATTCTAAATAAATGCATTGTAATTAGAATTTAGATTTGTTTTTGGACCTATAACCAATTAATTGTATTGTAAAAAAACTAAATTTAGTTTCTATTTGGCTATACTACCATAGATCACACTATAAATATTTTAATATATTTTGATTTGGTTTTATCCATACTTTTACCTTATCACACTACAATTGTCTATTCTACTATGATCTAGTTTTGGCCATTCTACCAACTACTTCCAATGTAATTATTTGTCCTACTTCTATCTATTTTTGGCCATAGTACCAACCAATCACATATAATTATTTATTATATTCCAATAAAGTTATGGATATACTTCCAATTAAATCACTATAATTATTGGTATATTTTGATCTTGTTTTATCCATAGTACCAATTGATCACATTGTAATCCATATTTAGATTTGGTTTTGATCCTACAATTAATTGATCTTATCACTATCTTTTTGGCCATCAATGGTGTACTACATCATCAACATCAACATCTGGTGAGGAATTTCATTTATAATTTTAATGATCCATGTTTTATTTTTACAAAATCTAAATTTTGATCCTATTTAGCTATACTACCACCAATTGCACTATAATTTCCTTTATTATATCATGATCTAGTTTTGGCCATATTGCCAACTAATTGCACTATAATTATTTTTATATTTTAATATAGTTTTGTCCATACTTCCAATTGATCAAATTGTAATTATTTTATCCATTTTGATCTAGTTTTGCCCATACTACCAAATAGTCACACTATAATTGTTTGTAATATTCAAATTCATTTCTAGCCATACTATTAACTGATTGCATTATAATTACTATTATATTTTGATTTGGTTTTGGCCATACATATAACTAACTACATTATAATCCAAATTATAATATGGGTTTGGTCCTAAAGCTTACCAATCCTATTGTAAAAATAATTATGTCATCAATGTTGTATTTCATCATCAACATTAATCTCTGGTAAGGAATTTCATTTTTAGTTTGAATGATTTAATTTTTATTTTTATAAAGTATAAATAACATTATTATTATTATTATTATTATTATTATTATTATTATTATTATTATTATTATTATTATTATTATTATTATTATTATTATTATTATTATTATTATTATTATTATTATTATTATCCAATTTTGGTCATACTACTAACTAATCACACTGTAATTATTTATCATATGTGTATCTATTTCTAGCCATATTTCCAATCGATCACACTATAATTATTTTTTATATTCCAATTAAGATTTAACCATATTACCAACTGATCCCACTATAATTATTTTCTTTATTTTGATCTAGTTTTGGCCATACTACCAATCGATCGAATTGTAATTATTTATTTTATTTCCATCTATGTTTTGACATACTGCCAATTGATCATATTATTATTGTTTGTTATATTTTCATGTAGTTTTATCCATATTACCAATTGATTTCACCATAATTTGTGTTATATCTTGATCTATTTTTGTCCATACTAGCAACTAATCATATTATTATCCAACTTTAGATCTAGTATTCATCGTATATCTTGTTGGGTGAATATTTTGTCATCAGCGTACTGATGAGAAAAATAGGTCTGATCAACCACATCAAGGAAGATTGGTCATCCAAATGTGTAGGTTTACCACATCAAAAGGGGACAAATCTCTCCTCTCATCAAGGGGAGGTTCCCTATAAATATGCAAGAGCTATATACTATATACATAAGTAGAAAATAACACTTAGGGGTAGGATAAACCATCCATCTCTCTTTTCTTAGAGATGATGTTTAAAAAATCAAAGGATAAATCTTGATGAAATGATAGAAGACACTCCTCTTCTTTTATAAGTGTTGTTTAGCAGACAAAAGGAACCTTTCAGGTGATGACAAGTAACTGTAACCGAGTGCAGTAACACAACAAGATGAAATGTAGCACAAAGTCTCCACTTCAACTGCCAAAGAGTGAAATATGAAGGACAATGAGGGCACAAATTTATCCCAAGGTCCTTTATATAGAAATAGAATATGAAAGATAATGAGGGCATAAAGTCATCCTAAGATCCTTTACACAGGAATAGAAACAAAACACACTAAAGGCAATTATCAGAGTACAAAGTCTCTCCACAGTTAGCTTTAGGACACCTTTATGATTATTTTCACTAATTATACTTATTCAATTAAATGGATAAAAAATGTATTAAGGAAATAGACATAAGAACAATTTCCCCAACAACGAAGCTACTCCAGCACAAAGTCTAAAAAGTCACTTGTTTTCTTATTCAAATAAAGAAATATGATCAACAATCTGAGCTCAAAGTCTCAGTAATGCCTTTCAATTTGGGTAGACTTTTGTTTCTGATAATAGAGAGAGATACCAAAACAATAAGAGAGAGTCTAATATATAGTTCTCCAAGAAAGACTTGGGTGGTTTTTTTCACAAAAATGGCTTACAATGCATTCAATGTCTTTAATACATTTTAAAATGATATCCATGGGGTATGCTAGAATCGAGCATCAATTTTTAATATGGGATGCTTGATGTGTTTTATTATGTGTGCATAGCTATTCAATCTACTCAATATAGAAAAATAAGATGTACCATTAAATATTTGTGCTCTTCGATGTCCACTTGGTGGACTACTTTACCTTCTAGAAACATATCCCATGCATGGATATTTTTTATCTTTTTCCATCATTCCCCCTTTCCTAGCTATATTTCATCCTTATCTATGTGATCTAAGCCCTCAGGCTATCTCTTTGGCTGGTCACTGAATTTGTTCATAGGGTCCGTGCTTAAGCCTGCAAGGATCAACAATTATTTCATTGTCACAAATTTGACGTGTTTGGGTCTGTCATCATTTTAAAGCCAATGGCTAATTGGTTGCCCTGAATTTGATGGTTGTAGGCCCATCATCCTCCTTAGCACTTCCTTCATGTCTTTCTTGTTTACTTTGGCTACTTTCCACTGATCTCAATAGGTGACACATGGCGCATTCTACTGTGAAACAAGCAAGGAAATGTGGCAACATCTACTTAACTTATAAAGGCTTTGGGTGAGAGTCTTGAAAAAGATGACACATGGCAGCTTTTGTTGAGCTTATAAAAGCACTGTAGAAACATTTGAGACTCTTTTGGACTCACGTAGATGATGACACATGGCCCATTTTGCTTTGAGTTTAGCCACTTACCTGGGACCCACCATAGTCCTTATTTAATAAAAGGAAGAAGCTGTGGATGTTGCCACTTGGTAGCTTCCACTGCAATTTGTAAGGTTTGATCTTTCCTAGAGGGGACTTGCCCTTCGAGGCCTTGAGAAATGGTCAACTTTCCTTGGCAAGAGCCTCCTACAAGGGTACCTACCATTCAAGATCTTTCAGGTGGTCTTCAAGCTTTTATTTCCTCAATGGGTTTTTCCTTTTTCATTAGGATTTTCCTTTGAACAAAAAGTCTAAAGGAATTCTTTCCAATAATTTGTCTGAAGGAAATCTTCCTTCACTTTGCCTCTGCTTTTCATCGGGCTTTCTATTAGGCTTTCTTCCCAGTTGAATTCCTTTGGATAAAAAGTTTGAGGGATTTTTGCCTTAACCATTTTTCCATGTTCTTTTCCTGAAAGAGAACTGTGCCCTCCACAAGGACTTATTCAAGCATGGAACTATCCTTTAGGCTTTTGCAACAGTCCATCTGCTCCTCACCTACCCTCCGTAAGGGTTGTTTGTCTTTGTTTCACTTTTTTAAAGGAATTTTCTTTGTATGATTTTTCTCATTTCCCTCTACAAGGGCACTCAGCTTGGTTCATTGCCCTCCATAAGGGCACTTTTTCCTTTGGCTTTGGGGCAGCCCCTTGAACCTACCAATTGAACTGACTGATTGAACCAACTTTGGTTCAATGGTTTCATGGTTCAATCTTGTGTTTAAGCCATGTTTTTGTCCAAGTCTTTTGATCTCTTTAAACTGATTGAACCATTAAACCCATTGGACTTGGTTGGTTCAAGGTTTAATGGTTCAATGGTTTGATCGCTTTCTTGTGTTCCATTCATTCACTTGACCACTTAAACCAAATGCTTTGAACCATATGGCCATTGAACCTATTGAACCTTTGACCCCATTGAACCTTTGAACCAAAGTGGTTTAATGGTTCAATGGTTTAATGGTTCAAGCCTTCTTTTCTTTGATAAGTGTTTTGAATCTATTGAACCTTAAAGCGGTTAAACTTTAAACCTTTGCCGAAGTGCTTAGCTCTTGTTGATGACGTTGAACCTTTGAACCCATTGAACCAAAATGGTTCAAGGTTTAATAGTTCAATGGTTCAATGGTTCAAAAATTGCATAGAATCTTGTCGATGAACTCTTTTATTTGAACCAAGGCATTAAACTAATCCTAAAAAAGACTAAGTGTTGGAAACTTGTTCTTTTGATTGAACATGCTTATAGAAGCCTTTGAACCTATTGAACCTACTGATTTCAAACATTTTGAGTCCATAGAAACATATCTATAGAGTTCATAGATTTAAGCTTGTAGAGTACATAAAAATGAGTTCATAGAACTGATGAAGTCCATAGAAATGAGTCTGTAGATTTAAGCCTACAGAGTCTGTAGATTCAAGCCTATAGAGTCCATAGATTCAAGCCTGTAGAGTCCATATAAATCTAAAAAATCTTGAATAATGAGGAATTTGAATGCTTAGAATAATTTTTGAGAAGGGGAGAGAGGATTTTGGTCTATAGGACCAAAATAGTTCAAATGTTGTCCCAAAAATGAGTGATAGCTTTTGGGGGACAATAGCTAGCTCCAATTGGGGAACTTCCTTCAGTTGGAATAGTTGAGGGGAGTAGAAACTAGAATCTGCAGTGCCTTTAAGTATGACATTAGGATATGGAGTCATTCTAACCAAAAAGAAAGGTGACAAAAACAAAAATGAAAGCACAAAAATAAAACTAAAGACTATACAAATATACATATGTATAAGCTGATCTTATCTGATACTTCACAGATTGAAGTGCTTCAAATGCTACCCATTATAAGGCAGAGAGAAGAGCGTGTCATCTTGATATTTCAATAGGAAGATATTCTCACCATTGAGCTAATGGATAATAAATGGGCCTCTCTAAAAATAATCAAACTTCCCATGCATCCCCTTTGGTTCTCTTCTCTTGTCCCACAGTAGGACTTGATCTCCAACCTAGAAATCATGGATTTTTGCCTTCTGGTTGAAGAGCTTCTTCAACAAAATTTGATGGGAAGAAATTTGGTCCACCACTATAGTTCTCTGCTCATCCAACTCAATCAAGCACATGATCCTCTTATAAATAGAGCTTTCATATGTCTGATCTTCAATTGCCTTAGACAATTTTGATGTTGGCAATTCCAAGGTGATTGGTATCTAAGCATTGATACCATAAAGAAGTTGGAAAGGGGACATACCAATTGCCTTTTTTGGTGTAATTCTATCTACCCATAAAGCATCAAACAATGCTTTATGCCATGTCCTTTGGTTGTCATCCACCAGCTTATTGATGATAGTCATCAGGTTCTTGTTACTTGATTTAGCTTGTCCATTCCCTTATGGAAAGTAATCAAAAGAGTGAGAGAGGGTGATCCCATAGTAAAAATAAAACTGAGTAATTTCTTGGGAAGTTAAACAAGCTACATTGTCTATGACAATCTTGGTTGGGACTGCAAACCTATAAATGATACTCTCCTTGAGGAAATTGCACACTACTTCTAAAGTAGCATGTTTGGTTGGGATAACTTCCACCCACTTGGTGAAGTAGTCAATTGTTGTAATGAAATAATCATGTCCAACACTTAAAGATGGGTTTACAGCTCTAATAAAATCAATACCCCATTGCTGGAATGGTTCCTCTATGACCACTGGCTTGAGAGGTAGAGCAACTAACTTGGGTCTCCCAAAAAATTGCTAGCACAGTACACATTTTCTTACCCACTTATATGCATCTTGAAAAAGAGTAGGCTAGTAATACCTAGCTCATAGAATTTAATGGGAAGTCACAAGAGCAAAAAGATGTCCTCCACAAGCTAAATTGTGGAAGGATTTCAAAAGTTGGCTTTGCTTCTCCTTATCCACACAGTAAAGGAACACTCCATCAAGGCTCCTCTTGTATAGGCTATTGTCCTAAAGGACAAAATTGGTAGCTTTCAACTTGATAGTCCTCCTTTCTTTGTAAGATAGGTGAGCAAGACACTCACCATAAGTAAGAAAATGATCAATACCCTAATACCACTCATTTGTGGTGGAGACAAAGAGGACTATCAGTGTGTCTTTCACCTCTGCTTCTTCATGCTCTATTTCTTCTAGTTGCTTATCAATAATTAATTAGCATAGGCCTTTTCCCCATACCATCTTTGTTGGCTTGATAACTAGATCAAACTCCTAGATCTTTGCAATCCAATTGCCTCTTTTCATCCCAAGCTCCTACTGAGTTAGTATGGATTTGACCATGGTATCAGGAACCAAGGTAGTAGTGTGAGAATTCAAGATGTAGAAGCAAAAATTATTGACTATCTTCACCACTACATAAGCATGCTTCTCCATGTTTGATTACTTTAGCTCATAAGCTTTGAGAGGATAGCTCATGAAATAAATGGGAGACTCAATACCTTCTTTATTCTGTTGAACCAAAATTGTTGAAAGCGTGTGTTCAAAAGCATAACTGTATATGGTGAAGTCTTTGTTGTAGTGTGGACAAACCAGAATTGGGGCATGGGTAATGGCAGTCTTGATATCCTCAAACATTGACTTAACTTCTTCAGTCTAGCTGAAGGTGGCCTTTCCCTTCATCATGTTCACAATGTGTCGAGTCTTCTTAGCAAACACAGGGATGAACCTTCATAATAAATTCACCTTTTCAAAGAAAGAGTGAACAACAATCTTACTTGTAGGCAAGGTAAGCTCTTGGATAGACTTGACTCTATTTGAGTCAATCTTTATGCCTCCTTTGGACATGATGTGTCTGATAAGTTTCCCTTTTGTTACTCTAAAAACTAACTTCTTGGGGTTTAAGGAAATGCCATTCTGGCGGTAGTGCTCTAGCACTTGTTGCAAGTGGCATATATGATCTAGGTGATGCTTAGAAAAGATGGTCAAGTCATCAAGATAAACTACAATGAACTTACCCATCTCATCCTTGAAAGCAAGGTCCATTACTCTTTGAAAGGTGGCACTAGCATTTATCACGCCAAAAGGCATCCTTCTATATGAAAATGTGCCCCAAGGTGTGGTGAAGGCAGTCTTGTGTTGGTTTGCTTCACTAACTTCAACTTGATTGTATCTTGAGAAGCCATCTAGCATTGATAACATCTCTGAGCTAGTCACTATTTGAAGTACTTGGTCCATGATGGGCAAAGGATAGTTATCCTTTAAAGATGATTGATTTAGATTTCTAAAATCCACATAGATGCAAATTTTTCCATTCTTCTTCCTCACAAGGACTATGTTGGTAATCCATGTGGAATGATGGATTGGGAAAATTATCCTAGCATTCAACATTTTTTTGTATCTCAGATAGAATAGTATCTGATATCTTTTGATTATACTGCCAAGATTTCTACTTGTAAGGGACTGAATCATCCTTGAGAGGAATTTCATGTTGAATTTCCTCATGCTTGAGTGACTTTAGATCATCATAAGAGTATGCAAAAACATCCATGTAATGGAAAATTAGGTCAGTAAATTTGAGTTTCTCCTCCAGAGTATAGCACTTCCCAATGTTCACCATCTTGGGATTTTCCTTGGTACCCAAATTTATCTGATCAAACCCCTGGGAGGAGTTTGAATCCATTTATTACTATTTGATGAACCTGTCATGCTTGTCAAATAGTTTCTCAAGAGAAAATAGTCCTTTAGGAATCTTATTCCCTTTTAGCTATAGGAATTCTTCACCTACATTTGAATTCATTTTAGGAGCTGATTCAAGTTTTTAGAGTTTACTGCCTTCAAAGTGAAGATGTTTGAAGTTATCTTTTTATTCCAGAAAGGTAATGATTTGGTTGTCGCTATTGAACACTTGCCAATGATTGGCATTATTAGGCACACTTGTTCTAAAGACCAATTCAATAGTGTACCTATTTCCTTTGAAGTCTAGATGAGGAACTAAGAGGGTTGCTAAAATAGCTAGTGCATCAGCTCGATCATTGAATTCCCTGGGTATGGTAGAGATGTTGAAAGCATCAAAGCTTTCAATTTGATCCCATACTAGATTGTGGTAATGGTGTAATATCTCATTTTTGGTTTGATACAGGTTCCTTACCTAGCAAACCACCAGTTTAGCATCTCCTTTGACATGAAGGAGTTTGATGCCTTTATCTCGAGCAGCCTTCAATCTAAGTAATAGAGATTTATACTCAATTGTGTTGTTGGTGTTGCTAAATTGTAACTTGTATGAAGAAGGAAAAATATCACCTTAAGGAGATATCAACACAAAGCTAGCTCTTGAGCCAGTAGAAGAATTTCTATCATCAAATTCCAAGATCCAAACATCATCAAAAATTGATCTTTCCTTAGATTTCTCCTTACTTGGAAAGGGGAATTCTTCTGTGCTTGCACTGTGGTCTCTCACATCTTCTATTGTTTCATCTGAGTCAATTCCTAGATCATCACCTATAGGAATTTCATCTACTAAAACATGAATATCCTCTGTGGTTAAGAAGTAATTACCCATGCCTAAAGATTCAAATAGAATTTGAGCTTCAGGGGCTGATGTCTGAGTGACAACATATTTTGATTCCTTTTCAAGAAGTAGTCTCTGCATGAAGCCTTTGATAGGGATCCTTGCCTTAGATAGGTCCATGCTTAGTTCTCCTCCCACATCCTTATAGAATTTTTTCCCTAGAAGAATGTCATATGAGGCTAGAACATCAGCCACGAGGATTGTCATCTTAATTATTTTGTTTGGGAATGTTGCAAATGTAAATTGGGCATCTTTGATTTGTCCCAATAGAGGTAATTTTTTTTTCTCCATGGAGAAACATCTCCCAAAGGTTTTTGTCAGCATGAGTCCAAGAGATTATGCCACCTTTGCAGGCATGATGTTGTCAGATGCACCTAAGTCTATGATGCAATTGCTCAGTTTGTAACCATTTATCAATAGGGAAACATAAAAAGGCTCTATTTTTTAAGGGGTAACTGGAAGAGTAATGACAAGATTATTTGGGATGGACATGTTATTTTGGGAATCATGAGTTACCTTTCTAACATATTGTCCTTCAGGGGTGGCTTTATTCTTCACACACCAAACTAACCTATCCACCTGCTCAGGATTAGATTGCAAGAATTCAAATTTAGAAATTTGAATTTTAGTCTTCTTGACATGGTCGATTATGTCAAATGACTGAAATGGACTAAGAATAGAGGAAGGTAGTTCATCTTTCTAGTTTTTAGGAGAGGGGGGACTGGTCTGTGGAATTGAAGTTAGAGATGGAGAAATGCTTGATGTACTTACCTTTTTATTACTCACTAGGTCCTTTGGCTAGAAAGGTAGAGAAGTTCCTCATTTGACAATTGAAATTGTAGGCTGAGAACTTTCCCTTGTTTTTCCTTTATCAACTGGGCTGACTAGTTCTGGGATTAGCTGAATATAACATATGATCCATCAACTACTTCACCTTTACCTCTGGGTTCATCTTGGTAATTTAGGAAACCAATGCTGGAGTTGCCATCTAACTCTTCTTAATCTTCTACAAAGATATTAGCATCATTTTCTTGGTTTAATTTAGGTTGGAAAGAGAAATCAGATTTTTTTTGGAGATATCCAACTGCTGAATTGGTTGGGGGTGCTTTAATGACAAGTTTTCCTTATGAGGGAGGAAGACGATTTAGTTGTCCTTGATTTTTGGTAGCATTGCCTTAGTATGACTAATTGGGGAATGTCCTTCTTGGCATATCTCTATATGAAGGATTTGAAGATATCCCTTATGCCATTTGCTTCCTAAGATCTAACAACTCATTTGCTAGCTTTTGCACCATTAGATCAGTGGTACTTGTAGATGAGTATTCAGAAGATGAAGAAGATTTACCTCTGTTGGGATCTCTCCTTATCTTTCCTACCAAGATAAGGTCATCTTCTACCTTAGTAGCCAAACCCTGAGCTGTAGGAAGGTCTATTTGGCCAGCATGTCTCAACAGAAAACTCACTTTAGGTAGCTGAGAGTTGATGAAGAAACATTTGAGGTTTTTAGGTGTTGGCTGAGCAATAACAAGAATCCTATTCCTTAGCTTGTCAAACTTGGCTATGAAATCCCTCATTATTTCATGAGGATCTTTCTTCATTTGTGTGAGTTGAGCAAGCAAGGCATGTGCATATTTTGTAGGCTTGAATGTAGCTTCAAATTTGGCTTTGAGAGTGTTCCAGTCAATCACAGTCTAGGCCTGCAGATGATAAAACCACTCTGTAGTAGAACCTTGTAAAGTTTCCATGAACAACCTGACTGCTACATCCTCATATTCCACATCTATTACACCATAGGCTATGCTAAAGGCTATAATATGTTCATTAGGATGAACCTTCCCATCACCATAGAACTTAGGGAAATTTTTCCTTAAACTGCATGGTAGCTCATGTAGAGGTGGAGTTAAATTGAGTGGGTCAAAAGAGTTACTCTAAGGGCCTTGAACTGCCATTATATGACTATGGAAAGGTGGAATGACAAATATTAGAGGGGTAATTATTGACAAAGCTTTATTAATAGTGGAAATGGATGCTTTGCCCACTAATGGAGACTTGACTTTAGTAGGAGGAAAGCTCCTGGTTCATTGGAGGCAAGATGGTGAATGAAACAAATGAAAATTACTTTGTTGTAACAAATCAAATATAGGGTCAACAATACCTTTAGCCCTTTGGCTTCGTGTATATTGTGGATCTGCCAAATTGTAGAAAAAAAATGGGAAAGAACTAGCTCTACTTTAGTTTAAAGCTTTGAGGCTTCAAACTATGAATTTTATCCTAGTTGGCATGGAGGTGGAGGGAGATTTTAAGGCTATAATGATAATGGGTAAGACACATAATGGAATCACTAGATTCTATAATGGATAAGGGTAGGGACTACTTCAATCTGAAACTTGAGGCTTCATATTACACATAAGATCCCCAGCAGAGTCGCCAAAAATTATTGGGTGAATATTTTGTCACTAGCATACTGATGAGCAAAATAGGTCTGATCAACCATAATAAGGAAGATTGGTCATCCAAATGTGTAGGTTTACCACATCAAAAGGGGACATATCTCTCCTCTCATCAAGGGGAGGTTCCCTATAAATATGCAGGAGCTATATACTATATATATAAGTAGAAAATAACACTTAGGGGTAGGATAAACCATCCATCTCTCTTTTTTCATAGATGATGTTTAGAAAATCAAAGGAGAAATCCTGATGAAATGATAAAATACACTCCTCTTCTTTTAGAAGTGTTATTCAGCAAACAAAAGGAACCTTTTGGGTGATGACAATTAACTGTAATAAAGCGCAGTAACACAGTAGGATGAAATGTAGCACAAAGTCTCCACCTCAACTACCAAAGAGTGAAATACGAAGGAAAATGAGGGCACAAAGTTATCCCAAGGTCCTTTATATAGAAACAAAATATGAAGGATAATGAGGGCACAAAGTCATCCCAAGATCCTTTACACAAGAATAGAAAGAAAACACACTAAAGGCAATTGTGGGGGTACAAAGTCTCTCCACAGTTGGCTTTAGGACACCTTTCTAATTATTTTCACTAATTTTCCTTATTCAATTAAATGGACAAAAAATGTATTAATGAAATAGACATAAGAATAATTTCCCCAACAACCAAGCTATTCTAGCATAAAGTCTAAAAAGTCACTTGTTTTCTTATTCAAATAATGAAATATGATCAACAATCTGAGCTCAAAGTCTCAGTAATGCCTTTCAATTTGGGTAGAGTTTTGTTTCTGATAATAGAGAGAGATCCCAAAACAATAAGAGAGAGTCCAATATATAGTGTTCCAAGAAAGACTTGGGTGCTTTGTTTCACAAAAATTGCTTACGATGCATTTAATGTCCTTAATGCATTTTAAATTCTATCCATGGGGTATGTTGGAATTGAGCATCAATTTTTAATATGGGCTACTTGATGTGTTTTCTTATGTCTGCACAGTTGTTCACTCTACTCAATGCAAAATAATAGGCTATGCCATTGAATATTTGTGCTCTTTGATGTCCACCTCATGGACTATTTTACCTTCTAGAAACATATCCCATGCGTAGATATTTTTAATCATTTTCCATCGTTCCCCCTTTCCTAGCTATTTTTCATCCTTATCTGTGTGATCTAAGCCCTCAGGCTATCTCTTTTGCTGGTCACTGAATTTGTTCACAAGGTCTGTGTTTAAGCCTGCAAGGATCAATAGTTATTTCATTGTCACAAATTTGACGTGTTTAGGTCCATCATCATTTGAAAGCCAACAACTAATTGGTTACCCTAAATTTGATGGCTACAGGCCCATCATCCTCCTTATCACTTCCTTTGTGTCTTTCTTGTTTTATTTGGCCACTTTCCATTGATCTCAACAAGTGACACATGGTGCATTCTACTGTGAAATAGGTGGGGACATGTGGCAGCATCTGCTTAACTTATAAAGGCTTTGGGTGCCTTTTGAGAGTCCTACAGAAGATGGCATGTAGTAGCTTCTATTGATCTTATATAAGCACTATAGAAACATTTGGGATTATTTTGGATTCACGCAAATGATGACACATGGTGCATTCTAATTTGAGTTTAGCCACTTACCCGAGACCCACCACAGTCCTTACTTAATAAAAGGAAGAAGCTATAGATGTTGCCACTTGGTAGCTTCTGCTACACTTTGTAAGGTTTGATCTTTCCCAAAGGGGACTTGCCCTTTGGGGTCTTGAGAAATGGTCCACTTTCCTTAGCGAGAGCCTCCCACAAGGGTACCTACCCTTTGGGATCTTTGAGGTGGTCTTTGGGATTTTATTTGCTCAGCGGGTTTTTCTTTTTTTGGTAGACTTTTCCTTCAAACAAAAAGTTTGAAGGAATTCTTTCAGATAATTTATTTGAAGGAAATCTTCCTTTGCTTTGCCTCTGCTTTCCATCAGGATTTCTATCAGGCTTTCTTCTCGGGTGAATTCCTTCAAACAAAAAGTCCAAAGGATTTTTGCCTTAACCATTTTGCCACGTTCTTTTCCTGAAAGAGAATTGTGCCCTCCACAAGGACTTGTTCAAGCATAGAACTATCCTTTAGGCTTTTGTAATTGTCCATCTACTCCTTGCCTACCCTCTGTAAGGGCATTTTCTCTTTGGTTCACTTTTCTGAAGGAATTCTCTTTGTTCACTCTTTCTCATTACCCTCTGTAAGGGCACTCGACTTGTTTCACTACCCTCTGCAAGGGCACTTTTTCCTTTGGCTTTGGGGTAGCCCTTTAAACCTGCTGATTGAACCGACTAATTAAACCAACTTTGGTTCAATAGTTCAATGGTTCTATCTTGTGTTTGAATCCATCTTTTTGTCCAAGAATTTTGATCTCTTTGAACTGATTGAACCCGTTGAACCATTAAACCCATTAAACATGGTTGGTTTAAGGTTCAATGGTTCAATCACTTTCATGTGTTCCATTCATTCACTTGACCACTTGAACCAAATGCTTTGAACCATATGGCTGTTAAACCTGTTGAACCTTTGAACCCATTGAACCTTTCGACCAAAGTGGTTCAATGGTTCAACAGTTCAATGGTTCAAGCCTTCTTTTCTTTGATAAGTTTTTTGAAGCTGTTGAACCTTGAAGCAATTAAACTTTGAACCTTTGCCAAAGCACTTAACTCTTATTGATGATGTTGAACCTTTGAACTCATTGAACCAAAATGCTTTAAGGTTCAATAGTTCAATGGTTCAATGGTTCAAACACTGCGTAAAAGGTTGTTGATGAACTCTTTTGGTTGAACCAAGGCATTGAACCAATCTTGAAAATGACTAAGTGTTAGAAAATTGTTATTTTGATTAAACTCACCTATAGAAGCCTTTGAGCCTGTTAAACCTACTGATTTCAATAATTTTGAGTCCATAGAAACATATCTACAGAGTTTGTAGATTTAATCCTGAAGAGTCCATAGAAATGAGTCTATAGATTTAAGCCTACAGAGTCCGTAGATTCAAGCCTATAGGGTCCATAGATTCAAGCCTGCAGAGTCCGTATAAATCTAAAAAATCTTAAATAATGAAGAATTTGAATGCTTAGAACAATTATTGAGAAGGGGAGAGAGGATTTTGGTCTGTAGGACCAAAATAGTTCAAATGTTATCCCAAAAATGAACTATAGCTTTTGGGGGACAACATATCTAACAAATCCTATTTAAAAAATATATGTTGTCAATGGTGTAATGCATCATAAATTTCAATCTCTAGTAAGTATCTAAGTTTTATTTTTGTAAAATATAAAATTTGATCTAGTTTTTCTATATTGTCACCAATCACACTATAATTTTCACTATTATATTTTGATCTAGTTTTAGCCATACTGACAACCAATTGGATTGTTATTTTTTTTCTATTTGTATCTAGGTCAGGGCATATTACCAACCAATCACACTCTAATTTTTTATTATATTCTAATATGGTTTTAGCCATATTTAGTTTTTATCACACTATAATTATTTGTTCTATTTTGATCTATTTTTTACCATAATGCTAGCCAATCACACTATAATTATTGTTATACTATGATTTAATTTTGTCCATACTAATGATCAATTGTATTGTTATCCAAATTTAGATCATATTTTAGACATACACCTTACCAATTACTATTGTAAAAACATATGCGCCTTCAGTGGCATACTTTGCCATCAATGCCTAGATCTAGTAAGGACTTCCATTTGTAATTTGAACAATTTATGTTTTATTTTTAAGAAATATAAATTTTGATCATGTTTGGCTATACTAACATTGATAGCACTATCAATTCTTTTATTATATTCCTATAGATTTTTGTCCATACTACCAACTGATCATACTATAATTATTTCTTCTATTTTGATTTAGTTCTAGACATACTTGTAACTAATAAGACTATACTTATTTATTATATTTTTATTCAATTTGTGCCATACTACCAACCAATTTCGCTATAATTATTTTTTCTATTCTAATCTAGGGTTGGCCATACTACCAACCAATTACACTGTAAGTATTTTTTATATTTGGATCTAACTTTGGCCATACCACCAATTAATCATATTTTAATTGTTTGTTTTATTTTGATCCATTTATGGTCATACTTCCAATAGATCTCACTATCACTATTGTAATATCCTGATCTAATTTTGGCCATACTACTAAGAAATTCCATTGTAATCAAAATTTAGAAATGGTTATGGACCTATAGCCAATGGATACTATTTTAAAAAGTATGTGTTATCAATGGTGTATTACTTCATCAATGTCAAGCTCTAGTAAGGATTTTCATTTTTAATTTGAATGATCTAAGTTTTATATCTATAAAACATAAATTTCAATCTAGATTAACTATATTACCACTCGTCACACTATAATTTTATTTGTTATATTCCAATCCACTTTTTCCCATACTACCAACTGATCACACTATAATTATTTATTTTATTTCTATCTCATTATGGAAATACTTATAACTAATTACACTACATTTTTTTGTTCTATTATAATCAAGCTTTATACATATTGTCAATTGAACATACCATAATTATTTGCTTTATTTCAATCTAGTTCTAACCATACTATGAACTGATTGCACAATAATTATTATTATATTCTTGTCATTTTTTCCATACTTCCAGTTGATCATAATGTAATATAAATTCAAATATAGATTTGGCTCTACATCTAATGATCTTATTATATAAAAAAAATGTGCCATCAATGGTGTATTGCATCATCAATGTCACACTCCTTTAAGGACTTTAATTTGTAATTTGAATGATATATGCTTTATTTTTATAAAATTTAAATTTTTATATGGTATGGATATAATACCATTGATTTAACTTTGATTTTATTTATTATATTCTAATCTTATTTTTACCAAATTATTAATTGATAAAACTATAATTATTTGTTCCATTATGATCTAGTTTTAGGTAAGCTACCAACTAATCACACTATAATTGTTTATTATATTTTGATCTAATTTTTGCCATACTGCCAACTAGTTTATCTTTAATTATTTATTATATTCCAATCTAATTTACGCCATGCTGCCAACCAATCACATTTTAATCCAAATTTATATTTTATTTTAAAACTACAATAAACTAATCATATTGTAAAAAACATGTGCCATAAATGGTGTGATGCATCATCAACATCAAGCTTTAATAATGACTTTATTTTTTAATTTGAATGATATAATTTTTATTTTTATAAAATATAAATTTTGATTTGGTTTGGTTATACTACCACTGATCATACTATAATTTTATTTATTATATTATGATATGGTTTTGTCCATACTACCAACCTATCTCACTATAATTGTTCATTCTATTTTTATCTAGTTCTGACCATACTACCAATTGATTGCATTGTAATTATTGTTATATTTTGATCTAGTTTTGGACATACTACCACCTGATTGCATTATAATCTAAATTTAGATGTGGTTTTGGACCTATAGCCAACCAATCCTAATGTAAAAAATAAGTACAGTCAATGGTGTAATGCATCATCCACTTCAAGCTCTAGTAAATACTTTCATTTGTAATTTGAATGATCTATGTTTTATTTTTATAAAATATAAATTTTGATATAATTTTAGTATACTACCACTACTTACAATGTAATTTTATTTTTTATTTTCCAATCCATTTTTTGCCATACTTTTAACCAATTGGACTATAATTATTATTTTTGTTCCAATCTAGTTCTGGCTATATCACCAACTAACCACATTATAAATGTTTATTATATTTTGATCTGGTTTGGGCCATGCTTTCAACTAATTGCACTATAATTACTTGTTGTATTCTAATCTATTTCTAGCTATATTATCAATTGATCACAGTGTAATTATTGTTATGTTATGATCTAGTTTTAGGCATACTACCAATCGATTATATTTCAATCCACATTTAAAAATATTTTTGGCCATACAACCAACCGATTCTATTGTAAAAAATTATGTTATCCTTGATTTACATTATCATTAATGCCAAGATCTAGTAAGGATTTTCATTTGTAATTTAAATAATTCAAGTTATATTTTTATAAAATCTAAATTTTTATATGGTTTGTATATACTACTATCAGTCACATGATAATTTTGTTTATTATATATTGATTTAGGCTTGCCCACATTTCCAACCAATCCCACTATAATTCTTTGCTCTATTTTTATCTAGTTATATCCTTACTATCAATCGATTACACTGTAATTCTTGTTATATTATGATGTAGTTTTATCCATACTATCAACAAATCACATTATACTATAAAATTAGATCTAGTTTTACCCCTATAACTAATTGATCTTATTGTAAAAAAATATTTTTTGTTAGTATTGTACTAAATCATCAACAACATGATATGGTAAGCACTTTCATTTTTAATTTGAGAAATCTAGATTTTATTTTTATAAAATCTATATTTTGATATGTTTGGCTATACTATTTCAAATCACACTATAATTTTATTTATTATATTTTGATGTAGTTTTAGCCATACTACCAACCAATTGCATTGTAATTTTCTATTCTATTACAATCTACATCTAGACATACTACCAATCGATCATAGTGTAAGTATTTGCTCCATTATGATCTGGTTTTATCCATGCTACCAACTGATCACAATGTAATTATTCGTTATATTTTGATCCAATTGTGGCCAATACTACCAATAAATTGCACTATAATTATTTTTATATTATGATTTTATTTTGGCCATGCTTCTAACTAATCACATTGTAATCCAAAATCTAGATATAGTTTTAGCCCTATAGCTAAACAATCCTATTGAAAATAAATATGTGATATCAGTTATATATTGCCTCATCAATGTCAACCTTTGGTTAGGAGTTTCATTTATAATTTGAATAATTTAAGTTTTATTTTTATAAATATAAATTTGAATCCAATTTGGCTAGATATCCACTAATATAACTATAATTTTATTTATTAAATTTTAAAATGGTTTTGGCCATATTTCCATAGGATTGCATTTTAATTCTTTGTTCTATTGTGATCTAGTTCTATCCATACTTCCAAGTGAGCACACTATAATCATTTATTCTATTCTAATTTAGTTTTGTCCATATTACTAACTGGTCACACTATAATTGTTTGTTTTATTTTTATCTAGTTCCACCCATGTTACCAACTGATCGCACTATAATTAATTTATATTCTAATATGGTTTTGGCCATACTACAAACCAATAAAAATATAATTTTCTTTTATTTTACTCTAATACTATTATATCCATACTGCTAACCAAATGCATTGTAATTTTTTTTTTTATTCTAATCTCATTTTTGCCATATTGCTAACCAATCACATTGTAAACCAAGCATAGATCATGTTTTTTCCCTAAAACCAAACAATATAATTGTAAAAATATTGGGCCATCGTTGGTATACTACATCATCAAGGTTATTCTATGATAAGGACTTTCAATTACAATTTAATTTATTTACGTTTTGTTTTTATAAAATATAAATTTTGATCTAGTTATTCTATACTTCCATCAATCTCATTTTAATTTTCTCTATTATATTTTGATCTAGTTTTGGCCATACTACTAGTTGATCATAATATAATTATTTATTACTATTTTGATCTAGTTCTAACCATACTACCAACTAATTACACTATAATTATTTTTCTATTTTGATCTGGTTTTGGCCATATTACCAGCTAATTATACTTTATTTGTTTGTTCCATTCTAATATAATTCTATCCCTATTTCCAACTAATCAAAATATAATTTATATTATATTTTGATATAGTTTTAGCCATAATGCTAACCATTTTCATTATAATCCAAATTTAAATTTAGTTTTGGCTCTACAACTAACTAATCCTATTGTAAAAAATATTTTGTCAGTGGCGTACTGAATCACAAAAGTAAAGCTATGATAACGAATTTCATTTCTAATTTGAATGATTTAAGTTTTATTTTTATAAAATCTATATTTTGATTGGATTTGTCTATACTATCATTGATAGCACTGTAATTTTATTTATTATATTCTAATTTATTTTTTACCATCATTCCCACAGATCATACTATAATTTTTTGTTCTATTCTGATCTGGTTCTAACCATACTACCAAACAATCACACTATAATTATTTGTTTTATTTTAATCTAGTTTTTTCCTTACTACCAATTGATCCCACTATAATATTTTGTTATATTATGATCTAGTTTTATACATACTTCCAATTGATTACACTGTAATTATTTTTATATTCTAATCTAATTTTGCCCTGATAGCTCATTGATCCTATTAAAAAAATTGTTTTGTCAATGGTATACTATGTCATCAACATCAATATTGGGTAAGGAATTTCATTTGTAATTTTAATGATTGAAGTTTTATTTTTATAAAATCTATAGTATGATTTGGTTTGACTATACTACCATCGATCACATTGTAATTCTTTTTATTATGTTCTAATATGAATTTGGACATATCATTAATTCATCGTAGTGTAATTGTCTGTTATATTCTAATATATATTTTTCCATACTACCAATTAATCTCATTGTAATTCTTTGTTATACTCATATCTAGTTTTATCCATACTTCCAACTGATTACACTATAATTGTTAGTTTTATTTAAATCTAATTCTAGCCACACTACCAACTGATCACATTATATTTATTGTTATATTATGATCTAGTTTTAGCCATGCTACCAATTTATGACAATGTAATCTAAATTCAGATATGGTTTTGGCTCTGCAACAAACTAATCCTATTATAAAAATATGTATGTGCCATCAGTTGTGTATTGTGTGATCAACACCAAGATCTAGTAAGGACATTCATTTGTAATTTGAACGATCTAAGTTTCATTTATATTAAATCTAAGTTTTGGTTTCATTTGGAGAGCTACCATTGGTCAGACTTTAGTTTTTTACTATACTTGGATCTAGTTTTGTGCCATACTACCAATTGATCACACTATAATTTTTTGTTTTATTTTGATCTAGTTCTGGCCATAATACCAACTAATCACACTATAGTTGTTTTATTTTGATATGGTTTTGTCCATACTACTAACCAATTGCAATATATTTTTTTGATCTATTCTAATCTAATTCTTTCCATTCTACCAATCGATCCCACTATAATTAATGTTATATTCTAATTTTTCCCCCTACTACTACTTTGTTTTTGTATTGTTTCTTTTCTTATTTTTTATTTTTTCTATAGTTATTTACTTTTCCAATATTTGCTAATCCTAATTTATAGAATGCTTAGAAATATCCTTTATTTTATACTTTTATTATTCTAATTTCATTTCCATCTCTTTCCTATGTTCTATGATAGCATCCTTAATTTTGTTTAACACTAGATTTAGGTTTTTTCCTTATTTTTACCACTAAATGTATTCTTTTTGTTAGCTTTGTATACTAGATATAACTAAGTATTTATTTATCCTTAGTAGACATGGTTTTTCACTTTACTACCTTGTCCAATATTTTTTATTATTAATTGTTTTATACATTTAACTTAGCCTACTCCTCTCCTTTAGTTTTATTACTACCTCCTAAAAATTTGGATGAAATCCTCCTAGTATGTCACCCATGGTGAATGAACTTAGATCTGTATAGTCTATAATTTATCTTATTATTATTTTTTGTACTTATAAATTTGTATTATCATACATTTTACCAAGGCTTAATATGTTTCCTTTATTTCTACGTATTCCTATTAGGGTGGCCACATTAATGACATATTTTATGGTATAATCTCCCTTACCCATTTATGCTTCTACTTGTTTTTCCTCTTTCAAAGATTATACTTATGAGCATGAGACCAATGTTTCTCTACCTATGCCTTTAATTTTGATCTATTTCTAGTTTTTATTATCCTTGTTTATGGCTTGTGGTGATGGGACTATTTTTTTTTATCTACAATCATTTTCAACAAAGTCTCTCCTAACACCACCATAGATGAAGTGGTAGAGACTTATGGTTATTTATATGTTTGGATTTTTTTTATTTGTCCCCATAGATGTTCCTTCTAATGTTTTATATTTATTTTTTCTCAAATAAAATGGGGGAGTTCCATTTTCAACCATTTTGAGGGCCCATCATGTGGTGGAATATTTGGCTACAAATTCAATAATCTCCTCCTCTTGTTTCTAAAATTATGGATATGATGTGGGTGTTTCATTCATGTTGATTTTTATGATGTGGAACTTATCTGTGATAGACCTATGGATAATTTTATTGATGATGTCTCTTGTATTTTAACTATAATTGGTACTTTTGATGTGGTTGGGGGTACTCACTATAAGGGGTTATAAGATAGACCCTACCTTACTCATTAATTGGGATATTCTTAAATATTGTAGTGCACCCTAGCTCTTATGATGGTGGATTTAATATGGTAATTAGTGATGTCATAAAGTGGAATTGGGGGGAGTGTTTAGTATTTTTATAAAAATATTATATAAAAGTAATATCAGTATTAGTTATGAATTTTACTTGAAAATTTTTGGACTATTCTTGGGGAGATTATAAATCACAAGGATACCATATTTCTAATAATCTATTCCCACTATATTAAATATTGTATCACCCCCTCCCATAGTTTTATGGCCTATAATAAAATTTTAGCTTATTATCATATGTGGTTATTTCAATCCCACTTATCTAATACTTAGTGCCTTGGGTTAGTATTTTTTAAGTAGATTGTTAAAACTAGTAGGAATGAAACCATAAGAGAAATCATATGTCCCTTGTTTAATATTTTAAATATTCTATAGATAATACTCATAGAGTGTGGTATCAATCTCTTATTGCATTCTATTAGTGACCATGTAACAATAAATATATACAATTTTGGTGGTAGGAGAGTCCTATTGGTTTGTGTAGTATATCTTCTATGCAATTTATTTGGTAGTGTATCAGACCCTAAGTTTTTTGATTCCTTATATAGAGATATCTATGATTGGGGAATGTTCTAGTGAGTATTCCAACATATTTTATGTTCATGTATCTCTTATTATTGTAATTTTATAATGATATGTCCTTGATTCATAAAAATTGTGACTATATAGATGATTTTTAGTGTTATGTAGTATAGTTTATCTAGATACAACACATCATGTGTGACCAAATTATTTGTATTCTCAATGATTATAACATAGGGGAATCTACATCAACTTTCTAGATATATAATTTGGATAATAGTGTAGTCTATCATAAGATCTAGTTTTTGAGTTTACAAATTCTTGTACATCATTGTTAAGCTCTCACGGTTAATAGTGTGGTGATCAATTTTGACCAATTTTGAGTGTCTTTGTAATGGGATACCATAATGAGGACACCTAATAATGATTCATGTAGGTGAATAATATCATTTTTTTAATATTTTTTATAATACTTTTATCACTTAATCTTCTCTACTCTAATTACTTAGTGAAAATCCATCGTGTATTCTATGTGGTTATGGTTCTATGTAGTGTAGTTTATAAAAAAAACTATAATGTCATTATAAAAAAACATTGTAGTATAGTTGGTAGGTAAGAACATATTTTAATAACATTCATAATGTATTCATTAAGTATGGTGGGTATAACAACTCTTTTTATCTTCATTTAATGTATGTTATATACCTTTCATTTCCTTTTTTCCTTAGCTATTTTTTATTTTTATCTTCCTTATTTTATTTTGATCCTTATATTTACATCATCAATTTATTTAAATTATTTTATAACAATTTTATTATTTTTCACCAATCATCCATTTTTGTTTAATTTATTTTCTTTTATAGTTCAACTAATATATAAATTTCCATCTTGTGCTGAAACAAATTTATCTACACTTTTATTTAGAGGGAACATTCTTCATGACTCTTTACTTCCTCTTTCTATTTTACTAAATGTTAAAATTGGAATCCTATATATATTATAATATTTACTTAACTATGTGATTTTTTTCATTGGGGTATTTTCATTCTACACACACACACACACACACACACACACACACACACACACACACACACACACACACACACACACACACACACACACACAGATATATGTATATGTATACATATACATATACATATACATACATACATACATACATGTGTGTGTGTGTGTGTGTGTGTGTGTGTGTGTGTGTGTGTGTGTGTGTGTGTGTGTGTGTGTGTGTGTGTGTGTGTGTGTGTGTGTGTGTGTGTGTGTGTGTGTGTGTGTGTGTGTGTGTGTGTGTGTGTGTGTGTGTGTGTGTACATATACATATATCTCTCTATGTGTGTGTATGTATGTATGTATACATACATACATACACACACACACACACACATATACATATACATATATACATATATATATGCATATATGTATATATACATATATATACCTACATATACATACATACATATACATACATTCATAATGTATGTATGTATGTATGTATATATATATATATATATATATATATATATATGTATGTATGTATGTATGTATGTATGTTGTATATGTATATGTAGGTATATATACATATATATGTATATACATATATGTATACATATATATGTGTGTATATATATATATGTATGTATATGTATATGTGTGTGTATGTATGTGTGTGTGTGTATATATATATACATAGACACACACACATATACATATACATATATACATATATATATACACATATATGTATATATACATATATATACGTACATATACATATATACATATACATATACATACATACATAGACATATACATACATACATACATATACATATACATACATACATGATCAACAACCAAAACATAGACATTTGGCATAAGATACCATGGTATATTTGTTCAAATTTCCCTACTAGACTTATAGGACATGTAACCCCTTATCTTGTCATACATTTTCTTACCACATTTCACCATAGTAATTTGTAGTATAACATTTTAAACATCACATATTCACAAATTCTTTTATTAATGTACATGCAATTATTTTAAATCTTATTATTCTAAAGTTTAATATTTCATCAATTATGTATGGCCATATCTATCTTATATTTAGTTTTCTTAGATTTTTCAATTTATTAATATAGTGTAATACTTTATCATGTATTTAGAATTATTGTTTCTTAATATTTATCTCAAGCTAGGCTTTCTAATGTATTTTGCCCTATTTTTTATTATAGGTAAATGAGAATCTCTTTTTTTCAAAATTTTATTATTCTATGAGTCAATCTTGTAATAAATATTTTTCATTCAATTTGAACATTACCACTAGTCTCAAACTTAGTAAAATTTATTCTATTGACAACATATCTACCAATCCACACACTAGTTGAAATGGGTATTATTTGGTTAGAATTTTATATGTTCTGTAGTAAGCTAAAAGTACCACATGCATATTTTCATCTTAGTTGGGTTTACTTAAAATTATCATGTATCATATTTTTGAGCATAGTTATGGAACCCTTAAACATTTTTGGCTACCATAGGTTAACTAGCATAGCACATATATTTTTTACATTAGGATCAGTTGGCTATATCACCAAAAATATATCTAAATTAGTATTAAAATATGATTGGTTGGAAATATGGTCCAAATCAAGATAAAATATAACATTAATTATAGTTTGATCATTTAGTAATATGTCCTAATGAATGAATAATTACAATGCGATCAATTGATAGTATGGCCCAAAGTGGATAGAAATAAAATAAATAATTATAGTCTGATAAATTAGTAGTATGGCTAGAACCAAATCAGAATAGAGAAACAATTATAATTCAATTGATTGGTAGTATGGACAAAACTAGATCACAAAATAATAAATAAAATTATAGTGTGATCAATGTAAGTATAATGAAACTGAATCAAAATATATATTTTATAAAATAATACATAGACTATTTAACATATAAATGAAAGTGATTATTAGAGCTCAACAATGATAATGTAATACAACACTAATGGCATAATTGTTTTTACAATAGGATTGGTTGGCTATAGGGCTACAACTAGATATGTGTTTAGATTACAACGTGAACGGTTGATAGTATGACCAAAATTCAATCAGAAAATAACAAAAATTATAATGTAATCGATTGGAAACATGACTACAATTGACTCATGATAGAAAAAAAATTATAGTGAGATCATTTGGTAGTATGGAAAAAATTAGATCGTAATACAATAATTAATTATAGTGTGATTGGTCGATAGTATGTTCAAAACTAGATTGGAATATAACACACAATTACAATCTGATTAGTTGGTAGTATGGCCAAATTAGAATGGAAAATAATAAAGAAAATTATAGTGTGATCAGTAAAAATATAACTAAATTAGATCAAAATTTAGATTTTCTAAAATAAAACTTAGATCATTCATATTACAAATGAAATTCCTTATGGATCTTGATGTTGATGACATAGTACACCACTAATGACACACATTTTTTTATAATAGGATTAGTTGTGCATAATGCAAAATCTATATATTAATTTGGATTATAATGTGTTTGGTTAGTAATATATCCAAACCCATATCATAATATAACACCAATTATAATATGATTGGGTGGAAATAAGGTATGAACTAGATTATAATATAATAAACAATTATAAAGTGATTAGTTACTAGTATGGCCAAAACTGAATAAGAAAAGAGCAAATAATTGTAGTGTGATTAATTGGTAGTATTTCTAGAACCATATTAGAATAAAATAAAAAAATTACATTGTCATTAGTTGGCAGTATGGTCAAAACTAGATTGTAATAAAATAAATAAAAATATAGTGTGATTAGTGGTAATATAGCCAAATAGATCAAAATTTAGATTTTATATAAAGAAAATGTAGACCATTCAAATTACAAATAAATGTCCCTACTAGAGATTGATGTTAATGACACAATACACCATTAACATTAAGATATATGTTTTATAATAGTATTTGTTAGTTGAAGGCCAAATATAAGATCTAAATTTGGATTATAATGTGATCATTTTGAAATATGGATAAATTGAATCAAAATATAACAAAATATAGTGTAATTAGTTGGAAGGATGGCTAGAACTGTATCATAATAGAACCAAAAATTATAATGTAATTGGGTGGTAGTATGGCCAAAATCAAATCAAAATATAAAAAATAATTATAGTATAATAAATTGGTAGTATGTTTAGAACCATATCAAAATATAATAAATAATTATAGTGAGATAAGTTGGTAGTATGGAAAAAACTAGATAAAAAATATAATGCAAAAAATTGAAGTGAAAATTGTGGTAGTGTTGGGTGAATATTTTGTTAAAAACATAATAATATAAAAATGGTGATTTTAGCCACAGTATAATGAGATAAATCTCTCCTCTAAGCAAGGGGAGGCTCCCTTTTATTTTTAACTAAAACAACACTTAATTACTTACACTTATTTACAATGATTTATCACAGTGGGTGTTGTCATATCATCTAATTCTCTTTCTTTATAATTGATATTTAATCACAAACATTCATCCATTATTTGAGATATACTTTGAAAATCTAAGATCAATTGATGAACCAAATATAGCCAATATTCAGATTTGTTATCCCAAGGAGTAAAAAGAATAATACCAGTAGAGTAAACTTAAAAGATAGAATAAAGTGTAGCCCAAATTATTCACCTTATTTCTAATGAAGATTAAAATTATCAATGAAGAATAAATGGCAGCCCAAAGTCTCCATAGTAATTTACTTTTAATGATGAACACAAACCTAGTAAGGATATTGCAGCTCAAAGACTTCAAAATCAGCTTCCTGGTACCTTTCGATTTATAGAAATTCACACCTTGTTTCAATTAATTACACAAAAAAATGTATTTGAAAATACATAATAACATATCCAATACAACACAAATTTATTTCAACTCAAATATTGAAATTTAACTTGCTTTCTCATATATTGATTAACAAAAAATTTATAATTTGAACTCAAAGTTTCAATATTGCTTATCAATTCTTGCAACACTTCACTTCTATAGAAATTTGTGATCCTTTGTAGAAAGAACATCCTCCTATTCATATAGAGGAGCTATGAAAAAATTGAAAAACATAAATACATTAACTTATTCATTGACAGAGTCTAATTTGACTTACGATTGTGCACTTTTCCTACGTGTAAAATGCACCAAATAGAAATACACATGAAAAAATAAAAAAAATAAACTAAGTGTCCCTAAACATAAAAATTTATTCCTTTTTATTCTTCTCTAAAAAATCCTCATATTTATTCAAGATAGCTTAGACTTCATTCTTATCTAGGCTAAATTTACTCTTGGAATTGATAAGTATCCTTGTGATAGAATCTTCTAAGTTAACTGACAAATCCTTGATCTTATCCATGATTCTTTGTTGCTTATTCAAGATGACTTGAAATTCAATTAATTTTTTGATGGAGTCTAGCGTGAATGTACCTATTTTAGTCTTTATTTAGAGCAAAGATGTAAATTCTTGAATAATAATCTCCATAGGAAGAATTTCTTGAGAATCATTTTTAACTTGACAGGGGAGTTTTTTAATTTTCTCTAGAAGATCTAACATCTTATTGTCACACATATATTTAGCTTCTTCAATATAATTAACTATATTATCATGAACTTCTCTTTTATTCTCCATAGCTTCCCTGTATTCAATGAACATTTTTCTACTTGGAATGACCTTCTACTCAACAAAAATCTCCACTTTGAATTTGTGATGTTGAGTCCATGTATAAATATCCTTTTCAGTCAACTCCAAGTCTTGAGTAAGTGATTTAATTATTTTATAAATATTTATTTTCATTTCACTCAAGTTCTTTAAAAATATAATGGTATAACACAATATTTGAGTACCTTGTGTTGTTAATCTCTCAATCTTAACATTGATTGCATGACCTTGAGAACTAATTTTTTCTACAAGTTGAATATCTCTTTCAATATTTTCATGCACAATAGGATCAATGGACTCAGAAAGTTGGGTGATTTTTAGTAAAGTAGAAGTTATTTATTCCACTTGTATTTTGAGTTGATCTTTGACCTTCTTATCTTTATCATATCTCTCAATCAAAGAAGCCATTACTGCTTGTAAATATTCCTTTACACCTTCATGAGTTTGTTTCCTAAGATCTATCTATCCTACTACATATTTAGATGCTTAAATATCTTCATTATTTATATATTTGAGAGGCACTACAACTTTAGCATACTTATGCCCAGATTGAAAAATTACCATTGACATATTTTTGACTTTCTTTGTCATTTTGGGCTTTACTGGAACAAGTTGACCAAGATCAAAATCATTTGGAGAAAGAGCCTATTTCTTCCTCTTAATTGTTTTATAAATTATCCATAGAGGAAGAGGAGTTGAATCTTCTTGAGTAGAAGAAACCAAGGATTGTGATGTTTGAGGAACAATGGTTTGTGAAGTGGAATGAAAAGTGGAATAGTGGAGGTATCTAATAGTGGAGTTGACACTAATGGAATAGTGGTTATTATTGGTGGGGTTTAGGATTGCATGAATGTTACTTTTAGGTCTGATGATATTTTTGACACTTGAGTGACAGGAGTTTGAGTTGTCATTTTAGTAGAAGATGTGGACATGAATTTAGCTATATATTGTTGAGTGGAATAAAAATTGGTCAGGGATCCCAATGATTTTGTAAGACTAGGTAAATTAGATAAAGAATCAAAAACAAGATCCAAAGTAGCTTGGGAAGGGACATGAAAGAGTGTGGCACTAGGAAGAGAAGGTGGATCTAAAAGAGAAGCATGAGAGGGAATAAAAAATAATTGGTATAGATTTACTAATGCAAGGAACTACATAGCATGTCAACTAAGAAACTACTCATTGAGGGGCTTCAACCATAGCAACTTCTGATTGTGTAGAATCAACTTGTAGAGACTACTGATCTATAGGTTGAAATTTTTTTGATTGAGGTGGTGCCTCAATTGAATATAGTTTCCCTTGTATCTCTATTTGAACACTCTTCTCAACATTAGCTCATTTTTATTTCTTCTTTCCTTTATTCATGAATACAAATCTTGGTTTGTGAGTGGATTAGAGGACTCTTATTTATTCTTCATCCTCAATTTCTCACGTTTCCTTGCATTGTCTTCATCATATTATTCTTTTGACCATATCTTGAAATATTTTAATTTAATACCTTTAAATTCCATCTAGGCATTATTTCTTACAAGGATTTGTTGAAATCTCTCTCTAATTGATGTGCATTCTTTTACAAACCATTGGATTGAAGGAATAGGAGTGAAAGCAACTTGATTTCCTTCATATGTAGGATCCAATATATTCTCATCATCAAAGGGGTCAGCTAGAATGTTGGCTAATTTCAGCTCTTGAATTTGATCAGTAGTAAGATGATTGTAATCAAGTCTCCTTACATCTTCTTCAATTTTGCATTCTACCTAAATATTCTCAATCTTGTACACATGAACATACTTACCTTTCATCTTTTCCTTCATAATTATATAATCAAAATATTTTCTACTTTTATCCCTTTTAAGGTTGATCCATTGCATCTCAGTTTCCATTATCTTAGCCTTGACAATACTTGAAATGGTGTACCAGCCAATGCTTATAGGAAACTTAAATACTCTTTTATGTGAATCTAATTGCTTTTTATTTAAGGTCATAATTTGTTGGCACATCTCCATTAAAATCAATTTATCACCTAGGTATTTAGGTAGCATGTAAGGTTGTTCATTAAATCCACCTACCCTGATGTAGGTGAAAGTTTAGAAATAAGAAAAACACAACAAATCCTATTCACTATTGCCCATGCCTGATCTAAAACACTTTTATTCTCAAATTCTTGTTGAAAAATACAAATTAATTTTTATAAGAATGCATTGTTAACTCTTATGAAATTTTTGATACCTTCTTTGAGGGTCAACTATCGATAATATTCATAAATAGGACCCTTATTCCATTTATCGAAACTATTCCATCCTAGAAAATTCCTCATGTAGGATGCAACATATAACAAATAATAAGTCATATAGAACTTGAGAGAATAGCTTACATCAAAAAGCTGGTGGCATATGGCATCACTAATCTAACTTCCCCTTTAAATTCTCTTCTTATTTTTCTTGATGATAAAAATGTAGCGATACATCCATTCTTGAAAGATATTTGATGTGGGAAGACCTTTATCCTACTTATGAGAGTGATTAAATTTCCTATTTCCTCCATAAATTAACTTTGGTAAAAACTTTTTGGACATGTTGCAATTTAATGCCTTGGTGTCTTCAACCAATTTACATTAATGTGCCTCTTGTATTTCTTGAGATTCCTATCATAATCTTCCTAGGCTATTGCCACACTTATATCTAAGAACTCCTTAATGTCCAAAAGATGAAAAACTTTATCAAATTATTTGGCATCTAGTTGAATTACCACTTTTACATTGACATCCTTGATTAACCTAGTTTCTTTATCAAAGTGAGCAGTAACTGTTAAGATGAACTTTAAATCTTGAGCTGACACAGGAAATATAACTGCTAAGTGTATCTTACTATTAGGAATAGGCTGCATATGTAGAGAAATAGGATCTTTACCTAATCTTTGTAATAACTCGACCATTTCAACATAACAAATATCTATATATCTAATTTGGTCTACATTAGTATCTACATTAAATGCTGGAAATATACCTTGAAATTTATACTTTATTATTTTTTTATCTAGGGAATATTTTGACATTGATCAAGTATCTGCAAAAGAGAATTTTAATTCTCTAGAGTTAGCATTTTTCATCATTTCTTGGAAAAGTTGAAGGATAATTCTAGAAGCTTAGGTGTAGTTTGGAGAAAACTCCTTGAACTGCATTGGGTGATGGTTTTTGTGTATTTTGGATAAAATTCTCCAAACTACACCAAAATGGGTATAGCATGCACCTCGAAGAATTTTCTCTAGACTGTACGAGACTACATGCACTCTAGATAAAATTGTTTAGAGTGCACTAAATAGTGTGCACTTTGGACAATTTTCTCTAAAGTGCACTAGATGGTCAAATGTGCACTCCAAAGAATTTTCTCTAGAGTGAACCTTAAAGGTGATGGGAAAAATGCTCCTTGGTGCATCTAAGAGAATTATCTTTGAAATGCACCAAGATAGTTAGGGTTTTGGAAATTCAGGGAAAAGGATTGAGAAATAATAAAAGCCTTAGGAAGACAAAGAAACAAAAAAAACCAAAAAAAATAAAAAGTAAATTAGAGACTTACCTAAGACATGGCAAAAACAACAATAAGATGAAAAAACCTAGAGCATGAAAATGATCAAATCAACAAATTTGAGGGTGATGAAGTAAAGTGAAATTGAGATTTAAAGTGGAGGTAGAGGGAGTGTTCGTACATTAAAATGGTGAAGAGATATGGTAAAAATGAATTTACATGGGTTAAAATATATATAAGAGGGAATTAATGAAAAGTTAATTATAGACACAGTGATGGACCCAAGTACAAGAGTGGAGAAAAACTCTAAATTTGCATGTGCAAATTTGGAGAAAAATATCACTCCTACATGTGAAAATTATACTAAGTGTAGTATCAAATAATTTTTCCACTAGTGCACACAATGGTATAGTCTGGAAAAAATTCTTTGATTTGCACCAAACTAGAAAAAGTATAGTTTAGAGAAAATTCTCTAAACTACATTGGAAGACAAACTTCCCTCAAAAACTTTTTTTTTAAAGAAGAAAAACAAACACAAAAAGGCAATAATTGTCCTCATTTTTCCTTCTTATATTTCCTGGGCTATGAAATAGACAAGTTTCATATGGGTTATCCCATGAATTCAGCCTGCTAAATTCAAGGATAATAGCTGGCTCTAACTAGGGAATTTCCTTCAAGCATTCTTTGAAACACTTGAAGAAAATAAAATCCCAAAACGCTAAGTGACTTTGTCCACTGGGCCATGGACTGAAAAAAAATAAGACTAACAAAAAAATAAAGAAGAATATACTGATATTTACAAAATGTACAAACTTATCTGGAACTTTACTAAGTGAAAAGCTTTAGATGTTGCCCACTATAGGGAAATGGTAATGGTATCCCATACATATATGCAAAGAATAAATTGTGTTAACCACTGAGTTGTTGAATGAGAAAAGGACCTTTCCAAAGAGAATAAAATTTTCCATGCATTTCTTTTGGATCTCTTCCTTTGTCCCACATAAGGACTATATCCCTAATTTAAAATACTCATGATTTAGCTTTCTTATCAAAAATTTCCTTGATGTGACTTTGATGTTTTACAATATGGTCCACTACCTTTGCACATTTCTCCTCTATCTCTATAAGGTACATAATACATTTATCTAATGAGTTTTCAAATGTTTCATCTTTAATTACCTTAGATGATTTGAGAGGTGGTAGTTCTAATGTCATTAGTATTTTTCCATTTAATGCATACAAAAGTTTAAAAGGAGACATACCAATCACTCATTTGGGATTAATACGATCAGCCCATAATGCATCGTATAATGATTTATGCCATGTCCTTTGATTATCTTCTACCAGCTTCCTGATCATAGTTACCAAATTCTTATTACTCAACTCAGATTGACCATTACCTTAAGGAAAATAGCCAAAAGTATGAGATAAAATAATCCCATATTCAAAGAAAAATGGATTCATCTTATGGGATATGAAAAAATTATCATTATCAATTACAACTTTATTTGGCACACCAAACCTTGTAATGATAATCTTTTTGAGAAAATTTCAAACAACCTCTAAAGTGGCATGTATGGTTGGAATTGCTTCTACCCACTTGGTGAATTAATCCATAGCCATGAGAACATAACTATGACTAGTAATTGATAATGGGTTCACTACACCAATGAAATTAATACCCCATTGCTGAAAAGTTCTTTAGTGACTAATGGCTTAAGAGGTAAGGCTCCTAAGTTAGTTTTCCCCACAAACTACTAACACTTCTTGCTTTTATGCACCCATGCGTATGCATCCTAAAAAAATGTTGGCCAATAATATCTACCTTGTAAGATCTTATGATCTATGAAATGAGTTGAAAATTTTCCTCCACATGCTAAATCATGAAAATATTCTAATAACTTTCCTTGTTGTGCCTTGTTTACACATCTTAGAAAAATTCCATCAATGTTCTGCCTATACAAACCATTATCCCAAAGGACAAAATTTTTAGCCTTGAGCTTGATTGTCCTCTTCTCATTGTGAGACAAATGTTTTGGACACTCTCCATATGTGAGGAAGTAAGAAATATCATAATACCATTCATCCATAGTACTTATAAGAAATATCATTTGTAGTTTTTTCATATCTATTTCATTACCAGGTGTTTCTTCTGAATTGGTCTCTACCATGAGTTGACACAAACCTTTTCCGTGAAAATTTTTGGTAGGCTTGATATCCATCTCATATTTTTGGATGTTATAAATCCAATTACCTCTTTTATCTCCAAACTATTGTTGAGTTAAAATATATTTAACATTATAATTTGGTACTAATGTAATGGTATGAGAATTGAGGATGTAGCCCCTAAAATGCTTGACTACTTTCACCACTGCATATGCATGTTTTTACATGGATGAGTAGTTAATCTCATGAGCCTTCAAAGGTAAACTTATGAATTCTATAATAGATTCAATCCTCTCTTCATTTCGTTGTACCAATATTGTGGATAAGGTATGCTTAGAAGCTTAACTATACATAATGAAGTGTTTGGCATAATCAGGGCAAACTAGGAAAGGAGCAAGTGCAATCACTTCCTTTATCTCATGAAAAGAATTTTTTCCTTCCACATTCCAATAAAAATTTGATTTTCCTTTGATCATATCAACAATGTGGTGAGTCTTTTTAGCAAAATTAGGAACAAATCTTCAAAAAAAATTGACCTTCCTAAAGAAATAATTCACTCCTTTCTTACTTGATGGCAAAGTAAGATTTTGAATTGACTTAACTTGATCTAGATAAATTTAATTACTTTCTTGGATACAATATATCCAAGGATCTTTCCTTCTATAACCCTAAATATGGACTTCTTTAGATTAAGAGATATCCCATGTTCACAACATCTTTCAAGTACTCAATACAAATGGTCATAATCATCTTGCTGTTTTTTTGAGAAAATGGTTAGGTCATCAAGGTGGACTACATTGAACTTATTGATTATATCTTGAAAATCCAAATCCATAGCCCTCTATAAATTAGCACTAGCATTGATTAATCTAAAAGGCATTTTACGATACACAAAATTACCCCATGGAGTAGTGAAGGTTGTCTTATGTTGATCTTCATCACAAACCTCCATTTGATTGTATCCTAAGAAACTATCAAGCATAAACAACATCTCAAAACCAGTCATACTTTGCAATACTTGATCCATTACTAGCAATGGGTAATTATCCTTGAGAGATAATTGGTTCAAATTCTAAAAGTTGACACAAATGTAGATCTCTCCATTCTTTTTCCTCATAGGAATAATATTAGCTATCCATGTAGAGTGATGTATGGGAAAGATAATGTGATCATTCAACATCTTTTAAATTTTAGTGAGGATAGTACCTGATATTTTTGGATTATACTACCACTATTTTTACTTATGAGGATAAGATCCTAGCTTGAGAGGAATATCATGTTTCACTTATTTAGGTCAAAAATATTTCATATCAACATATGAATATGCTAATACATCAATGTATTGACATAGAAGAATCACAAATTTTTTGGTTTCTTTTGATGAGAAACATTTCCCAATATTTATCATTTTGGGGTCACTCTTTGTTCCTATATTAACTTTCTCAATTTTTGTAGATGAATCAGATTCTAATTAATGACATTTGATGAATCTATCATGCTTATCAAAAAGTCTTTCTAAAGACACCAACCCTTTAGGAATATTATTCCCTTTTAGCCATAAGATTTCTTTGTCAGTTTTCTCATTAACTTCAAAAATTGATTATTGAGAAGTGGAATGACTTCCTTCAAAATAAAACTCACTAAAATTTTCTATTTTTTCTAAAAATGATATGATTTGATCATCATTATTGAATATTTGCCAATGATTAGCATTATCAAGAACACTGAGCCAAAAAATCAACTCAATAGTATATTTATCTCCTTGTAAATCTTTGTGAGGAATTAGGAGAGTGGTTGAAATGACCAATGAATCAGCTCTATCATTGTATTTTCTTGGAAATACTAATATATTGAATGCATCAAAACTTTCCATGCAATCCCAAACTTGATTGTGATAATACCTTAGTATTTATTTCTTTGTTTGATATATGTTCTTAACTTGACATATATTTAGCTCAACATCACATTGGGCATGAAGATTATTTATTCCTTTCTTTTGTGAAACTTCCATTACTAACGGCAAGGCCTCATACTCAACATTATTATTAATATGATCAAATTATAATTTAAAAGAGAAAGGAAAAAAATTTATTTTTGGGGATATGATAACTATTCTAGATCTAAATCTAGTTGATGAAAAACTACCATTGAATTCCAAAGTCCAAACATCATTTGAACTCTCAACCTTAATAGTGTCAAAATTCAAAATATCCTCATCTAAAGAGGGAAACACTTCTATTTTTTGATCTTTTTCTGAAATATCATTTGAAGATATTGGATCTTCATCTGTAGTCAAGAAATATGTGCCCATTTCATGGTTTCAAATAGGATCTAAGCTTTTGGGTCTTCTATCTTTGGTATAGTGTACTTCACTTGCTTTTCTAGATGAAGTTTCTGCATAACACCCTTACATATTGATTTATCCTCCAACATATTTTAAAAATTTATTCCCAAAAAAAATCCATATGAGTCCAAAACATCATCCACTAGAACTATCATTTTGATCTTTTTCTCTGAAAATGCAAGAAATGCAAATTATGCATCCTTGATTTGGCCTATGAGAGGTACTTGTTTGGTTTCCATTGAGAAGCAATGACCAAAATATTTTATCAATGTTAACCTTAGGGTAGTAGCCACCTTGGTAGGCATCACATTATTGGAAGCACCTAAATCAATAACACAATTATTGAGCCTATAACCATTGACAAACAAGGAAATATAGAAATTTTCTATTTTTCTAAATTTAGGTGCAAGAGTTACAACTAAATTATTTTTCTTTTGTTTTGATTTAGGGTCAATTAGTATACTATTTGTTGAAGTATGATTAGGGTTGATCCCTTTGAATTTTACAAATTTGACCAATCTTTCAAATTGATCAAGATTTGATTGGAGATACTCTACCTTTTACATTTGGATTGTACTCTTCTTGGCATGATCAATGATATCAAAAGTTGGATATGGGGCAATCAAGGAAGATAAAACATTTTCATTTTTAGGTTTTAAGTTTTAGGCACTAGGTCTAGACGTTGAAGGAGAAGAGGTATAATTATGATTACTTACTCATTTATATACCATCCTATATTTTTGTTAAATTGGGAAAGGAGTTCTTTTAGCAATTGTAACCTTCTTTTGTGGTTCATCCATGGATTTTGTTTTATCAACATTTTTTTGTTGATTTGATTGACTTTGCAAATAGGTGAAAATGGCATAAGACTTATCATGTGTATCTTCATCTTATTTAACTTCTTCTTCTTTAACGTTTAGAAACCTGATATCAGAGTCACTAGCTTCTCCTTCTTCATTTCTAGTGAAAGGAGTAACATCTTCTTCTATAACATATTCCAATTCTATAACATCAACATTTTTAGGTTCTAACCAATTAACTAATGCATTATCTAGAGGTGCCTCTAATACAAACCTTGCTTTTGTTGGAGGAATATTATTCAAATTTTTATTCCTAGTAGTATTGTTAGAATAGTTTAGATATGTTCTCCTAGGATCATCTTTGTATGAAGGAAAAGACATGCTTTGAGACATTGGATTTTTAATTTCAAGAATTTCATTTTCTATCTTTTGAATCATGGGATCCATGGTGTTAATAGAATATAAATTAGGGTAAGGCTACCCTCTAAGCTTGATTTAATTATTTCTCACCACTCCTGCTAGGATTAAATCATCTTCTACTTCAATGGCTAAACTTTGAGAAACATCAAGATTAGCTAGATTTTCTCTTCATACAAGAAAACTCACTTTTGGTAGTTAGGAAGTGATAATAAAGAACCTCAAATTCTCAAGTGTAGGTTGATAAACCATCAAAATCATATTCCTCAACTTATTAAACCTTTCCACAAAATCACACATAGGCTAATGTGTTTCCTTCTTCAAATGTGTAAGATAATCCAACAAATCATGAGCATCTTCTATGGTCTTGAATCTTGCTTCAAATTTTGTCTTGAGTGTATCCCAATTTGTGATAGTACTAGTTACAAGATGATAGAACCAATCAACATCAACAACTTATAGTGTTTCTACAAATAATATTACAAAAACATCTTCATGTTCCACTCAAATAACTCCACATGCAATGTAGAAGGTACAAATATGTTCATCTGGATGCTGCTTGCCATCACCATAAAACTTAGGAAATCTTTTTCATGATCCATGAGGTATTTCACAAGATGGTGGTGCCAAATTCAATGGAATAAATGCATTACCCCATGGACTTTGACATGCCATCCTTTGTCAATTATATAGAGGTATTACAAACCTTTGTAAATGAAAAGTAGGCAAAACTCTATAAACATTGGAAGCTTCTCTTGGTATAGGAGATCTTGTATTTGTAGGTGGAAAACTTCTTGTATGTTGAAGAGGTGATCTTTCACATGCTATCAAGAAATCAAAGTTATGTTCTTGAAACAATTAGAATGTTGGATCAATGAATCTTACTACCCTTCTACCATGAGTATAGTTTTGTTCCACCAGAGTGCAAAAGTACTTAGAAAGAAAAGAGATTAACTATAGTAAAAAAATAAAAATTGCAAGCAATAAGGTGATGGTCTTATATGAACCAAGTGAGTGTAGAACTCAGTTGAATATATGTTTCCCCAGTGGAGTCACGAAAAATTGTTGGGTGAATATTTTTTTAATAATAGAATGATAACAAAATGGTGATTTCAGCCATATTATTATTACATAAATCTCTCTTCTAAGCAAGGGGAGGCTCCCTTTTATTGTTAAATAACATAACACTTAATTATTTACACTTATTTAAAATAATTTTATCATAGTGGGTGTTGTCATATCATCTATTTCTCTTTTTTTTGAATTGATGTTTGATCACAAACTTTCTTCTATTTTTTGTGATATACTTTGAAAATCTAATATCACTTGATCAATCAAATATAACCGATATTTAGATTTGTTATCCAAAGGAGTAACAAGAATAATACCAATAGATTAAACTTAAAAGATAGAATAAAGTGCAACCCAAAATTTTCACCTTATTTATAACAAAGATTAAAATTATTAATGAATAAAAATTGGTATCTCAAAGTCTCCTTAGTAATTAACTTTCAATGATGAACACAAACCCAATAACGATATTACATCTCAAAGACTTCAAAATTAGCTTCCTGACATCTTTTCATTTATAGAAATTCACACCATGTTTCAATTAATTACACAAGAAAATGGAAAATACATAAAAATATCTCCAATACAACACAAATTTATTTCAACTCAAAGATTTAAAGTTCACTTGCTTCATCATATATTGATTGACAAAATATTTACAATTTGAATTCAAAGTTTAAATATTGCTTATCAATTTTGGTAGCACTTCACTTCTATAAAAATTGGTGATCTATTTTATAAATATTATCCTCCTATTTATAGAGAGGAGCTATGAAAAAAATAGGAAAAACATAATGCATTGAATTATTCATTGACAGAGTCTAATTTGACTTAGGACTGTGCACTTTTCATACGTGCAAAATGCACCAAACCAAAATACACATGAAAAATTATGAAAACAAACTAAGTATCCCTAGACATAGGAATTTCTTCCTTTTTATTTTTCTCTAAAAACTCCTCATATTTCTTCAAGATAGCTTGAAATTCATTTTTATCTAGGCCAAATGTACTCTTGGAAATGACAAGTGTACTTGTGATAGAATCTTCTAAGTTAACTAGAAAATCCTTGTTCTTATCCTTGGTTCTTTATATCTTATTCAAGATGACTTGAAATTCAATTAATTTATCAATGGAGTCTAGTGTGAAAGTACCTATTTTAGTATTTATTTGAATCAAAGTTGTAAATTATTGAATAACAGTCTCCACAGGAAGAATTTCTTGAGAATCATTTTTAACTTGACAGGGTAGTTTTTCAAATTTTTGTACAAGATCTAACATCTTTTCATCACACATATACTTAGCTTCTTCTACATCTTTAACTAGATTCTCAATAACTTCTCTTTTATTCTTCATAGCTTCCATATATTCAATGACCATTTTTCTATTTGGAATGACCTTCTTCTCAACCAAAATCTTTGGTTTGAATTTTTGAAGTTGAGTCCATGTATCAATATCCTTTTAAGTCAACTCCAAATCTTCAGTAAGTACTTTAATTGTTTGCTGAATTTCTATTTTCATTTCACTCTAGTTATTTAAAAATCCAATGGTAAAACACAACATTTGAGTTCCTTACGTTGTTAATCTCTCAATCCAAGCATTGATTACATGACCCTGAGATCTAATTTTTTCTACAAGTTGAATAGTTCTTCCAATATTTTCATGCATAATAGGATCAATGGACTCAAAAGGTTCAGTGATTTTACTAAGGTAGAATTCAAATGTTCCACTTGTATTTTGAGTTGATCTTTGACCTTATTGTCTTTATATCTCTTGATCAAGGAAGCCATTGATGCTTGTAAATCTTCCTTTACACATTAATGAGTTTGTTTCCTAAGATCTATCAAGATGGGAAATAATATATATTCTAAGACTTAAGAAATATTAAGACCATTCATTGACCATTGATTGAGTTGATAATTGCTAGGTCAAGGGACCAGTTTCATAATGACAACAAAGGCTTAAGTTATAACCTAAACTATCAGGTATAGGTTATATCAAGTCAATATTAAAATACAAGAGATTATTGATGCCATGACTTAAACTCTTAGAGTTTAACTAAAAAACCCTATCATGTCTGAGAGAAAAGATAATTCAATTCTGAGCTCATTCCTTCTCATTTGAACCTATGGGTCATATATTCAAGTTGATCTTGAAAAACCCATAAAAACTATTCTATATTCTTATTTTGAAAATGTTCATCAATGATCTTTATAAAATCATGACAACTTTTCAAGACCTTGTGCATATTTTGTCAAAGTATGGAGACCATTTCAAAATGTCTATAAGGCTAAATTTTCACCTGCATAACTCTTGTTGTATATAGTCTCATGCCCTTAAAATTAACACATATGATCCTATTACATAGGGGATTACATTAATATTCCAATTTCTCCTTAATATTTCATATGTGTAAGATATGACATCATGAAAATTCCTATTCATCTATTTATTATAATCTAAAAATTTTACTAAGTGTTGGAAAACACTATCAAAATGGCTTGAAGCCCAAATTTGATCAAGTATATCTTTTTTCATGCTACATCGTGTGACCTAAGATTTAGCACATAGAAAATAAGTTCAAAAATGAATAGAATCATATGATATTTTTATTCTTATACCTCTATACATATAAATGCTAACCTCATCAACATGATTACTTGGCTTTGCTAAACCCTTTTTCAAATTTGGCTAAGTGTTGGAACTTAGTGTTTTCTATATAAGTAGTTTAATTTGCATGCCCATATATTAAACTATGATTCATTGCATGTCTTTAAATATGGTGTATAAATACTTAGGGTTAGTGTGATCACAACCATGTGACCATCTCCCCCATACTATTTCACATGTGACAATGGTGACATCAATAAAATGCCTTCTCATCTTTTCTTGTCATAGACCCAAAATGTCTAGATGATCAATATGAATAACTAGATTAATTCCACTCATACACACAAATATTATAATCATATTTAAACTATGATAGGATATTATAATCAATATATTCAATCCTAAACATCAATGACATTCTCATAATTCCTCTTTTGACATCAATGACAATCATATTCCTAATAATCTCCCCCTTTGTCATTGATGGCAAAACTAAATGCTCTTATCTTATAATGTTTAGCTCCTTCTCTGGTAGTGCTTGCATTATCTTCTAATAAGTATGAAATGAAGCTATTTATACTATAATTTCTCCTCCTTAGGTAATGGTACATTTTCATAATACTCAACTTAGACACTTACTTCACTTCTTATTTAACATTTGCACTTTTTCTCCAAAATTTTTTAGAGAGAATTTTTATCTTCTTCTCTCATAGAGAACATTTTCACCTTTTATCCCCCTTTGACATCTATGAAAAAGGGACTCTAGCTGATTATTTAATCTAAATGTTTCTCCCCTTTTATTAGATAAAGGAGTTTGTCTAAGAATTTGAGTTGCCTTTTCTCTCTTCTTCTAGGAATTAACAAAGCTTCTATGAGACTCCCCCCTGGACTCATGCCCTATCACTAAAATCTAGTGATGTGGTGTAAGAGCCACCACTCCTAAAATGTATCTCAAATACTAAAATTTTTTTTTTGGAAGAGGTATGGTGAAATATATGAAATTTGGCCCTTAGTTGGTACATATTTCATTGTGACCTCTTGATCTGCAATCTCTCTCTTAAAAAGTGATGATTGATATGTGTTTGGTTCTAGAATGCATCACTAGATTCTTTGATATATTTATAGCACTTGAATTATCACAAATAATAAATATAGGTTCCTTATATTATACATTTATCCTTGAATATTTTATTCATCCATAAGACTTGAGTGTAACATGAGACAATTGCTACATACTCTAATTTTGTTGTAGAAAGAGTAATTGACTCTTGATTTTTGCTTAGCCATGAAACAAGTCTATTTCCAAGGAAAAATGCACCACCACTAGTGATTATTTTTTCATCCACACTTACTACCCAATCAACATTTGTATATGATATTAAAGTGAAAGATTCACTTGTAGGGTACCATACGCCATAGTCAATTATGCTCTTGATGTATCTAAAAATAATTTTCACTACATTAACATGTAACTCTTTAGGAATAGCCTAAAATAAATAATCCATACACACTACTTTCATGATATATGGGATTGATGTAGTTAGGTATAATAACTTACCTATCACTAATCTATATGTTGTCTAATCTGCATTAAGGGACTCATCCTTTTTACTTAGTTTGCATCCAAATATCATGGGAGTACTAACTGGTTTGCTATCTTCCATTCTAAATTTATTGAGAATTTCATTTTCATACTTGGTTTGGGATATGAAAATCCCTTCATCATATTGTGCTATTTTTATACCAATGAATAAATAAAGTTCTCCTAGCATAGACATCTCAAACTCACTTTGCATTTATGTAGCAAATTCTTTGCACATTTTTTTATTATTACCACCAAAGATTATGTCATATACATAAACAACAACAATCAACATATGTTCACCTTTTTATTTAAAATACATATTATTATTTGTAAATCTTTTTTTGAAACCTTATTTTTTCAAGTACTGGTCCAATCTTGAATAACATGTTCTAGGTGCTTATTCTAGACCATACAGTGCTTTATTTAGTCTGCACACATAGTCCTCTTATTGTCATAACTAAAAACCTTTAGATTTTTCTATGTAGACTACTTCTTCTAGGTTCCCATTCAAGAAAAATAACTTAACATCCATTTGATAGACTTTGAACTTTTTATAAACAAGGAATGCAAGAAATATTGTTATGGCTTCCAATCTAGAAACTAGAGCAAATGTTTTCTCAAAATATATACCTTCAAATTTTGCATATCCTTTGCACACCAATCTTGATTTATTACTTATAACAACTCCATCCTCATTGAGCTACCCATATTGTACCTATCACATTTTTATTATAAGGTCTTAGGACTAATTGCTACGTTTTGTTGTTTTCTATTTGGCTTAGCTCTTCTTCCATGGATTTTAGCTAATATTTATCCTTGTTTGCTTCAACATAACTCTTAGGCTCAATTTCAAGCATTAGAGAAAAACTTACTTGCTCATTGTTCATTGTATCTCTTTTCCTTATTTGAAGTCCTTCATTCTTATTTCCAATTATCTACTCTTTAGGAGGATCCTTTTGAACAAATCTTGGAGGTGCCTTTTCATTCAAATCCTTATCTTCATTATTTTCTTCTTCTTCAAGATCCGATTCTTCAATACTAATTTCCTTCTTCGGTTTAACATATTTCAATCCTTCTTCAACCTTGACATTGATGCTATTTACTATATTGTGTAGCATTTTATTGTAACATACATAGGCTTTCCTTTGAGTGTAATAACCAAGAAATATTCCTTTTTCAAATCTTGATTCAAACCTTCTCATTTTATCCTCTTTTCTCCTGATGTAGCATCTGCTTCAAAACACTCTAAAGTAATTAATAGAGGCAAGATTTCCATACCATATCTCATAGGGAGTTTTGTCACTATTTACCCTTAGTTGAACTCTATCTAAGATGTATACTTCTATTTGGATTGCTTCTCTCTAGGATCTATCAGGGAACTTGGCCTATTTTAACATTATTTAGGCCATCTCCTAGACTATCCTATTCTTTCTATCAACAACTCCATTCTACTATGGAGTCCTTACTGTAGAGTAATATCCTTTTATTTTATGCTTCTCACAATACTCTATGAACTAATTTGAGGTGAATTTTGCACCTTTATTAGATCTTAAGAATTTTATCTTTTGTCCAATTTCTTTTTCAACCATGGATCTAAAGATCCTGAATATCTCAAAGGCTTGAGACTTGTCCTTTAAAAGGGTTACCCATGTCATTATTGAGTAGTCATATATAAATAAAATGAATTATATCTCTCCTTTTGATCCTCTTGTCATATTAGGATCACAAAGATTAGTATGAACTAATTGTAGAGGTTTTGTGATTGCATACTCCTTTGTTTGACAATTGACCCTTGTTTGCTTGCCTAGTTAACATTCCTTGAAAATAATTTCTATAGGTTTGGTTATCTTGGGCATGTGTCTAACACACTTTTTTGAAATAACCTTGAATAGATTATCAAAATTGGAATGACCCATTATTCTATGCCATAACCAAATCTCATCAATATTTCATATCAAGCATATATTACCATTCACTTCAACAAGATTATAGATGTTGCTTTTAGTCTTTTTCCCTTCTGCAACTAGTTTTCTATATCTCTTTAACTTGCATCCTTGTACATCAAATGTGACCTTGTATCCATTGTCACACATTTGGCTGACACTTTGTAGATTATGCTTTAATCCTTCAACATAAAGGATATCATGTGTGGGTAGTTTTCCATCTATATTGAGGGTTCCTTTACCTTTGATCTTTATTATTGTGTTGTCTCCCAATCTAACAGATTCTTCTTTGCATTTTCTCAACTTAGTGAACTTGATCTTATCACCAGTCTTATGCTTTAGAAAACCACTATCTACTACCCACAAATTCTACTCCTTGGCATAGAGTGTAATTTGAGCAATCATGGATTGATTTTTCACTTTCCACACTTCATTGGGTTTCTTATATGACTTAATTTTCTCTTTATCAAATAATTGTGAACTCTTGTTCACCTTTGAGGCATGCCTTTCTTTAAATTGTGTAATTTTGATTTTACAAAGCTAGTTCTAAAATGTTTAGCTATGTGACCAAAAATTTGTAGCACATTAAATTTGTATTTAATAGAGGAACAAATGAGTTTCTACTTACAAAGTTTATTCTTATAGGTACAACTATACAATCAATAGCTGTATGGCCAAACTAATTACAATTATAAAAATAACCATAGAAATATAAGGAATAACTAGTCATAGATTTTATTTATGTAGCATGAGGAGCTCTTCTAAACTTTCAATTTTTCAAGTCTTTCACTTTGGTGTATCTATCTGCATCAACTCCCTTTATCTTCATCTTTTATTCAAGTTTTTTATTAGCTTTATATTTTTTCACATCAGCTATGTTTGAGTTTTTTTTTGTTTCCTTTCTAACTTTCTCTTTCATTGCTTCAACTTCTCCTTCTATTTTTAAGTTTTCATATAGGTTAGTAGATGTACTATTTGAGGAATTTTTTCCATTCTTGTAACCTAGACTTGATATTTATTTTGAAGGATTTTGAGATTTGATCATTCCACTAAGGATGTATTATCCTCCTATCAACTTTAGACTTTTGTCTAGTTGACCTTTGGATTTTTCAAGCTCTTTTCTCAAAGCCACAATTTTTTCTTCTAGCTTCATGCATTCATCAGACTTAGATTATAGTTCTAGTTTAACTACATATTCTATTCTTTTAGCCTCTTCAATTTGTGTCTTCAAGATAACTATCATGTATTTAGATTTCTCAAGACTCTTGGACATATTCTTAGTTTATTTTTGTCCATGCTTCTTCCATTTTGAGCTCTCTTTTCTTAGCTTGTCAATTTCCTCTAAAGCAAAAATGAGCTCACATTCAAGATCTACTTCTCCTTCCTTTTCTTCATTAGAGTCTTTCTCTTCTTCTTGATATATATCTATAGAATTTGATCCTAATTCCATGAACATAGATTCATTTCCCTCAACCACAAAGGCATAGTCATGATCTTTATTAGAAATATCATTTTCATCCATTGAATCATTATCTTCTTTATGCATAGACCTTTCTTATTATTGAAGAAGTTCTTCTTCTTTGGATAGTAGGGTTTTACCTTTTTTATACTCTTTATTTACTTAGAGTTATCTCTTTTATTATGAGGGAATTTATCAACAAAATGCCATACTTTACCAAAATTAAAAAATTTGAAGGGTAACTTACCTCTATACTTTCTAGATCCTCTATTCAAATCTCATGATAAAGTTGGCTTCTTATTCATCACTCTCATTAGATCTAGATGAGGATGCTTCTACCTTTTTTGGTTTATATGATTTTAATGAAAATTCTCTCTTGAAGGTATCTATCTCTCCCATTATCATCTTATAGGTTGTGAATTTCCCATGTAATGCATCAACAGTGAGTTTATCTAGATCTCTTACTTCCTCTATTGTAGAGATTTTATAATCATATCTTGATGGAAAATATCTTAAGACCTTTTTGATAATTATTTATTTTTTCATTTATTCTCTAAGGCCTCTTATCGCATTGACTATTTCATCTACCCTAAGGAGTTAGTCTACAATATTCTCCTCTTCATTAATCTTAAGGCTCTAAAATTTTCCTTTGTAAGTTTGTAGCTTGGCCTGATTTACCTTGTCATCTCCTTCATGGATGACCTTCAAATTATTCTAGATGTATTATACATTTTGACAGTGCATATATTTAGCAAACTTTAAGTTTGAAAATTTGTAGAGAATAGCATTCTTTGCCTTGAAATTTCTCTCACATGCCTTCTTAGTAGCCTAATTAATAAGAGTTGTAACAAGGACTATATATCTATTTACCATAGATATCCATACATAAAACCCTAATGACGATAAGTAATATTCCATTCTTATACTCTATAATGCATAATTTGATTGATCAAAGAGAGGTTCCTTGTTTGATGAAGATCCTTCTTGACTAGCCATTATGTTCACTACTCCAAGATCTACTTGAGCTGATTAAGTTTCTCCTAAGGACCCAGGGCTCTGATACCAATTATTGGAACAAAACTAGATACTAAGAGGGGGGTGAATCAATATATCAATTAAAACTAGTCCTTTAATTAATTTTAGTTCAAATTAAAATATATATGCAAATCAAATAAAATATGCATAGATTATACACACATAAATACATATGACATCTAATGTATACATGACAAACCTAATGGGAAAAACCATGGTGAGAATATCTACTAGAATCTACCATTTTGATCTAGCCTCATAGTTAATACCTCACTCATTACACATTGAAGGGAAACAAACCTAAGGAGACACAAATCCCCTACTTTAATATCTTCAACTCTAAGGAAACACCCACTCCCTAATCTAAGTACCAACTCAGTCTATCTAATGATACCAACCTATCATAACTATAATAGAGCTACAACTCTAATTTACAAAATAGATTCATAAATGAATCCAAATATCTATTCTTTGTTACTAGTCTAATATTTAACTACTCATAGTTATCACATTCTCTTTATTCCTTTCTTTTCTCTACTCTTCTCTACCCCTCTTGTTCTGTGTTTAGATATGTCTCTATTTGACACACTTTTTCTCTCATTTACTCTACTCCTTTATGTCTCTATATTTTATATTTGACATAATTCAATAGCTTCAAAAAACCAATGTCTTTGTCATAGATTTCATATATATAAACAATTGATCTAGGGTTCCATATCTTCTATTTGTTCAAACACAAACTATAACACATCATGCAAATTTTGGACTTTAGTTCATTATGACTCAAACTTTAAGTTTCTTGCATCTCAACTCCATTCATCAATTCCATAATTTCATATCTTATTACTATCTATATCATTTTTTGGACTCATGTTTTGATTCACATGCTCATTAATATAGATTTGATCATTTATATTGATCAATCTCATTGTCTATGTCAGTATATTGAGCTTAAATACAAGTTATTACATGTTATTGAAACTAAGCATTTTTCTAGACATAAAATTAAATATTGATCATGGATGTTTCATTTACCACCATGATATGATGGTCCATATTCTAATGGATCAAATTTAAAATGCATATGTTGATCTTCCTAATCCTATATTTTGTGTACCATTCAATCTCTATAGATGCACATTCTTTATCTCTATCTAGACATTAAATGTCAATCTTATTTATCTATATCATTGCTTCCATCAGCTTTGGATCACTTTCACTTCATCTATCTTCTTGGAATTGCTTTATTCTTAACTCACCATTATATTGATAAACATCGATCACTTCATTCTAACTTAGTCCACTCACTCTATCAAATTTCCTTTATACAATCATCTACTCATCATCAAATATTTTGACATCTTTGATATTTAACACTAAAAATATTACATTCATTGTGTTTTTATTTGACAAGATCTCTGAATGTGACACTTATCATTTACATGTTTACTTATAGGCCCTTTTGACAATTTGACTTCCTTGTGCTTCATTGGATCATCTATGTATGATAAATGATATCCATTGATCAAGTTAGGTCATAATATAAAGTATAATACTTAGGAAATATTATTTTTATTGATCACTAATCAAGTCATTAATTTCTAGGTTAAAGGTTTGGTTTCATAATGACAACAAAACTTAAGTTATAACTTAAGCTTATCAGGTTCAAACTATATCTGGTCAACATTAAAATAGAAGATCATGTTGATGCCATGACCTAAACCCTTAGGGTCTAACTAAGAAACCATATCATGTTTGAGAGAAAATATAATTCAATTTTAATCTCATTCCTTCTGATTTGAACCTACAAACCACATATTCAAGATGCTCTTGAAAAACCCATAACAGATCTTCTATCTGTTTCCTTTACAAATGTCCATAAATGATCTTTGTAAAATCATGAAAACTTTGTAAGATCTTATGTAGATTTTTTCTAAGTATGGAGACCATTTCAACATGACTAGAAGGATAAATTTTCACTTGTATAACTCTTTTTACACTTAGTTTCATGACCTATAAATTAGCATATATGATCCTCTTACATAAGGTATTCCATTCATATGTCCAATTTCTCTTCAAGTTTTCATATGTGCAAGATATGACATCATGAAAACTCTTGTTCATTTATTTCTTGTAATCTATAAATTTTACTAAGTTTTAGAAAACACTATCAAATAGATTGGAGCCTAACTTTGATCAAGCATATGTTTTTTCATGCTACATCACGTGACTTGGGATTTAACACATAAAAACTAGGCACAAAAATGAACAGACCCATATGATATTTTTATCCTCAAACCTCCATCCATGAAAATTTTAAACTCATCAATATGATTACTTGGATCTGACGAACCCTTTTGGAAATTTTGCTAAGTGTTGGAACTTAGTAATTTTTGTCTAAGTAGACAACTTTGCATGCCCATATCTTCAATTGGGTTTCATCGCATGGCTTTAAATTTGGTGCATAAATATTTAGGACTAGTGTGATTATAACCATGTGAATAGTTCCCCCATACTCATTCACACATGTTAATGGTGATATCAACAAAATACCTTCTCATCTTTTCCCATCATAGACCCAAAATGTATAGATATCAATATGAAGAACCAGATGAATTCCACTCTTTCACACAAGCATTCCAAACATCCTTGACCTCTGATAGGATCCTCTAATTACCATATTTAGTACTGAACATTAATTACATGATCATAATGTCTATTTTTACATAAATTATAATCATATTTAAAACATGACAGTGTTAAGGGAACTAATTGACTCAATAAAAAAATTGGCACTAAACTACTAAAGGACCAAAGTGACCAAAATTGTGATTAATAACTAGATATTTTTTATTTTTTATTTGGAAATTTTTATTTTTTTTTATTTCTATATAATAGACTCAAAAGTATTATTTTTACAGTAAATTTTTTTAGCACATGGTAGAGCACAAAGAAATAAACAAAAAACATTTATGCTAAACACTAATGCAATCACAAAAAGGTTAAAACTCTAGGATTTGGGTGTTAAAGTAATTTTAGGCCTTCCATTGTCACTCACTTGTCCATACCCTTAGTTGTGGCCTAATATATTAAGTCACTAAACTTGGAGGATCCTTCCATTCCCACAGCTCACTAAACCTAGTTTCAAGGGTGTGTATAAGGTAAATTACAAGTGATAAACACTAGTTGATGCACCAAAATTGAATGACAACAAGGCTTACATAGGAGTAAGGTTTTTACAAGCTCATCTATGGGAATCATTGATATACATTTCATAATGATAAGGCCCAATTTCATGAAAGAAATTGATTAAGTATATACATACTATTGGTTTTAGTCCTAACATGCCCAACACAATTGTAGGGGTCTCAGTATGTTGATGTCAACAAAATCATACTTCAAGTTATGTTATCTATGGATTAGGTATTAGGGCATGTTATTCCCTCACTTCATGGTGTGCTTAAAACACACAATTGCTTAGCCAAAAATGACATGTCTAACTCAATTTATATACCCCTATGGTATGCGACATTCAACTTGCCACATGGTGATGAAATCCATGATCGATAAATACCCTAAGAAAAGAAAATAAAAAGATAAACACTTACTTATAATTCTCAAATATCACCATCAATGTGATGTCAAGAGAGAAACATACACACATGTATCATCTTGGGTAATACAACTTACAAGTGTTGTTTTAGATTCTTAATTATCATCACCAATATGACACCAAGAGAATAGCATACAAAACATAAGCATTAAACACACACAAATGCTAAAAATGGAAAATTGATTAACTCTAAGAAACCAAATATTATTTATTACTAAGAAAAAATGAAGAACTTAAATAAAGTATTGCTAGAAAACTTGAACATAAAAGATGTCAGAAAACTAAATGAAAAAAAAGAAATTGTTTATCTTTTTATAGGATTTTATTTGATTTATATCTTGCAATATATTTTTTAGAAGTTTATTTAAGTTGAAAATCTAAGGTAACCTACAAAAAGTTATAAAAAATAATAATGGAAAACATAGAAAAACAAGTCCATGGAATGGTTTCTTAGATACACAGTGATAACAAACTACAAAATTATTAGCTATAAAAAACCATAAAATCAAATGAAAAAAAATAAAAAATGATTTTACAGTTACATTGAATGATTTTAATGATATGTTTAATGATTTTTCCACTATCATAAAGGTGAAAAACATTTCACTACTATAAATTTGTTGTAGCATATTTGTTATAATGGGAAAAAGCTAAATATTTTTAAATGGTACATTATTCATTCTGATACCTTCATTTTGATGCAAATGAGAGCTCAAACTGAGTCTCAAGTCAAAATTTATGGCCTTAAAAAGTTTACCACTCAAAGTGAAAAACAATTTTTCCAATGCATGCTATAATTTCACCACTACCTACTATAATTTCATAATTACATGATATGATTTCATTACTAAGTGATATTATTTTAGTGCAAAGTGTTATGATTTTGTAACTAGTTATAAATGACATAGAACATAAAATAATGCAATTTCATAGTTAGGCTAGATAATTTCACAAATATGTTGCACAATTTTTTAGAAATGTGTTATGATTTCCCTGGTATACTCTCTAATTTTACTATTTGAAAGAAAAGAGGAGATACCAAAAAAGGAAGTTAGAATAGACCAAAAAAGAGGTATAATTTGTTTGGAAGTGATAAAATAGCTAGAAAGATAGTACAAATAAGGAAATGATTATTTTGTTGTTATTGATTATAATTTCATTATTGAAGTCTCTAATTTTGTTGTTACACAAAAACTTGAAAACATTAGAAAAAGACCTAAAAATACAAAAAAAACTACCAATTGAAAAATATTTATAAAAGCACCTATGATGATTATGATATGAAAAAGAAGAGGGAATGTCCCACTAGGCATGTAAAAATGTGTAAATAAATATAGATGCAAATTTAGCTAAGAAATCAACTAAAAAACTAAAATCTAATCTAAACTAACTTAACCTAAGATAAAGCTACAAATGAAAGAAATAATAACACAAACCTATACTTTAATACCATTAGTTTTCACTCCATTGCGATTTAAATTTATTTTATCTTTAAATTGTGGTTTCTCACTCTTCTCCAATGCAAGATAAGTGGGTAGAATTTTGGTATGCAAATGACCTTTAGATATATTTCATTCACTTGAGATTCATTCTTGAATTCAATATCACTTCATTAGCAGATGTCAGAATGATGAAAATGATGGATTGCATATATATTTATCATTTTTTTGGAAGTAAATAGAATATTAGAGGATTATTTGAATATTTATAATTATTCAAACAATCAAAAATGGATAATTAGTCCTCATCCATGAAGATGATGACCAATTCCACAAGATGAGATAAAATGGGAGTTGGTTGAGTGAGTCATCAAGAAAGGGTCAAATTGGTTGAAAATTTAAGGGGTGACTCATAAGGTGGTTGAGGAAGTTAAGGGATTTTTTGGATGAGTTAACATGTTAGGAAGATAAAGGTGGAATATGTTTGGGTGAGGTGGAAAGTCCATATTTATTATATAAATTTAGATAAAAGGTGTGCATAATTGATTAACTTTGAATTATGCAATTATTTGAATTTGGAGGGAAATGGTGTTAATTCAAATTTAATGTTAGGGAATAAGAATTAGGGTGTTAAGAATCATTTAGACACTAACTAAAATTTAGGTCTATATATTATTTATATAATATAATACTCTATATTATTCATATTGACAACATTTTCATTGTTAGTGAGAGAATGAGTATCGACAAAAGTTTCAAAAATAATAGAGGTGGAAGGAAGAGTAGTACTTATTTGATGAGTAAGAAGAGTATCCTTGTAAATAAAAATATGAATATTATCTTGATTAATAGAATAATGCTTATGTTTTTTTTCATGAGATTTATATGTCAGTTCATAATCTTGATGACATCAAAAATTAAGATTTCATGATCAAAATTAGGACCAAGGAACTCAAGAGAAAAAATTCTAAGTTGATGAGAAGTCTCATGAGAATGACCCAAAATTTCATGATATGAAAAAAAAATTCATAGATCACACCAATTTTTGGTAGGGTAATTACGATTAAAATATTGTGGTAAAGTTCTAGGAAGATGCTTTTAAACTTCAACCAATGAAAGTGGTTTATGATAATCTACATTATTCACATTAGAAGATGAAAAACTAGGTTGTTGGAAGGGATTTTTGGAAAGAGGTTGGAAAAAATTATCATCATTGGAACCACTTGGGAGTATAGAATTAATAGTGTGTATGCAATCATAGGTATCCATGACACCATCATTGGTAGCATGTTAATTTTTACATTTCATAATCATTCAAGTTCTAGGTAGAGGATGGGAAGGCTCAAATTATCTCATGAGGATATATTAATGTTTGTATTAGTCTAGGGATTCTTCCAAATATTTGGGAGAAATCATCCTAACATGATACTATTATTTAGGATGAAAATCATTAAAGAACATGTGTAAGATATTGTCTTCTAACTTTTTATGTTCAACTTGATTGGATAAGGATTTCCATATCTTAATGAAAACTTGATGTACTTAGAATTTTATTGTTTGCAATTTATAAAATGATATAACATATTTTAAATAAGATCATTAGGTTGAAATTCCTATACCAGTGCATTAACTAGGTATTTTAAATTGGATATAGTATGAGACTTGAGTTGATTATACAAATCTAAAGTGTCACCTAAAAAAGGTTTTATTTAAGATCTTAGTGGTGGTAAATGTATTGAGCTTAATCGAATATTTATATAAGTTTTTTAAATATTTGATGCAATGGAAGATCAATGGATCCGTTATAAGTGATAGTAGGACCAATACCACCTATGTCAAAGTTTAAAATTTGAGGAACTAAGGGTTCATTTTAAAAATGTTTGATAGCATTGTTAATAATTTGGGGTTGAGATATAAGGTTACCTTGTCCATTTATAAGGTGGGTTGGGGATCATTAGTATTTTGTGCTCCCCATTGAGTGCATTGAGAATGATTTTATAATTGTAAAAGTTGGTTTTGAATTTGCATCATTTGATTTAACTTATTACTTCAAAAAGTTTCCATTTGATTCATGGATTTTAATATAATTTTATTAGTATTAATAATGGATTAACTAGTATAAGTGGATTAAGATGCACTAGTGGCAATGTTAACTTGAGAATTAATGTGGGTGCTCTAAGTAGGCCCACTAGAGAAAAAACTAGATATAGTAGTTGATATAATAGGAAAGGTAAAACAAGAATTAGTAGATAAAATTGAAGGCATGGAAGAAGACGGCATGGAAGAAGTCATAGGGTGAATTACCCTGAGACTTATAAAAAATTTATATGTTGTTGAAGGGGGAAAATCAAGGTAAGGTCCCATCATGAGATTATATATTACTTTGGGATCCTTTCCTTGGTGTTGTGGGTTTTCATTGATGAAAAGTATCATTTTGGAAACATATTAAAGATAAATTTAATCCTTTAAAATAGGCATATTTGGAGGATAATTAAGTGGATATAGTGTTTTAGAAGGAGATGATGCATTATTTTTGGTTCAAATGGCCACACAAACATTACTTATATTTGGATTTTATATGGAAGTATATAGAAGGTGAGAATGAATAAATTTATAGGGGCTAGTGAAATTCATCATATCATTTTTATTTTTTAGTTTGATTTCATAAAAAATTTAATACATGATGAAAAAGGTGAAGGTATGAATAGGCAGAGAGAGGTTGATAAAACATACTAAGTCAATATGGTTGACTTAGTTATACATACATAAAAAATAATAATATTAAAAAATAAATAATTCAAGTTGGTTGATTTAATTTGATAGATAAGGAAAATAATAGTTTGGAAAATGAAATGACTCAAGCTGGTTGACTTAGTTTGACAAAAAAGGTAAATAAGAGTCTGGAAAATGAATTGAGTTGAGATGGTGAACATATTTTAACAGATAGGGAAAATAATAATATGGGAAAAGAATTGAGTTGAGATGGTCAAATTAGTTTGATAGAAAATAAAATAGTTATCTAAAAAGTGAATTGAGTTGAGATGGTTGACTTAATTTGGTAGACATTTAGAAATAATAGTTTGGAAAATGAACTTAGTTGAGATGGTTGAATTAGTTGAATTAAGAATATATCTAGCTATAAACTAGATGATTTTGTTTAAAAATATAAGTAAAGAATTAAAATATAAAACACTTAATTGATTTGGTGGACTTGCTATGTTCAGACATAATCAACTAGGTAAACACTGGTTAGTCTAATTGAGTCACTTAGCACATAACTATGTCAACACAAACTATAATACAAATGAGAGAAGCACGTAGTAGGAAAAAATGAAAGTATACAACTAACCATTTGAAAATAGTATTGTGTAGATATAATTAAAGTATTTTATTTATTTTTCATCGGATAATGATGACCCAATGTTTCAGAATGCTATCTATGGAGGATTAAACATTGCACATAGCCTATTAAACCTAATTCCAAGGGTAAGATAAAAGTAAATTCTTAGTGATAAATTATAATTAATGTACCCAAATATTAGAAGGATGATTAGATTCCTAAGTTTCTAGACATAGGTAAATCATGGCATTTCCTAAATACTATGAGGTATGTGAAAACTAAAGATGATGTATAGATTTTTAGTATGGCTATTAGTATTATGGTAAGACCATCACACCATGATATTTTTAAATGATAGATAAGGATAATAAATAAATTATCACATAACCATTCATTATAATAGATAAGTAGTTTTAAAACTATCAGTATCTAATTTCAAATGGAATCAAGATAGAGTGAAAATAAAGGATAAAAATTAAGTGGAAAAAACCATTTAAATTTTTTTTAAAGTAAATAAATAGGCAATCAACTCTTTTCAAAAAAAATGTGCTATGAATCACTATGAAAGGAAATTTAATTAACTTAATTATGTGTAAAATGAAACACATAGAATAGGGTAACCTAGGCCGATCTAGTTGGGCAAACAAAATAGAACAAAGTTAGACATGTTAGTCTAGTCTATTGTAAAAATAAGACAAAAATAAATAAAGTCATATAGGTGAACTTAATTTGTTTTGAAAATTAGGTAGATATAGAAATATGTCAGATAGGTCGAATTAGTTTATATTTGTGATATAATTTTGATAGAACTAAAAAATTGTAAATCACAACATACTAATATGAAGTAATAATTAAGTTTAATAAAAATAAGGAACATGAAATTGAGAAAATTAACAAAATTAAAGTACTAAGTTGGTTTAAAAGAGCTTAAAAATTTTGACTAGGTTGACTTAGTTTGATGAAACTTAAGAGTGAAATATGAGATCTTTAAAAATTGAATAGAGTTGACCAGCTTGACCTTGTTTGTTAGACTCGAGACTAAAATTTATACAAAAAGAGTAAGATTAACAAGCTTGATATTTTTTGACAAGATTGAAGACTAATAGTTTTATAAAAATAACATGATCAACCAACTTGATCTTGTTTACTAGCATTGAAGACTAAGGTTTATATAAAAATAATAAGATTGACCAACTTGATATTATTTTCTATAAATTAAAACATACAAACAAAGAATAAAATTGGGTCGACTAGTGTAACCTAGCTAACTATAGATCCTAAATATTCACACATAAAATAAGACTAGGTCAACCAACATGAACTAGTTGATTGTAAATAAAAAACACAATTCATAAGGGTTAGATTCATATTGGGTTAATTATAATTTATGCAATAATTTAAGATAGATATACAACTTATCCTAATTTATAGAATACAATATTTGATAAGGTAATAAACTAACATCTCTTGCAATACTATTTATATCTAAAACATGATCAAATTGATTATGCATTTTATAAGTATGCTTAAGAAGATTCTCAAGCCCAATAGATCAAGTATAAATGATGCATTTAGTGCCAAAATCATCCTATACAAATTTGGTGTTTTCATGAGATTTTTATCTCAGCATAT
>JARHVA010005034.1:925000-987500 GCA_037957365.1 Torreya grandis | reverse complement strand
TCTTTTTGTTGTTTTAACAATTTTATATATCTTGGATATAGGTTACCCTTGTTCATCAATTCATTAAATGTGGTATCCTTATTTTATCCTTGATACAAAACTTTTTTCTAAACATTTCCACATTCATCTATATTGGCTCCTAGTTAGAGTTATACCCTATGTCATAAGTTTAGGATTCAGAGCCATTTAATATTTAAATTTGAGTGTAGATTACCTTATGCTAGGTCTATGGTTATTATAGGTCCTTACCCACACTTTTTACTATATTCAATATTTATTGTTAAGACCTTACTTATAACCTAGTTTATTGAGAGAAATAATTTTATTACAGGTCATCCTAACATGTGCATACATTTTTAAATGACTCCCTTTTATTATAATATTGAAAAAGTTAAATTAAAATGATAAAAAAATAAATTTGGTATTTATGGTTAATCAAATTTGATGTTGAAAATTATGACCCACAATGTCCAATTTTATCCATGAAAAAACTTGTAAGGAAACATGTAAAAATAAGTGTTCACTCACCATATAAAATTTGAGACAATATAGATAATTCAAATATTTGAAATCAAAAAATAAAGGAACAAATACACATATAAATACATGAATCAAGTTGACATCTATTTAAAACATTTGGATAATTGGATTATTTTTCCCCAAGGAGATGCCAATGTTAAAAAGATGGGTTGAGAAGTAAAGGCTTCAATCCTTATTAGAGAATAAAAATATATACTAGTTAAGTGTCATGAAAACCTCAACTACACTACTTAAAATTCCATCATATTTTTTTTAGTGTAACCTTAATATAAAAAAATGGATCCCTATATTAGGATAATATTTAAAAGGTGGAACCCCACAATGAAGGTTTTATATAAATATTAAAACTATGAATGAACATTGAATTATTAAATCTATAAACAAAGTGTTTGTGTGAACTGGGACAAGTTCATGCTTCCTAAATGTCTTCATAGTGTGATTGGGTCTACTAGGGTGAAAAACTATCCTACATGTCTACACTAATTTTTTAATTATTTATTTCTATATGTTTTTTTATTCCAATTCCTCCTAGATAATATAACATGTGATCTAAAGGGGATAACTCTATTTTCTTTATTTTTGCTTCAAAACCCTAACTATTTGAATTATAATATGAGATTACTATAAATGGGGAAAAAAATTAAAGGGATGGGTTGAGATTACCTTATCCACCACTCATGGATACATTTTTCCTACATACACAACACTCTAAAGAGGGAATTTAAACCAAACATAGTTATCCAACCTAGTTGAGTGCGTACAATCAGTTTCATAATAGCATGTAGTGAAATCCTATGTAAAGATTTCAATATTTGAAAACATGTGCGTTAACCTTCTACATATATTTAGAATTAGATTATGGATTTCTCCTTTTAGGGTTTTAATATTTGGAAACTTAAGTATGTTTTCTCTTAATGTGTAGAGTGATTTTTAATGAGACAGATAAATACCAGATGTTAACGGGGTTAGGATTGATATGTTTATATAGACAAATGTTTGGGTGACTTCATCAAAATTGACATGTGAAACATACATGATGACCCATAAAAATAATTTAAAATTTTGAAATTAACTGTTAAATGGTACATAGATAAATCTAATCCATGTGTATAGTTTTGCATTATAACATTATCTGAGGAAATGCAGACCTATCCAAAGAACAAGGATAATGATATAACATTAGGGGATAGTCTGATAATGAAACTAATAGGGAAATATTGTGTAATAATAGCATCAATTTGCTAAGTTTGATATTATAAATGGATGAATGGCCAAGTAATAACGTGAATAAGATTCATGTATGCATGCGTACATCTATTATCTTAAATATTTATAAATTATAACAATGTTGAGCATCTAGTACTAAATATTAGTGTCTAAAATTTACCCCCTTTTATTATATTTATGGTATTTTTAGAGTAAATGTATATAATATGATACTTAGGATAACCAAAATGGGGTTACCCAATTAATTACTGAGTGTTATGCCTTTCTCTATGAAAAATATGAAATGAAACATGTAAAAATTAGTTTTCACTTATGATATAAATTTAAAGTAAACCATTGAACATATGTGAAATGAAATATTGAGGAATGAATACACCTATATGCATGATAACTAAGATGTATTAGATATAATGGATAATGGATGATTATTCCCCTTGGAGATGTCATTTCAAAACTATGGGTTGAGATGAATATGCCCCAACCATTAATGAAAATAGTGAAGTGCCTAGAAGTTAAGTTAATTAAAACTTTAGCCCAACATAACTCATTATATATATGAAATATAATCCACTATAGGTTCCAATAAATATGATAAATGCCTTAATGTCTGCATAAATTTTATAATTCATCCAATGTAAATGGATTATATGAATAAATCTTAGTGATGGAAAAGTAATACCTATGTAGTGCCTAAGTGTAATTTTTGTACAATGTGCCACAACATATGTTCCCAATCCAATAATATGTGCAATTTGAGTCTAAAAATTATTTCCAAATATCATAATGTTTATGAAACTATGAACATATGCCTCACATATGCTTCCAAGTTGATGATTTTTGTAATCCAAGTCATTGAAATAATTTCATTGAATATGTGAAATGCCACTAATAACCCTACAAATTTATGATATATATCCTACTTATTCTCCAAAGTTCATAATTTGAGTAAAATTTATTAAAATTTATGTAAACCTATACCATTATAAAGTAGTACATGCTCACAATCTAAAATATATGATTATGATGGCTTAGTCTCTAAGACAATCCATTATTTGTGTCCCAAATTTTGAGGTGAGGGATATAGTCTATGAATTAATCATCTCCAAATAAGGAGTTATATGCACCATGTTTATAGAATAATATATAAGAAGTGTAAATCATGTACTAACATGTCATCATAGTAAGAATAAATCATATGAGTATATATGAAACATGCATTTTGAGGCATAAAAGTGTCATGTTAAGATATATATATATTGATGACAAAATTAGCAAATAGTCAACATATTAATGAACATTCATAAATTGATAATAACTACATGGAATGTAAATGATATGTATCATGGTATCACAAATAAGAATAATAGTTTGTGATATAGATCATGTAATAAATAAGCTCAGTAAATAGTCATAGATTTATCCAAACATAGGAAATAGATTAAAACAACCACACACATTGTCATGGACATAACACACACAATAACACTTAATGTCACATAAGGAAAGAGCCACATATAATACTCAATAAAATGTCACACATAAAAAAATAGAGAACAAATAAGATTTGCACAATGTAATAAATAAGAAAGGAACACATCATGTAATACACAATAACATCAAACATGCACCAAATAAATAAGATTGATCCACCTAATCAATGTATGTGTAATCACCTAAAAATGATGCATGAGTGATCAGAGTGCTAATTGAGATCAACCATCCATAAATTATACCTAGACCTATCTTAGGACCTATTTAGACACTTATACGGGCTTTATATAGGCCACATGCATCCATAAACATACCTAAAGTAGTCCTAAACCCTCATTATAGCATATTTATAGAAAAGTGCATAAAGTTGTCTTAGTCAATTTTTGGTTTATTAAAACTAGGTAAAATCATGGGATATTCCCTTTGTGCTCAATATTTGAACACTCGACTGTGTCAACATCAATTCGCATAAGGCATAGGCCTTAGGCACTTACCCAAAGTGAAACTAAGAAGGAACCAGGGTCCATATTGGGCTAGTTGCGCCATTAAATGAGGATTTATTTAGGGGACTTGATCAATCCAAAAAAAACTATAGGTAGATACATAGGTGAAATTATTTCATGAACTAAGCTTAGTTTCATGTGGGTACAAGCTGTAGACACCTAAAACTGGCCACCAATAACGTCCAATCAGGGTTTTGACTAATTTCTACCCAAAATGCATATTTTGGCTTAAAAATGCTAAAACATGCTAAATGGGTGAAATTAACATATTCAAGTGCCAATTTTGGTGAGGGTATCACTAAATGGGGCAATGCAATTTATGGGCCAACTAAATTTGATCAGTTCATTTTGAGTCAAAATGCTAATTTTGCACCCACGTGCTCTGGATTGCTCTTACCTATCAAATCTTATTCACAAGATGCATGACTTTGTTATTTGTTTTTGGCAACATCCTAAGTGGGAATACAGATCTAACACAACTGACAATGACTTCCAATTCTAATCTAGTCAAATTTAGGATTAATAATAAGGCATTCTAATCAGTTTGAGTAATTTATGCATAAAGTGCTTAATCATGTTTAAGAGATAATTAATCCAAATCAAGAATTCCATGAAAAATTATTGACTACTTATTTTTGGAAATGAATATTGAATATATGCATCATCAAGTGACCTCATTTCTTGGGAAGACATCCCTAGGCCATAAGTGCAACAAATATCAGGATTCATGCCATCCATGCCTTTTAATTGCCCCTTCTTCCAATGTCATGATGAGGATAATTACAAAATTAATTGTAAAAATTGAAGTAATCCTCAACCACACATCTTAATATTGAGATGGGTTGATTTTGATCAAATATAAAAATCTATGAATAAGAGGCCTCATAGCATCATTTCTAAGCTTAATTTGTGCAAAGCTATAATGTAGGATTGGTTCCAAAAGCTTCATGAAACTAGTGTTACCATGCCAAATTGATTCCAAGCCAAGCCAAGCCACAAGCTAAAGGTGCCAAGAAGAGATCAAGGTATTCAATTTTTCATTGCTAAGGACTTCATGAGCACAAGTTGAGTAAGCAACTACTACAAAGGCATTTGGAGCATCCAAGGAAGGTGAAGGAATTCTTTTGTTTTATTGCTTTCTTTTTAGTTTTGTTTTACATTTTTTTTTTGTTAAATAATCTCTCCCTAGTGTCTAGGCCTAGATATGTTATACTATTAGTGTGTTTCTTTCATTTTTATTTCATTTTGGAACTAACACCATACCAACCATCCTCTCTTGAATCAAATTCCTAGATCACATAATGGCATGCCCAGTGGGACTAGATGCATCCCACACATGAAGGATATCCTTTTTCAACTCTAAAATATTTATTTGAGCTCTTAAAACTCTTAAAATTTTATTTTCTAACTTTATTTTTCCATTTTTAGTTTCCATAGTTTTTACATAATAACAAACATCGGTAGAAATATTGACATTGGTTATTTGGCTTAACCAATGTCAATTAGTATAACTAACATTAGCTAGATCTCAATTAGCCATAACTAATTTCGGTGGTAATAACTGGCGTCGATCACTATGTTTTCCAAAAACACATACTTGAGACCTACTTTTTCAAAATTTATTGTTTCAAACTCAAAAGAGCTTCAAAGCTAAAGGACATGCTAGCAATTTTGTTACATGACCAAATGAGATTTTTTTTCTCAAAACATGTTTAAATCAATTTTAAATGCTTAAATTTTGATTAGGAACTTTGTTTTGGTGTTTAACAAAGAATTTAGATGTTTTTTGTGAATGTTTTTCAAAGTTTTCAACTAAGGCCAAGAGATCAAATGAACACCACCAAACATTTCATTTGGGTTTAAAATTGAACACACTTGTCAATTTTTGCTTGCAATAGTTGTTTAATTAGATTTTATTTGGAAAAAAGAGGATTTTTGCATGTATGTTCTTCCATTTATCCCCTATAGGGAACCCTTAGAATCAAAAGTTCCATCCCTATTGCAAATATCCTAATCCAAGGCTTAGAAATAAAGTCATCTAAAACACTCTTTAAAAACTCATCAAAGTTTGGGTGATCTTGAAAATGATCCTAAAGTCTTTCTATTTTCATGCTTTCTTTGTTTTTATGCATCTTGGCTTGTGAGGGGGACTTCATCACCTCCCATAAGTTCTTTAGGGAAGCTTTGACCTAGGGTTTCACCTCCTGGTATTGACTTCATTTGAATCCTTTGGAGTTGCACATGAGACATAGTGGCACTTTGGATATCACACTAAACTGAGCGAACAATAGGATGTAGTGGTTACAAAAAAGACTAGACCTTTTTACAATAAGCCAAGTGATATAGACCCAAAAATCCATGCTTTTATTTTGCATTTTTTGGCATGAAAGTTATTGTGTAATTGATTCTCCTAGAATGATTGAAACCTTGCTAGTTTTAGTCAACCCTAGTTTGCCATACCCTTGCTAGGATTTGGATGGTTATACTTAGAGTATTTTTGTCATTTTTTCTTTGTATGTTTTGAGACTAAAACTTGTTTGTTTTTTCATAGTCCATGTAAAAACTAATCTATCTATACATCACTCTTTTGTCTAAAGAGATGTTATGCTAGCCATTTTACACCACACTTGTGCCTTGAAATTTTTTCTAAACTTGTTTGTGTGTGTGTCATTTGAGTTGTAGAGGGTAGTGTTATGATAACTAAATCATGTAAAACCATTTTACATTTGAGTCTTTGAAACATAGTATTGACCACATCATTTAAGCATTCTTACACCATTAGGCTGCTTAATTTATTTCAAGACTAATTTCACCTTGTATCAAAAACTATTTGTTTCAAACCATTTTGTGTGTACCATTTAGACCTTTGTCTTGTGTGGTCATGATGTCTGATCTTGTCTAGCCTATTTAGTCAAATCCTAGTTTTCGACATTGAGTTTTCAATTAACCTTGTCAAGTTTGGATCAAAACATTGATTGATTTCTATTTAGGCTTCAATTCCTGGGGTTAATATATATATCTTTCTCTTTTGGGTTACATAACCTTGATTAATCGATTACCCAAATTTGAAAACTATTGATGGTTTATTTTTTTAAATCATATCCTTATCATTATTTGTGCCTTTATTTGGGATAACACAAAAAAAATTAAATAGCCTTTTAACTTATGCCTTATTCCAACTAATCATGTTTATGTTTGATTCTGTGTGTCAGGTCTATGTTGAAGTTATTTCCAAACTTGTTAGATTAAATCAAATCACATAAACCTTTGTTTCAAGTATAGAATTTGACACCATTTGGCCAAAATTCCTAGCACATGACTATTTGTTTGAGCCTATATTTTGACTTCATGCTTAGACAAAATACCAGCAACTCAACTTTTCCATTTCCTAGTTTAGACCTTGTTTGGAACACTTTGACCTAGACCTTTGACATGCCATTTTTTATTCAGATGCTTGAACTTTTGTGAGTATGACATTTGATGTTAGATGTTTGACATTAGTCTATTTTATTCCAAGTCTTATAACAAATAATTTTGGAGATACATCTCCACCCCTTTGACCAAGTTAGACCAAGTTTGAACCATTTGTCCTTTGGACAATTTTTTAGAGTTTGAAGAACTCTAAGTCTTTTTATTTTTAGAGATTTCATCATTTACATATATATGTCTAACTATACTTATGGTGGAGTCACTTAAAACTCAAATTATGATATAATGGAAACGCAAAATGAATTTTATAGCTTTTGTCAAGACCGCAATGATGCTAATATGGTTTGTGAGATAAATTCCTATCTACTTCATATTAATCATTCATGGGAACAAAGTCATGAAGTAACTTATGATCCAAATCAAGACCTTGATTGGTATGAAGATGCTTATGAAGAGGAATTTGAAAACCCAACTAAAGATAATGTTGTTTGGGATATGGATCCATACCCTATTTACAATAATCAGTGCATGGAAATAATCAAGAACTAGCTTATGAACCAACTCACAATTGGGATGATATATTTTATGAGGAAGACTTAGATGATTTGCATTGTGAAAGTAATTAGGCTCCACCACATTATACCATTTCTATTGTAGGACCACAATATCTCACCATTCCCATACCAAGACCTCATCCTTTAGCTTATGCGAGAAACCACGCTCCACAACACCTCTTCATCATTCTAAGACCTAGTCATTTAGCTTGTGTGGGTAATAAATCCCCATAATGCCATATATTTACCATCTCAAGACTTTATCCTTTGACTCATGAAATTAATCATTCTCCCCAAGGCCCTACCATTATCTAACCATAAGCCATTATTCCTCCAATACTAATCCCAACTAAACCTCAATCGATCCAATCTTTTACAGACCAAGTTGTGTTCAGAACTAGTATTTTCCAACTCATTGGAAACTAAGGCCAAAAAACCAACCAATATAAGATTTTTTATTGAACCAACCATTTGTGATAAGTTATCCTATGATAAATTGCCTATTAATCCTATACTAGTTGTCAAAGAGTCTCACTCTGATGAGCCAGTCTTTGCTGAGTCACTTATTAATGATTATAACCACCTTTGGGAAAATCATTACCTCAGCCATGTGTCTATTTTTCAAGAGCCTACTATTGAAAATCTAGTCTTTTAGGAGTTATCTCTTGATATATTTCCCATCCTAGAGGAGTCTCACTTTGACAAACTAGTCTTTGTGGAGCCCATCATGTCATTAAAGGTTGTTACTTATCTAATACCAACAATTCAATAAGATATCATTGTAATAAAGTACTTATTAGATGAATAATTAGAGTTAGAGTTAGGTTCTATTCTTGAATTGACAACCAATTTAGCATCAAAATCAGAATCAACATCAATCTCAACATCAAATTTATAGTCCCTTGAGTTAGAATAAGATTTAGAAGAAGAATATGTCCATGGTTGTTATAAAATTGGTTTCACATGCCTTTTAGATCAATTTGAATACATTTTTTATCCTTCTAAAATATTTGAGGATGAGTAATTCAAATTTTACACAAGTTATCCTAGTATCTTCTATGAGGATTATGAAGCCTCTCCCCATTCAATTACCATTCCATAGGCCATTACCATCAACCAAAATAGCCATATTATTTACATTCCATCTCCCATAAGTGTTGATTAGGACTGACATAATCACACATTATTGAATTGCATCCATGGTGACATGGCTATTGAAGAAGAGCAAGGAGGCCAAGACAACATTCATGTAGTAGAAGAACACTCTCCTAGTGATACCTTTTCAAAGGCACTAGGATACAATCAAAGTCAAAACTCAACATTTATTAGTGATACCTTCTTGAAGGTGCTATATGAAAATCAAGACAAATTTATTGGTGAAAACCTCTTTGAGGTACCAATAGCTAAGCACAAAAGTTCTTCACTACTTGATGAAGACAAAATCAAAGATCAAATAAAAATAGCTTCCAATATATAGCTAAATCAGATGGTATCTACTCTCAAGATCAAACAAAAAAAAAATATGGTGGTCCTATTGAGAGAACAAGTCTTTGGCCCCACCATAACCAAAACTATGTCAAATTCGGTATCAACAACATTACATGTGACTAAAATTCTTGATCTTCATTTATTTCCCCACCATTATACATTATATTATCATCTACCATTCTATTTCACAATCAAACCTTCCATCCATTATTTGTCCTTGTTTACCATCCATGGCCACACTTTCCTTTATAGAAGCTACAATGATACCTTGTCTCAATGTTTAAAGGAATTAAAATCAATGACCAAGGAAGAACATAACAAAATTATTAGCATCTAAATATACATTGAGTTCTTGATAGAGAAAATTTTTAGATGAGGTGTGGGATAATAATTAACATGATTGAGTATTATATTTTTATCATTTGTTGATTAAGATGTGCATCTCCCCATCATCAAGAATAACAGAATCAAAAACCATATGTAGGCCAAAAACATATACCATGCCATTGCTATTGTTACATATACATTTTCCATTATTGAATTACCCAACCATTCACCCCATCACTTAGGGGGAATCCTCTTACCATTTTAACCAATCTATCAAAAACCATCATTATCCTTAGCAAGACCATACCATCCTATCATTCCATTCCTATCTAGACCAAAGCCTATTTTTAGTCATCCTACACAATCCTATTTTGACCTTAGCTACTTTGGTTCTTCCTTCACTTTTTATGAGAGGATTCTAATCAAGTTTTAATAATAAATCCAATCCATGTTTCAAAGATAGTTTATGAAAGTAGTGTGACAATTGATATGGTAAGATATCTTCCATCCTATTAAGCTTGTTTATGTGAGCCTAGTTATAACTGCCTATGGGTAAATCAGTGTTTCACCAATCTTGCTACTAATTATAACCACCAATGGGAAAATTAGTATCATTTACCTATGTTATTGTCAACTAGTTATAATGCCCTATGGGTAAACTAGGGGAAATGCTTATTTATCATGCATTACTACATCACTTTGCCATTACTATTTTCATTTGATTGGTCATTTAACAGATTTGAGAACTTGTTGAGACCTAGTTGGCTTTTCCCCACATTTTGTGTGGATGGAATTACTATGACTTGAGGTCATTTTGGGACTATGTGGGTCATGCTCAATTCATGTTGAGTTCACCTTAGTCCCCATTTCCATACGTTCTCACCATTTTATGAGAAACTTAAGACAAATGCTCTCACCATTTTGTGGGAAGGTATGTTTCCATTCTCTAATGAGTTAAGATATCTAAAAATTCGAAAAACATTTATAACATTTCAAAAATACAAAAATATTTGTCCTACCTAAGCATAGTCATTTATCTTCGATTCACCTTACTGGGGCATTGTCATTGTTAGGATGCTTTTATTTTTAGGATTTTTGTTTATTTGTTTATTTTAGGTTGTTTGTTTGTTTATTCACTTCCCTATTTGTTTGTTTTCAGCACTGTTACCTTGAATTGGTCTATATGTGTTCATTGGGTGATTCCTTGCACACATTAGTCTTGAGTCCATGTATATTCATATGTCAACATTATTATCATGGTTTTTATCATTAGTGTATTATTTTCAAGTATTTATTGGATTAGGACTTAGTCCTTATGCATATTTTGGCTAAGTATTCATGGTTTTCTATCATGAATCCTACCATCACATGCCACAACAAAACATAGCTTTAGGAAGGTCTATAATCAATGGATCCATAAAAGTTTCTCCTTAGTACCTTGACAAATCCTTCCATCCCACCCTTGATCAAATGAACCCAATGACTATTCTAGTTTCATCATTGTTGATCAAGATGAGCATCTGCACATTAATAGGTACAATTAAATCATTTGCATTGATCAATCTTATTCTTCTATTCATCTATTTCATTACTTTGCACCTACTCATCTTTAATCTATATTCTAGGCTATATCCTTGAGTTATGCTTGCTAATCAGCCCTAATTGGGGCACCATCATCTTTATCCAGTTCAGTTCCTTGTAATGATTATAACCACCTATGGGCAAATCATTATTTTAAATTTTATTCTTGATTATAACCACCTTTGGGAAAATCAACATCCTTTTTACATCAATGCATGCAAGCATTTTCTCATTTGGATTAATCTCAACCATGGGTTAATTCCACCTTTCTTCTTATTTCTTTTTGAGGGACTACCTATCAACAAAATATGACAGCCACTCCCTCAAGGGGGCATCATATTAGGCTTTCCAAAAGCATTCTTCTTGTTGGCATGCATGTTATTTCTCATTATTTGAGAAGACATTACTTTTCCTATGGTTTTCAACATCTTTCCAAATAGGGGAAAACTATAGACACATAAAACAAGCCACTGATAACCTCCAATTAGAATTTTGACAAATTTCTACCCAAAATGCACAACATAATAAATGGTGTGAAAATGACATATTCAAGTGATAATTTTAACCAAGGTATCACTAAATGGGGTAATGTAATTTATGGGCTATCTAACTTTCATTAGTTCATTTTGAGTCAAAATGCCAATTTTGCACCCACATGCTCTAGATTTTTCTTTCCTACCAAATGTTCTGCACAAGATGTGTACCTTTGTTATTTATTTTTGGCAACATCCTAAGTGGGAATACACATCCAACACTTCTGATTGTGACTTCCAATTCTAATCCAGCCAAATTTAGGACCAATAACAAGGCATTCAAATTAGTTTGAGTAATTTATGCATGAAGTGATTAATCATGTTTAAGAGCTAAGTAACCCAAATCAAGGCCTAATAAAGAATTCCATAGAACTTGTTGAATACTTATTTTTGGAAACGAATATTGAATATGTAAATCATCAAGTGACCTCATTTCTTGGGAAGACATCCCTAGGCCATAAATTCCATAAATATTAGTATCCATGCCCTCCATGCCTCTTAATTGCCCCTTCTTCCAATGTCATGATGAGGATAATTACAAAATTAATTCCAAAAATTAAATTAATACTCAACTACACATCTCAATCTTGAGATATATAGTTGAGGTTGATTATGATCAAATCCAAAAATCTATACATAAGAGGCCTCACAACATCATTTCTAAGCCTATTAGTGTTTAACTCCTTTGCTAGGACCATCTAGGAAAGTTTTATAACAGCTCATATTAGTGTTGCTGAGAAACCCCTATCTAAATTTGAAAGTCAAATTGTTGCCAAATGGAAGGTTTTAAACCTTATCCCTGGGGATGATAATTCCAAAATTCTTCAGAGACTTCATACTAAATGGATTCCACCTAAACCCAATTGGATGAAACTCAATTTTGATGGGGCATCCAAGTTGATTGGTAAAGCAAGTGGAGGAGGAATAATAAGAAATGAAAAAGGAGGGATGTCTGCTATCTATTCTAGTGGCATGGGTTGCCAGAGCAATAACTATGCTGAAGCTATGGCCTTACTTTGGGGATTAAAGTTAGTTATATCCCTAGGAATTAGGAATTTGAATATTTAGAGAGATTCTAAGTTGGTCATAGATGCTATTAATAAAGCATCTAACGTTGGTATCCATCTAAAAGACATCATTATGGACATCCAGTTTCTTTTACAAAATTTTTTTGAAGTTAAGATTACCCACACCTACAGAGAAGGTAACAGGGTTGTTGATGCTTGTGCTAAACTTGGTCAAAAATTCTCAGGATGGAGGGTATGGTGACAAGGGGCTCATATACCCCCAAACATTAGAGAGATCATTCAGAAGGAGATGATGGAGCATGAATGATGCACATTGATGATGAAGATAGCTTTCAAAGGTGGTCCATGTGGAGAAGGCCATTGCAGATCATGGAAAATGATAACCTTATTACTTCCTTGATTGTCATGATTAATTCCTTATATCATGAGGTGGAGGTGTGAGAGTTGCATAATGAAAACTAAGGGGGAATTATTTTCAAGCATGAAAGTAGACGTCACCGAGGTGGGCCATTTTGTAAAATGAGCCTTCACATCTGCATTTAGTGCAAACAGAATCGAGGGCTTATTACTTTTTCAAAGATAAAGGTAGTAATTTGGGTATGAAGAGCCAAAAACTCAAGAAATTTTGGAGGACACTGGTGGGAAACAAGCTTCTCAGGTTTTTGAGGTCACTGAAGAGCAGGGTGCTAATTCTAGGGGAACTAGTGATAATAAGGAGAAGATGCATGTAGAAGAAGCTAGTGAGGGTTTAGAGAATGAGAATGATTGTAAAATAGATATTGGGGTCTTGAAGGTCTGCATTCAAAATCTAGAAAAGGTCTTTGCCAAAGGCCTTCGAAATAACATTTTGTTGAATATGACTATGTTGGAAGCGGTGGGTAATCCAAGGAATGCTAACAATGAGAATAATGAGAATCTTAAAGATCTTGTTAATTATATAGTTATGTAGTTTTTTCCTTTCTGACTCTAGTCTTTCTAGTGTTTTTTTTTTGCTTCTCACTTTGTTTATTGGCTATGCCATTGGTTTAGTGTTGGCATCTTTTGTTTGCCAACCTTCTTGTCTTTTTTGACTGTATAGGGTTCAGTCCCTGGTTTATCACCTTAATTAATCAAAAACATCATTTCTAAGCTTAATTTATGCAATGCTATAATGCAAGATTGTTTCCAAAAGTTTCATGCAAGTAGTGTTACTATTTCAAATTAATTCCAAGCCAAGCCAAGCCATAATCCAAAGGTGCCAAGGAGAGATGGAGGTATCCAAGATTCCATTGCTAAGGACTTCATGAGCACAAGCCAAGAAATCCACTACTACAAAGGCATTTGGAGAATCCAAAAAAGGTGAAAAAATTATTGTGTTTTATTCCTTACCTTTTAGTTTTGTTTTTCATTTTTATTCTGTTAACTAAGCTCTTCCTAGTGTCTAGGCCTAGTTTCTTTCATTTTGTTTTCATTTTGGAATTAACTCCATACTAATGATCCTCTCTTGCATCAAATTCCGAGATCACATAAGCCTTTCATGGACTAAGTCTGACATCATCTAGGTGCTTAGGGGGCCACAAGGCTAATACTCATGCTCCTAACTAGGATAGGAACACTTGGTATAGGTCTTATACTCATTATATGTGTGTGTGTGTGTGTGTGTGTGTGTGTGTGTGTGTGTGTGTGTGTGTGTGTGTGTGTGTGTGTGTGTGTGTGTGTGTGTATGATGTCACCATTTATTACAAGGACTTCATTAAAGACGTGAACTAGAAGCATGCATAAACATTACTTAACATACATGTATTAAAAATATGACATTATAACCATTACACACCCCAATCATAATACAAAATATGGTCAAATAAGAAACATTATACGTTAATGCAATAATATTCATCATTATTCAAGTTTAAAAGATAAAATATTGATGCAGGAGCATCTACAATAGCACCATGGAGGACTAGTTGAACATGCAAATTCAAATGATATTTCAAATTTTGGTTTTCCCTCCAAATTGTGTAGATTTCAAATTTTCACCTTAAGAATAAATGTAATTATCAAAAAATGAAAGTGAAAAGTTAAAAAAATGATGGTTAGGCTGTTGAGGAAGTCAGGGGAAAATGGTTGAAACTATTTTCAACCTTAGTATATTGTTAAAACTTACAAACAACATTTGGTTTTGCCTAAGCCCAATTTGGGCGTAGAAGTTAGAAGGGAGATTCTTAAAAAGAGAGAAAAAGAGAGAATTCATGAAGGAGATAGGATGAGAGGGGTGTAGAAGAGAATAATTACAGAGAGGAAAAGTCCTCTCATTCAAGGGAAAGAAGGAAGAATGAAGAATAGAGAAGAGAATTAGTGAGGGAGGACCTCACTCAAGAGATGATAAGGTTAAAGAGAAGGAGAAAATTTGATTAAAGACAAGAGAATGTGTGAAGGAGAAAGGAAGGATTTTAAATCCATGAGATATTGATATTGACCTGTAAGTCTTCTAGTTGATCAAGAAAGAATTAATGTTTTATTTCATGTTATGGTTTCTTTATTGCAATTTTGGTGACAGACCTATGAATGTGTGTATGTGAATGTGTATGATGGTTTTATATATAAAAATAAGAAATAATGGCTATTTTTTATGTGGGAACAAGTTTAATTTAGTATCATTGTGACCAAGAGGTCTTAGAAATCTTTGAAAGCTTAAGAAGCCTAAACAGGCCTAAACAGGGTACTCAGGCCTGTAAACTTATAGCCCACTGTCCAAGGGAAAACCCACGTATAAATGTTTGCATAAGGTTCATTATGACATGAATACAGGTCTATTAGACAAATATAAACTTAAGGGAAGAGAAACCAGGCTTTAAAAACCCCTTTTGATATCCAAAATCTCCCACAATAAGCTCTCGGCCTGTAGGTGACAGTTTACAAACAATAAGAAGAAAGTTGTATGTTTTTGGATTGTAAATGGATTGATAAGTCATATTTGATAAATCATATGAATGGGGAAGTCACTTAAGGTATGTACATGTTTTTATATCCTCTTGAAATCCTATTAACTATTGTGTTAAACAAAGACAAGCATGAACCCTGTTGACTGTTATGAAAATATAGTCAAAGCCACTAAGTTGTTGACTATTGGCAAGCATAGGAGGTTGTTATGAATGAGAAGAAGATTGGAGAAGGTGTAGGGTATCAAGATAGACCCTATAAAAGTTATTTAAACCCTTGAAACAAGCTATAACACTCCTAGCCACAATTTCAATGCTCTCGGCCTGTGACAGTTATGGGAAAACCTTGAATTAGGGTCAAGCCCTCAAAATGAGTTTTAATGATTGAAAACTCTTGAAACTTTGGAATATGAACCTTGAAGGTGTTAAAAAATTGTTTGAATTAGTTTCAAGGTGTCACAATATGAATAAGTATGGAAAATAACAATTGCCAAGTGGATCCTAGGTGCATGTGAGAGGAAGAGCATAGGCCAATGTAGAAAAAGTGAATTTATCCAAAGAAGTGAACTAAAAAATGATTTATTCACCTATAATAATATAATGGGTATCTAGAATGGTGCTTGGTTTGATTATAAAGTCTGTACTTTACTCTAGACAAGGTGTTTTGTACACAAGGAGGGTTAATTAAAATAGGGCTTAAAGAAGAAAGTATAATTCCGTACAAAGTAACCTCAAGAGATTTTTTTAGTATGTTATAGAATGGATTAATGGGTATCCATAAATTATTTTACTTTCATAATTGAGTTAACTTGTAAAGAGTTATGACCAATAATCAGGGTAAACAAGGCTAGAAGGAATGCTTGAATTAAATAGGCCTGTATAAGCAGTTAGCTCACAATTTGATGGTTACAGAGCAGTATAAGGACAAGTTTCATCATTTGGTATTAGAGCAGGTAGGCTCCCATCATTTGGTATCAGATCTGGAAGCTCTTGGGAATTGATAATTTGTTGATGGTTATGATTTCTAATGAGTTGTTACAGGATTTGGCAAGAGGATTAGCAGGACAAGCACTAGAAGACCCTGGGGAGAAAAGGTATGAATAATTTTGCTATTTGCTTTGAGTTTGTTGAAGTAAACAGGTGAAGAGGAAGGCAGCCAAGCCATTGAGGCTTAAGAGAAGAAGAAGCCAAGGAAGGCTTAGTGAAGATCCAAGAAGAAGCTTGGATAGTTTGCCAAAAGACTTAGGTGAGGTAAAGGATGGAGTTTGAATCTTGGAGAGCTCAAAAGTAAGAGGGCAAGTGAATGCTCAAGAAGAAGATCCAAAGCAAGGTAAGCTTGGATTTGTGATTTGTGTTTGATAAAGAGTTGTTGCAGGATTGAGAAAAGGATCAAAAGACTAGGATGCAAAAGGCCTAGGTGAGATCAAGAAGATTGTCAAAAGACCAGTCAAGGAGAAAAGGCTTGGGTGAGACAAGGGATCAAGAGACCAAGGTGGAAAAGACTTGGGTGGATATCTCAGAGATGAAAGTATTGTTGAACGCACTACAGAGCAGCAAGGTACATGATGGCACCAAGAAGAAAGCAAACATCAAAGGTATGGACAATTTTGTAATTGATAAAGAAATTGCTAATTTGAAGAGAGAGTTAGCTAAGATTAAAGATGAATATGAGTCTTGGATGCAGATGGATAAGAAATCATGGGTATGGCCAATGAGGAAGAGATTAAAGTGGCCTATAGATCTCCTATTGAAAAGGAGAAGAAGGCAAAAGAAGATTGCCATGAAGAGAGAAGCCCATAGAGGCTTGAAGAAGATAAGAAGGTTGCCAAGTGAGCAGCAGGAAGAATAAGTTGTGAATAAGGTTCTCATTGTGGAGGAAAAGAGAAGAGAAGAAGAAAGAAAAGATGAAGTGTTAGGAAGAGAACTTGAGAAGATGAGAGTGTTGATGAAGAGAGCACTCATGGAGACATTATGGTCTCTTGTTTTTATATCTAATGCTGTTTTTGAGTGGGTAATTGCAGGTATGAGTAGCCTTGTGAAGGTCAAGAGAAGGGCCTTAAAGAATGAAGAGATTGGTGCAAGAGAAGACACCAAGTGCACAAGTGAATGTGTAAGAAAGAGAAGAGAAATTGCTGTTGTTGATAAAGAAGAAGAGATGCATTGGTTAATGCATAAGGGAGGTGTTGAAGAATCCATACAAGCAAGAGAAGAGATAGAAGATGAAGCTGAATTTCATGATGCCATTGAAGGCCAAGAAGAAGAAAGAGAGCAGCCAAGCACAAAGGGAGATAAATATTGCTCCATGGATCAAGCTATCAAAGAGGTAAATGAAGTGTTAAGACCTAATTTTGATGATTATTGTAAGCATAAAGCTGCTAATGTACAGGTGCAAAAATTAAGGAAGATGATAGAGCCCTCAAAAATAGAATTTAAGCATGGGTATGTGATGCCTAAATAGTAGAAGAAGCAAACTCCCAAGCAAGAGGAAGTGCTTGTACAAAAGCATAGATGCAGGATGCCTAAATGGCTTATGAAGTCAAATGATAAGAAGAAGAATCAAATGTGGGTGCCTAAGAAGGCAAAGAGTGAAGAAGATGTGAGTGTTGAGGTAACAACACCAAGAAGGCGATGGAAGAGGATGGAAAGTGATTCTAGCAGCCAAGAGAATGAAGATGAGGAAGAAAACTTCTTAAAGAATAATGAGGTAGAGCATGAGGATGCAAAGATGAAAGGTAAACAAATTGTTTGTGATGATGTTTTTGAATCCTTCAATGATATTTTCATGAGAAATGAAAGATGGAAAGTGGCTGTAAGGACTAATATGCAGCAAGGAGAGACTTCCAAATGGATGGATGATGAGGAAAGGGTAGAGTATGCAGCAAAACAAACAAGATGGCTTCAAGCAGAGATTGAAGAAAGCAAAGAGATAGAAGGTAAGGACACTACAATTTTATTTGATAAGTATAATGATGTTGATGAAGAAGTTGGTTTATGTGAAGACAAGCTAAGAAAAGAAGAGATAAGAGGTAAAGGGAAAGTAAGCCTTGTGAGTGATCAACGCAAGTTTTATGAAGATGGTGAGGTAGATGAGATCTCACTAAAAGAAGAGTTGAAGATGTTGGAGGAGCTGTTTGGTAATTCAAGAGAGATGAATGAAGGTATAAGCCATGGTGAAGACACCATTGGGAAGAGTGAAACAAGACAAGAGCAAAGCAAAGAGGCAAAGGTAGTTTGGATCAAGGAACAAGAACATGGAGGCAGTCAAGAGTCTTCATGGCCTAAAGATTTTGATTCTAAGGTGGCTTTGAATGTTTTGTATGTAGATATGAAGGTTGCTAAAGTGAATGACATAAATGAGTCATTGGAGAAGCTTATGGAACAAGAAGAACTAGAATACATATATGAAGATGAAGAAGAATGGAAGTGGGAGATGGCAACTGAGAAAGAGATGAGGAGAAGAACATACCAGAAGAGAAAGAAAAGCCAGATGAAAAACAAAGACTATCAAAGACAAGCATTGGTATTAGAAACAAAACCTTGGGATCTAGGCGTAGAATGAAGACTAAAGCCTAGAGGAAGCATCTCATTTGAACTAAGGTTCAAATCTTTTCTAGAGGGAGAGTATGATGCAGGAGCATCTACAATAGCACCATGGAGGACTAGTTGAACATGCAAATTCAAATGATATTTCAAATTCTAGTTTTACCTCCAAATTGTGTAGATTTCAAATTTTCACCTTAAGAATAAATGTAATTATCAAAAAATGAAAGTGAAAAGGTAAAAAAATGATGGTTAGGTTGTTGAGGAAATCAGGGGAAAATGGTTGAAACTATTTTCAACCTTAGTATATTGTTAAAACTTACAAACAACATTTGGTTTTCCCTAAGCCCAATTTGGGCGTAGAAGTTAGAAGGGAGATTCTTGAAAAGAGAGAAAAAGAGAGAATTCATGAAGGAGATAAGATGAGAGGGGAATATAAGAGAAGAAGGATAGAGATTAAAATTCCTCTCACTCAAGGGAGAGAAGGAAGAATGAAGAATAGAGAAGAGAATTAGTGAGGGAGGACCTCACTCAAGAGATGATAAGGTTAAAGAGAAGGAGAAATTTTGATTAAAGACAAGAGAATGTGTGAAGGAGAAAGGAAGGATTTGAAATCCATGAGATATTGATATTGACGTGTAAGTCTTCTAGTTGATCAAGAAAGAATTAATGTTTTGTTTCATGTTATGGTTTCTTTATTGCAATTTTGGTGACAGACCTATGAATGTGTGTATGTGAATGTGTATGATGGTTTTCTATAGAAAAAGAAGAAATACTGGTTATTTTTTATGTGGGAACAAGTTTAATTTAGTATCATTGTGACCAATAGGTCTTAGAAAGCTTTGAAATCTTAAGAAGCCTAAACAGGCCTAAACAGGGTACTCAGGCCTGTAAACTTACAGCCCACTGTCCAAGGGAAAACCCACGTATAAATGTTTTCATAAGGCTCACTATGACATGAAGACAGGTCTATTATACAAATATAAAATTAAGGGAAGAGAAAATAGGCTTTAAAAACCCCTTTTATATCCAAAATCTCCCACAATAAGCTCTCGGCCTGGAGGTGACAGTTTACAGACAATAAGAAGAAAGTTGTATGTTTTTGCATTGTAAATGGATTGATAAGTCATATTTTATAAATCCATATGAATAGGGAAGTCACTTAAGGTATGTACATGTTTGTATATCCTCTTTAAATCCTATTAACTATTATGTTAAACAAACACAAGCATGAACCATGTTGACTGTTATGAAAATACAGTCAAAGCCACTGAGTTGTTGAGTACTGGCAAGCATAAGAGGTTGTTATAAATGGGAAGATGATTGGATAAGGTGTAGGGTATTAAGATAGACCATATAAAAGTGATTTAAACCCTTTAAACAAGCTAGAACACTCCCAACCACAATTTCAATGCTCTCGGCCTGTGACAGTCATGGGAAAACCCTGAATTAGGGTCAAGCCCTCAAAATGAGTTTTAATGCTTGAAAACTCTTGAAAATTTGGAATATGAACCTTTAAGGTTTTAAAAAAAAAATTGAAGTGGTTTCAAGGTGTCATAGTATGGAGAAGTATGGAAAATAACAATTTCCAAGTGGATCCTAGGTGCATGTGAGAGGAAGAGCATAGGCCAATATAGGAAAAGTGAATTTCTCCAAATAAGTGCACTAAAAAATGATTGATTCACCTGTAAGAATATAATGTGTATATGTAATGGTGATTTTTTTGATTATACAGTCTGTACTTTACTCTGGACAAGGTGTTTTGTACACAAGGAGGGCTAATTAGAACAGGGCTTAAAGAAGAAAGTATAATTCTGTACAAAGTAACCTCAGGAGATTTTTTTAGTATGTTATATAAGGTCTTAATGTGTATACATAAATGATTTTAATTTCATGATTGAGTTAACCTGTAAAGAGTTATGGCCAATAATCAGGGTAAACAGGGCTAGAAGGAATGCTTGAATTAAATAGGTCTGTATAAGAAGTTACCTCACAATTTGATGGTTACAGAGCAGTGTAAGGATAGGTTTCATCATTTGGTATCAGAGAAGGTAGGCTCCCATAAAATATATATTTAATAACATAATATATGTCCAATTCATATTAATTAATGACCTATAGGCTCACAATTCATATTAATTAATGTCCTAGAGGCTCACAAATGAGCTTGGGTACTTAAAAATGAAGCCTTCATGGCATCAATACTATTCCTAAGTCTAATATCTGAAGTAATGTATACATAACAACTCCATTTTACCATAGCTTTATTGTAATTATTTCTCTCTCTTTATTCAGCTAGCTTCAACATCTTAAATAGATCTTAGGAGCATCTCTACTAGGGTAGAACATGCACTCTGAGTGATGAGTTGGAAATTTGGTCATCATAAATACTAGCTCCATCATCTTTTGAACTCTATTTTTTAGTCTCCATGTCTTACCAAATCATCAAATATGCCTTAAAGATCTAGGAGCTAATTTAATACCTGTTAGCTAGTACAAGATATGCACTGCACCCTCTAGCTAGCACCAAAATTCCCAACTACCAATCACTATAAAATGATTCACTTAATGCTAATTTAGATTTAATTTTGGCATTAATATAATACTTATAAAAATAATGCGCCCAATATTAATCCATACCAAAAAATTAATCCATCTTCGAACTAGGCTATCAAGCTCTTGGGATCATAAAATTTGAGTGCACTTTCCTTGAGTTCAGCACTAAAGTCTTCAAATCCTTAATGGGGAGCATTATTTATTTAGTGTAACTATCTATTTAAATGGATTTAGTAGTAAGCGTAAGCACATCCATTTTTTCAAGCTCTTTTTGAAAGGCCTCAACATTTATTTTTGCTCATATATAGGATTATTCCTTATTCATCGGCCTTAGTTTGTAGAGCACAAAAGAATGATTCCAAGTTTTTCGCTTGATCCTTTATTTATTTTTTGAGTGATTTGACACTCCCTATGATTTTCACCCACTCTAACCTACTCTTTTACTATACTTATGCCATCATCTTATCCTTCTCCTCCTTTACCTACTTTAGGCATGCATCTATGATTGAGAAATGATTTGATAAGCCTAAGAAGATGGTATCTAATACATTCACACCCTCTTATAATATAGAAAAGAGGTATTTTATCTCTTTGAGATTATCATCTAAATATTTCTTTAGCATGGTGTTGGGATATTCTTCTTCTTCTTTACTAGATTGGGTTTTAACCTTGGGAGCATCTACTCCACCAACGCATAGATTTTTTCAACCTATGAAATTTTTAGAGTATATATGCTAACCAAAATGGATTATTTGGCCATGTCTATGTGCTCACAAAGTTATTAAAGCTTGAATATGGTGGCTTACACTTCATCTTTGTCTTCTTTGTGGAGATTTTTCTATTTTCTTACCCTACCATCATTGATGATGTTTTGATGTATAAATTTAGTGGACATTATGATCAATGCATTCTTAGATCAGACTGGGTTCATGGCATGAGGGTTTATAAGGAGGGAATGCTACCCCTCATCAAGCTCTTCCAGGCTTGAATTAACCACTATAGGTGCCTCAAAATGAGGCTCATCTATATAATGATCAAATGCAAATGAGATTTATTTTCACATCCTAATTGTGGTGGCTTGGGGGGAATAGTGTCATATATATAAATTTATTCATCTACCCATCCCTCGTGTTCATTATCCCTTATGCTTAGATTCTTATCATCCTTATTGATGATATCCATCTCTATTCGTACATCCTCCTCTTCACTGGTGCCATTTCTCTCTTTGATGCTTTCCTTAGAGAAGTCACTTGTTTGATCTTTAGGGATTTATTCCTCAAATTTTTCCCCCTCATTCACTTCTTCTTCCTAAGGTTTCTCAATACTCACCTCTAAATAAATTCCTTCATTACTAACATCACCTTATTACTATTTGGGTTCCTGTACTATTTCCATTTTTTTCTAAGGCATCAATATCACCTTCTCTTTATTGAGGTACTCCTTTAATAATTAGGTGTGCCTCTTGTGTATCTTCTTCTATCTTCCTATTAGAGTCACTTTGTTCTTGCTTGCCTACCTCAACTACTAGTCTTATGCTTGTAGACCCTTTAGAGCCTTTTTATCTATCTTTATTAAAAGGGATTGTTTTAGTTCATATGAGTAATATGTGGATGGAGTGTTTTCACAAAGAGGATGGTCTCAGATAATTATTTCATGAATAAACTTGTATTCAAATATATCTGAATTATAACTCTTAGATATAAAAAGATAAATTGAATCTTGCTAGTAATTTATTAAATGTAACATATTTATTATAGTGATTATAAATCCATCAAATTATGAATTAGTTTGATAAGAAACTATAGTCTATTCTATCTGATAGAGAAAATCTATTAATAAGAAAATCTCTTGAAGAATAGAAACTTGATTCAATAGAAATATATTTCAAGTAATGTCTTGTATTCTAGCTTAATATTTTCCAAATAACCTCAAAGATAAACCAAAAATATAAATAAATAGATCTAAGATAAGAAACGAGTAGAAAAGTGTGAATAAAAATAAGCTTATATTTAGAAACATATGTATAGTTTATGTTTGAAAATGATGTTTCAATTTTAAATATGATAAATGTTTCTCAAAATGAAAAGTGGGCTGATGTAAACAAAGAGACAGAAAGAAGGTAGTGAGAAGAATCAAAATAAAACAAACAAAGGAGAATGACTAACTAAAGAAAAGAACCAATAAAATAGGAGAAAATAAATAAAGAAACATTACACTAAAAGATATAATACATAGAGGAGGCATTAAGCTAAATCAGATAATAAAATATGATTTAGAAACCCCAAAAAAGGAATGATTTCATTAATAAATAAAATACATAAATTACAAGTTTTAAAAAGAGACATTACATCATGTGTAAACATCAGACTTCTATCACATTAGGCATGATGTGTTCATCAGTATTCAGGTGATAGCAAGGTTCTAGCGTATATGAATGAAAATATATATTAATAAAATCATTAAATTTCCCTAATATTAAATAAATAATCATAAAATAATTTAAATTAAACCTAGATATACCTATAATAAATGAGATAGGGCTATGCCATTAGATTGAGTGGGTGTTGATCTTTTACAAACAATGATTATCTCAGAGACTTTTTCTTATAAAAGAAGTGCAAATGAAAGTGAGAGTTTTTGAATTTACCTATAAGAGTTCTTCACTTTGAAAATGATATTGATTTGCCTTTAATAACCTTTGCCAAGTATTTAGTTGGTTCAACAACTAAATTTTGATTAAACTTATAATTTAAAGTTGTGAAAAAGAACTTTATAAATTAAAGTTAAATTTATAAAATAAAGTTATAGATTTTAGGCAAACTTTAAGCTCGTAATGAATTTTATCAACCTCTTTAAAATATTTATTTTATAAAGACTGAATAAACACTCATGTGGGGGCCCACTATAAAATAACTCTTATAAACTAGTTTTAAAATACCAATCCATAATATCATGATTAAAATAAATACAACTAAACCTTACATTTTCATTGATTAATTGAATATTGAATATGTTCCATCAAAATCAAATCATACATCAGATTGGATATCATGCCTCATCACAACTAAGAATGTCTAATGATAATTTCATTTGCATGCTTAAATAACAAGTTGTATCAAAATAATTAATTTAAAAATGATCAAAATAGGAAAAATCAACCCATGTGTCCTCTATGAATGCTCAACTCTACTATCATCTATTTGATTTAAATTATACAAATCTATATCAAGCAACTGGATCCATCAAATGGGGTCTGATAATAAAATAATTTTGAAAATGCACTTCAAAAATTAAAACATTATTCCTGATCTTTAAAATGCATTCCCTTTGCCAATATTGAATAATGAAATTTATTTATGTAACTAGTAATCAGAGTTTTCAAAATACTGTTCAGTAAGAAAAATCATCACAGTTTCAAGGGAAAATGGTATGTCTTCAACTTGAATGAAAATTTGTTTAAGAAAATAGATTATTGAGTTTTATGATCAAAACCATTAGGCTTTGAAATTAAAAATACATCTAAATCATCTCACCACAAAATTATTATTGTTTTATCTTAGAAAAGTAGTGATTTAGCCATAAAATATTTATAAGACCTCAAGCTTATGAATCTGCAAAAAAAAATGGGCAAACTACCAACACTGAGTTGAAACTAGCAGCTAAGAAATTCATTTTAGCATCTAAATTTTATAAATCTAGGATTTATTCAACCATGGCATAATCAAATATTACCCATAAATCAATTTTTCAAATACCCAAATCAAAATTTGGTAAAATCCAAACATTCCACTATCACATGTTGAAAATCCCAACTTTATCTAAAAAATGGACTTCAGAGAAGGGAAAAAAACTAATGGAATTGAACTAAATAAAACCTCAACTATATCTCATCCACTTTGTATGAATAAATTAATAATAATGTGGATAAATAAAGGATTTTATGAAACCCCAAACCATATCTTTATTGCATAAAGGAAATATAAAAAGCCAAAACAAAAAATTTAACCATTTGAGTGAGTTTTCTATTTAAGAAAACTCACCTTTCACAAAAATTATGCTCCAACAGGCCAAAACAAATCTCCACACAAGTGCATCTTTTCTATGCTATAAAGCTAGCTCAAAGAAATTAATCATAATTTTCAAGAAAGTGTTGCTTCAGATTCATTACCATCTGCACTTTGAAGGCTAAAAAATTGAAGTAGAATTTCATTTCTATTTAACTTCCAAAGGAAATAGTACCAAAATGAATGCAGGTAGCATAAGCATTAAAAATGGACATACTCATATGGCCACCCAAATAGCTTGATCCAATTTAGTAGAGTTCTAAAATTATCCAAGACAAAATTCATGATCTAGTTTAATTCACTACTCAACTGAAAGGTCAAAAACAAGAGAATAAACATGACATTAACCAACCTCTAATAACATAATAAATACTCATTAATTACTAATATCCTTACTTGTAATGTGTATACTTTTATTTATACCATTTAATTAAATGTAAACATGCCTTGCTGTCATCTTGGTGAAGTATGACGAGAGAGATGTTTTATTTTTACCACACTTGAGTCCACATCCTTGCCAAATTTAGCCAAAGCATATTAAAGTGTTTATCTAATTCTCTTAATTATCTTAAAAAACCAAAAGGGGATAACCTTGGAAATCATCAATGTACAAAACTTATTTAATATTGGTGTATTCAATTGAAATGTGTATATCCCTTTTTTATGTTATTCATTTTGGCACAAATGACTTAGTGTCATCTTGGTCATGTAACAAAATGATATGGGGGGAAGCTTTATGCTTTGACATAATTTTTATTTACAAATCACTCCACATCCATGCCAATGGGTTGACACTAGGATTTAAGTTGGATTACTATTGATGCTTTTGTTTTTTGCAATCAAAAGACCCCATTAATCCAATCAATACCATACATTTTGGAAGCTATAAATATAAGTTATATTTATTATGAAACTTATATTATAAACTAAAACTTTGATGCCTTAGATCATTAATATTTAATTTTATTATTTATGGATAAACAAAACCGAATCCATGGATAATGAGATGAAGTTATTATAATCCTGGTATACCAACTAAGAAATGGTATCATTGGTTTGTACATAGAAATGTGTGACAGATGCTCCATTCTGAATACCAAAGAGATTATTAAATGTTTGACAAGCTCATGAAATAAAATTAAATAATAAGATACTAACCTAATTTTCCCTATTATTTAAGATGCTAAATAGAGATAACTATGATAATGGTCTTTTTGTTGAAGCAGATAACTAAAATCAACTAAAACAACTTATTGTGGAATGAAAAAGTAATGAAAATGACTTAATCTAATCACATAAAAATGAGAAGTTATAATAAGACTAGAATATTTTGAGTCACTAGGCCCCACCAGGTATTTTAGCAAGACAACATAATTTTTTGGGTTTGAAAAATTTTAAAATAGGGTGTAAAAAATTTGGTTAACACTAGCAACCTTGCTAGCAAGTTTTGCTTGCAAGATTGGGCTACAACATAAAATTAGTGAAAATGATTAATTTGGGAGTGAAACTCAGGTAGTTATTTCCAAAATCATTATGCATGGACTCCTTGATATATTTATTCACTAATAGGAATGGATTGTCTAGCTTAATGTGGTATGAAGAAAAGGAATCATTAAACTGGGAAATGTGGGTTAGATGAATCATGTTATAGTAGTCTAAAATCATATAATCTAAAAGTAAGCACCTTTCACCTAACTAGTTACCCAATTTAATTCATTTATCAAATAATTCTTCAGTTAAATCAAGAAATTAACCTTTGATGAAAGAAAACTTACATTTATATATGCAAGAATCTATACTTAGCTCAAATATTGATGAAAGCTTTAGAAGTGAGTAGAATCCAATAGCTACAATCACCAAAATGAAAACAACACAAAGCAATAAACAAGCCAAAATGGGGAAAAAACAAAATTATCTTACAAAAATGGAATTATGTATAGTTGTGTGAAAAAATGGATTTATCCACTATCAAAAACCTTCCAATGTAAAATATCTTGAAGGACAACAGAAATTTGATGTAAAATCCATGGAATGCAAGATAGATGAGAAATCAAATCAAAACAAAAAATCCAAGGCATTTTATTATGTTCCATAGGATTTTATCTAACATCACATGACATAAGACACTTGTAAAAAACTAAATAACTAGTAATAAAAGCATGCTGAAACAAACTAAAATAAACAAAAGGATCTCTCACTTGTTGCCTTTCTCTTGACATTTGAAAAAGAAAATTAGAATGTATATGATCAATGGGCTTTGGAAAAAAATTTAGATTGTTATTAAAAGGATGATAATCAAAAATTTCAACATTAGAATCAGATTTGAAACCTAAATACTCAAATGAGACTTCAAATTATACACTGTCAAGAAAATCAAATCTTTCCTCCGAATTTGAAAATAAACTCTCATCTTGATTCAACATGTTAAGAAATTCATTAATGATAATTTCATTGTCAATATTAAATGTTTCATTTAAGCATTCATTTTTCTCACTTTGAATAACTTAATTATCATTTTCAGTCACTTTGTTAGAGTTTTGACACAGAAAGGTCATGATTATGAGTTATATCAAAAATTTCAAACAAGAAAGATTCAAATGCAAAATTTTTAATATTCAAAACTTTCCCTTCTTATTTTTAGGTTTTTGTTTCTAATTTAGACATGCTTATAGGATTATAAATTTATCCCAACTTCACTAGATATTTATCAAATTAAAATTTAGGTAGGGAAAACTAAAATTTGTCAAATTCATAATTCATCATGTTATCATCCATCTAAATGTTTATAGAAGTCAAAGTCTCAAAATCACTATGTTTTATCGAATTAAGTATATTCATTTTATAAAAATTTAGAATATTAGGAACTTCATATCCTTAAATTTATACATCCTTAATGAAATCATATAGATGTACTTTAGAAATTGTAGAATTTATTACATGTTATAATGTTAAATCATCAAAAAGAGAAGAACCATTTATGCAGGAATCAGATAATGAAGATTTTATAAGATTATTATCAAACAAGTCTAATTTTGAGCATCTAAGGGTAATGATAGACTCAATTGAATAAACATCATGATTAGGTGAAAATTATGATTCTTGGTTTGATTGTAGATGAATAGAATATTCATCATGAGAACTAGAAATCATGTTATAAATTAAGAAAACAAAAAAATCAATAGGAAATTTGTTTTCAAATTCAACCATCAACTCAAAAAGCTTTTTTCATTTGAATAGGTCATGATCCAAGGAACAAAATTAGAATTTTTTTAATTTCACTTTTAGATATGGGAAAATTGTAAAACCATTTGAAAGTCTTTGATTTCAATCTTTTTAGCAACCCTTTATGATTATTAGTTAGATGATTCATCCAAAGACTATAAAAACATTTTTTTCTGGGTCTGAAAAAAGGTAGATTATCCTGGTATTTAGACAAGAAGTTTAATAGATATTTGCCAATTGCTTCATCTTTTTACTAAGGTAATGTATACCAAGTTACTAGATTTGAATTAACTTGATTTTTGACCAAGCAATCAATGATAACACACTATTGAGTGAGATTATTTGGTTCAAGAGGATAATAGACATTCTCATTTGTTGAATGAGGATTTAAATTAGATTTATGTGATTCTAAAAAGTTTAAAATCCTAATTTTTTGTTTGGAAGCAGTAAGTTTATAAATTTTAGGCAAAAATTTCATCCATAAAATAAGATAAAGATTTATTCTAGTCCTAGATAAAAAAGGGATTTCAATATAATTAAGAAAGTAACATTGAGAAAATATTTCAAGGGGATCACCTTCACACCAAAAATGTCATCATAATCAAAGTTTAATAAAGACACTACGTGAAGAAGTTAATTCAAACAAGAATCGAGACCTGAACAACTAGTAAATACTAAAGGAGACATTAGTATAAATTAGTGACCATTTATTGTTAGAAAATTGAAATGAAATCAATCAAGAAAGAATTAAATGGTCCCTAATGGAGTCACCAAATTTGTTTGTGGTCAAAATTATCATGCTAATAAATCACATCTTTCACCTATCAGAAAGGTTAAATAGAATTGTACCAGTTTAATCGTGGGAGTCCTATGACTAAAAAATTAGTGCAAGGCACATTATGGTTTTTAATAGTCAAGTTGCATTGAGTTACACACTTGATCAAGTTCTAGGAAAATAATATATTTTTTAAAAGGGATTGTTTCAGTTCATATGAGTAATAGGTGGATGGAGTGTTTTCACAAAGAGGATGGTCTCAAATAATGATTTCATGAATAAACATGTCTTCAAATATCCCTAAATTATAACTAATAAATATTAAAGATGCATTTAGTTTTGATATTACTTTATAAAACATAAATTGAATGTTGATAATAAGTTATTATATGTAACATATTTATTATAGAGATCATAAATCCACTGAATTATGAATCAAGTTAGATAGGATACTATAATATATTCTATTCGACAAAGAAAATCTATTAGTTAAACAATCTCTTCAAAAATAGAAACATGATTCATTAAATATATATTTCAAGTAATGTTTTATATTATAGCTTTAATATTTTCCAAATAACATTAAAGATAAACAAGAAATATAAATAAATGGATGTAAGATAAGAAACGAGCAGTAAAAGTGTGAATCAAAATAAGCATGTATTTAGAAACATATGTATACTTTAAGTTTGAAAATGATGTTTCAATTTTGAATATCATAAATTTTTCTCCAAATGAAAAGTGGGTTTTTTCAAATAAAGAGAGAGAAAGAAGCCAATGAGAAGAGACAAAAGAAAACAAACAAAAGAGAATGACTAACTAAAGAAAAGAACCAACAAAATAGTAGAAAATAAATAAAGGAAAATTACGCTAAAAGATATAATACATAAAAGAGGTGTTAAGCTAAATCAGATAATAAAAGATGATTGAGAAACCCCAAATAAGGAATGATTTTATTAATAAAGAAAGTACATGGATTACAAGTTTTGAAAAGAGACATTACAACATGTGTAAACATCAGACTTATGTTACACTAGGTATGATGTGTTCATCAATATTCAGGTGATAGTAAGGTTCCATCATATATGAATGCAATTTTTTATTTATCAAAGAATTAAATTTCCAAAATATTAACTAAATAATCAAAAAATAATTGAAAGTAAACTTGGATATACCTAGAATAAATGAGACAGTGCTATGCCATCAGAGTAAGTGAGTGCCGATCTTCTATAAATAATGATCATCTCAGATACTTGTTCTCTGAAAAGAAGCTCAAATGAAAGTGAGATTTATCACATTTACCAGTAAGAGTTCTTCCCTTTGAAAATGAGATTGATTTGCCTTTAATAATGTTCTCCAAGCAATTAGTTGGTTCAACAACTAACTTATGTTTAAAATTATAATTTAAAGTTCTGAAAAAGAACTTCATAAATTAAAGTTAACTTTATAAAATAAATTTATAGAATTTAGGAAAAATTTAAGCTCATAATGAACATTATTAACCTATTAAAAATATTTAATTTATAAAGACCAAATAAACACTCGAGTGGGGGCCCACTATGCAATGACTCTTATAAACTAGTCTTAAAATACCAATCCATAATATCATGATTAAAATAAATACAATTAGACCATACATTTTCATTACTTAATCAAATATTTAATTGGTTCCACTAAAATCAAATCATACATTAGATTGTATATCATGCATCATCACAACTGAGAATGTCTAATGCTAATTTCATTCGCATGATTAAATAGCAAGTTTTGTCAAAATAATTGATTTCAAAATGATCAAAACAAGAAAAATAAACCCATGTGTCCTCTATGAATGCTCAACTCTACTGCCATCTATTTGATTAAAATTATACCAATATATATCAAGTAATCAGATCCATCAAATGGGGTTTGATAATAAAATAATTCTAAAAATGCTTTTCAAAAATCAAAACATTATTCTTGATCTTTATAATACATTCCCCTTGCCAATACTGAACAATGAAATTTATTTAAGTAATCAGTAATTAGAGTTTTTAGAATATTGTTGAGTGATAAAAAATCATCACATTTTCAAGGGTAAATGGTATGTCTTCAACTAGAATGAAAATTTGTTTAAAAAAACAAATTATTAATTTTTATGATCAAAACCATTAGGTTTTGAAATTAAAACTACATTTAAATCAACTCACCACAAAAGTATTGTTGTTTTTATCTCAAAAAACTAGTGATTCAACCATAAAATCTTTATGAAACATCAAGCTTATGAATATGCAAAAATTTTGGGCAAAATACCAACACTAAGTTGAAAATGACAAGTAATAAATTCATTTTAGCACCTAAATTTTAAAAATCTAGGATTTATTCAACCATGGCATCATGAACTACTGCCCAAAAATCAATTTGTCAAATACCAAAATCATAATTTTGGCAAAACCCAAATATTCCACTATCACAAGTTGAAAATCTCAACATTATCTCAAAAATGGATTTCAAAGAAGGGAAAAGAAACAAATGGAGCTGAACCCAAAAAAACCCTAATTGTATCTCATCTAATTTGCATGAATAAACTACTAATAATGTGGAAAAATAAAAGATTTTACAAAACCCCAAACCATATCTTAATTTCATAAAGGAAACATGAAAACCCAAAATAAATTTTTTTAACCATTTGAATGAGTTTTCTATTTGAGAAAACTCACCTTTCACAAAAATTGTGCTCCAGTAGGCCAAAACAAATATCCACACAAGTGCATCTTATGTACGTTGTAAAGCTATCTCAAAGAAATTAATCAAAATTTTCAAAAAAGTGTTGCTTCAAATTCTATTACCATCTACACTTTGAAGGCTAAAATTTTTAAGGAGTTATCATTTCTATTTAACTTTCGAAGGAAAGATTACCAAAATGAATGCAGATGACATAAGCATTAAAAACAAACCTACTCATATTGCCTCTAAATAGCTCAATCTAGTTTAGTAGAGTTCTAAAATTAGCCAAGACAAATTTCATTATCTAGTTTAATCCACTACTCAACTTAAAGGTCTAAAAAAAGAGAATAATCATGACATTTTCCAACCTTTAATAACATAATAAATAATAATTAATTGCTCTTGTCTTTACTTTCAATGTGTAAACTTTTATTTATGCCATTTAGTTAAATGAAAACATGCCTTGTTGTCATCTTAGTGCAATATGAAGAGAGAGATGTTTCATTTTTACCACACTCGAGTCCATGTCTTTACCAAATTTGGTTAAGGCATATTGAAGAGTTTATCTAATTTTCTTAATTAGCTTGGATGACCAAAAGAGGATAACCATGGAAATTATCAACCTCTAAAAGTTATTTAATGTTGGTGTCTTCAATTGAAATGTTTATATCCCTTTTCTCTGTTATTGATTTTGGCACAAATGACTTGGTGTCATCTTGGTCATGTAACAAAATGATAAGGTGGAAAATTTATGCCTTAAACATAATTTTTTACTTTAAAAAATTCCACATCCATGCCAATGGGTTGATGTTAGGATTTAAGTTGGATTACTATTGAAGTTTTTTTTCTCTGCAATCAAAAGACCACATTAATCTAATCAATACCATGCATTTTGGAAGCTATAAATATAAGTTATATTTATTTTTAAACTTATATTATAAAATAAAACTTTGATGCCTTAGATCATTAAGACTTTGGTTTACTATTTATTGACAAACAAAACTGAATCCATGGATTATGAGATGAAGTTATTATAATCTTGCTATACCAATTGAAAAATGGCACTACTACCTTGTACAAATAAATGTGACATATGATTGGTTACGAATAAAGAAGAGATTAAAAAATATTTAAGAATATCATGATGGAAAATTGAACAATAACCTACCAACTTGATTTGCCATATTATTCAAAATGCCAAATAAAGACAACTATGACAAAAGTCTTGTTGTTGAAGTTGATAACCATAATCACCTACATAACTTAGTATGGAATGAAAAAATAATGAAAATGATAACACTTCGATATCCAAATTTAATCTAATCACACAAAATGAAAATCTATAATAAGACCAAAATATTTTGAGTCATTGGACCCCATCAGGTATTTTAGCAAGATGACATAATTTTTGAGGTTTAAATTTTTTTAAAATACGGTGTAAAATTTTTGGTTAACACCTTGCATCATTGTCTTGTACTTATATGAGAGGTGGGAAAATGAAGTATTGATACATAATCACAGGGGACTCATGGTTAGATGGGAATAACCATAGATTGTCATCATCACCATCTGACACACCTATCTCTTCCATCACTAATAAGATCAACATATACCCCCACCTAAAGGTTTTGCATGCTTGATGAGACTCTTGCACATTCTTGATAATATCCTGAGTAATGAAATTGGATTAGTTAAATTTTAACCCATGTGCCATGTGATGGGTGATGCATAAGGTCTTATTAATATAGGACCACCATCTACTAGGTCATAATTTGTAATTAACTAGATCTACTACTACCCTCATGCTAGGGTCATAGATATTCTTGATGGGGAATGTGAATCATGACTTATAGTAGTTTAGGAGCTTCATGACATTCTCAACCTCCACTTAATCCTCCATCATTTGATTGATGTCTTCCCCTGTGCCTAGTATCCCCATGATTATACAAATTAGGATCATCGAGATCATCATGTGCCATCTTACTAAGTAAAAATGGTCACTATGTACATATAAAAAGAGGAATTGAATAAATTCCTTTGGCTTTCCAAATATTGGTAGATTGAATGGATGGGTTATAACTATGGTCAATAATTTATCTCTAATGGAGACATCGAATAATGTGGTACCAACCTTTATCTTCTTCCTTTTGTCAACCTTTTAGTCATGGTTTAGTTCTTGTACATTACTCTGTATTCAGTGATTGTAATCTTTGATCTTACACATGGGTGAAAATAACACTCATTTCTACCACACCATGACCTATAGGGGGAATTTAATCTCTCTATAGGAAAGTTTCACACATGATTATGGATCTATTACCATGACACTTATGCCTCCCATTTTACAATGGCTACTTCTTTCACCATGTGTGATTCCTTCACATCCTTATATGCCTACTGTGGACTTGTAATTAGTCTATTTTTTCCCATTCTAAATAAGATACTATTTAAATGTAGTTGTTCAATATTTTCAAAGCCTAAAATTATGATTGGCACTTATTCATAGTCTTAAGAATTATGACTATGTTTTAGGATTTCAAACTTCTTGTGTTGTTAATTTTTTCCTCATCATTATACAAAACTCTTACTTCCTTATTTATCTATCAATTTCACTCCCTCACTTCCTTTATAATTCAAAATTGAATGCAATATTGTCATTTTTCATCCATTCTTACTTAGGGGGTTGTGGATGATCTGGTTTTCACTAGTAAAATTCTCTTGTTTTGAGTGGATTTAGCTTTGTTTAGCTCTATTGTGAAATTATTACAAAGGTATGTAACCTATTGAAGTCTACTATTCACCTCTTTATAATTTATTTTTATCTACCTCATTAACTGCTAGTGATTAATGCTTGGTAGTACATATATTTATTAAAATATAATAAACCCATAAAATATGTTAAAATCCACCACCAACTACTCATTTATTATGGATATTTATTCTCCCACCATCAAAACATTAATTTTTCTAACAATTTTTTGGCAAAGTGATAGGTAATTAAAATGGTCACTTCTTGTAAATCATTAGGTGGGTGATAACTATCTCGATAATTATTCTCTTACACTTGGTTCAACATGGCATAACATTCACTCTTCTTATGGAAACTTGGGCATAATGATTCCTCCTTGATTCCATCTCTTATTAATATTATTCTTCCTTACAAGTGTGCCTCTCTTTTTTGGTCAATTTCTTTGTGCTTTCATGTTTATTACTTCAGCCTTCCCTACCCTATAAAAATCCTTGCACTGTTCCTTCAACACATCATTATCTCCTCTTGATTCCTTATGCATGAACATCTTGTGAACCTCCCTTCATAAACTTGTACTTATAGATCTATGAACCTAGAAAACTTCATGCACCTAGAAACTTATATTTTTGGCCTTAGGCACTTAGAGAGAGATCATGCTCAACTCACCTGAATGGATTTATGCATCTAAGTGAAGAGGTTTCCTATGAGCCTGAATGTACCATACTTATTTACTCAGTACAAATGACAAAATCATAAGGAAATATTTGAATTGTTCTAAATTTTATTATGGTAAAAATAAATCAATCAACTTGTGACCATAAAGTATATATCTGATGACACTATTGACATCCTAATGATTGTACAACTTCCATCTATTTTCATTGAAATGCTTAGGGAAAATTTCACCCATCAATGTGTACAACTTTCATGCACCAACCTTAAATATAATTTGAATGATATAAGGTCCCATCCACATAATCTATAATTTACCTAGGTGCTTGAGGTACTTAGAATCATATAGTAAGACCAGTTCACCTTCTATAAATACCTTTCACTTGATGCACTTATCATGCCATAGATTTTGGTGCACCTTTTTTATTTTCTAGATTCATCTTACTTGGGTGCATGTCTCATCTAAGTCACCCAAGTCTTCTTGGCATGCACTCAAATACTCTTGGTCATACAATTGACCAATATGAATGATGTGTAATGAGGGCACTATAAATTACATAGGTGAAATAGACTCTACACCAAACACTAGTTGAAATGGTGTAACCTTGTTTAAGTAATTATACATAGTGTGATAGGCCCATAATACTACTGACACATGGTCATCCCAATCTTTACAAATAATATTACATATCTTTGTGAAGCACATTTTTTATATTTTATTGAATGCTTCAATGGTGACAATTTCTTGGGGATAGTAGGGCGTTATTTTATGGTGTACCACCATATATTTAGTTAGTAAGATGTCAATGGTTAAATTGATGAAGTACACACCATGATCACTAGTCAAGCTAAATAGGCATCCATATTGATTGATGATATTATCCTAGATGAACCTTGTTGTTGTGGTGGTGGTATAATCTCTAGTCAGGGCTTCTTTGGCCCACTTGGTGAAATAATCTATGGTAGTTAGAATGTATCATGCACCTATGTGCCTTGAAGTAGGAGTAATAAGACCATCAAATTACATGGCCCATTTTTGAAATGGTACCTAAGAAAGGATGAGGATGAGAGGCATGTCATCTTGTTGGTTTGTATTTCTTGTGTGTTAGTAGATGTCACATGATTTGTCCCATTATTTTACATTTTGAAATAGATTTGGCCACCATAATCCTAATTGTAATACCTTTCACATCATAGCATCTCTAGTGCAATGGCCTATAACAATCCCCTAATGTACCTATTACAAGACCAAGGATCATTTTTTCTCTAGGGCACATTGATGCATGAATTCATCATGAATTACCTTGTATAGTTTCCTACTAATGAGTTGAAAGGGGGTGGTGTGAACTATTAGCTACTTTTTCTCCTTAGTTTTCATGATCTAGGTTGTAGATCTAGAGTTCAAAATGTGGTGATATCTATCAAGTATTAGAGGAAATTTTGGAATCTATAAAGTTATTCATCATGCATGTCATATTTAATAAGTACTATTGCATCATTAGAGTTGATGTGGGATAGATGGTCTACGCCCAATTTTTTTTCTAGGTTTCACTACAATAGAGAACTATAATTCTTAAAATAAAACAATCCATCGATAAATGCACTCATGGAAAATGAGCTTGTTCACTAGGTATTTAAGCACCTCATGATTAATGAAGATGATGAAGGGGGTTGCCAATAAATATTTTCATAACTTATGTAGGGTGTAAACCATGACAAGCACCTCATGATTAATTATGGTGTAGTTCTATTCTACCTTAGTTTTTTGCTTCTAAAATAAATGGGATGATCCATTTTACCTTTGCTAGGTTGCACTAGAATGACACTGGTCATAGAACTAGATGTATTGACATGGACTTGGAAGGGAGTCTCCTAGTTAGGAAGTTGTAATATTAACACACTTGATCATTTGAGCTTCATGGTTTCAAATACATCTTCTCACACTATACCCCAATAAAATGGTCCATCCATTTACAAAATCTCTTCTAATGGCATTGTAATCTTGGCATAGTTCCTTATGAACTCATTATAGTACTTTTAATGTCCATGAAATGCATGAAAATCTTTAGGAATTGATGGGGTCTAGATCTAAAGGATGATTGCAATCTTTGTTGGATCAACAAATAAACCATCTTTATAGATAATGTGCCCAAGAAATGTTCCAAATGATATTGAAAAAACACACTTCTTAAGGTTCAAAAAAATTTCAACTACCTTCACCTTTCAAACATAAGACACAAGTTGTCATAGTGATTCTTCACTAACCCATACATATTCTAGTTGTCTAAATATACTTGGAGGAACTTTTGAATTAATTATTTGAAAGTGGTGATCACCACTCAAAAGAACATGACTGGCATATTATTTAGACCAAAGGACATCACATTGTAAGGAAAATAACCCCATTTTATCACAAAGGTGGTTTCTTGTTTGTGATCTTCCTTAATCTTAACTTGATGGTATCCTATTAACCTATTAGTAAAGGTGTATATCTCACAACCTATAATGCCATCCAAGACTTCACTAATAATTGGAGTTGGAAAGGGGTTAGTTATGTAGGAAACATTCAACAATCTGTAGTCAATAAAAATCTAGATGTGCCCATCCTTCTTGATGATTATTACAATGGGGATAGCCCATTTAAATTCTTACATGGGATATATGATGCCTATGACTAACATAGCATCAATCTATATCTTGACTTTTGCTCAAATATTTAGGTTCATCCTGTAAGATTATTTCTTGAAGGGTCTTGCACCATTGAGTATCTTGATGCTCATCTTCCTAAGGCATCACAGTTCAACCCACAGTTCAATAAGAAACTAATGGTCATCTTCCTTGATGCCAGAGATGTTTCTACCTCAAATTTGCTTAATACTCAATAAGCCAGAACTTGAGCCTCTTACAGTTCAATAAGCCTTGTCCATTAATAATGGTCGAAACATCTCTAGCATCTTCCTAAGGCATCACAGTTCAACCCACAGTTCAACCCACAGTTCAACCTTCGGACACTCAAGCCATCACTTTGACCACTGACCAGACTTTGACCAATCCTCCAGGTGTGGCCTCTCCCTCTATCATTGGGCCCACTGCCACCGGGGTTCCGGCCCCTTGTCAACCTCAACCCGCTCAACCGCTATCCACTCCATTTCAAAACCTTGTCGTCTCTATTCCGCCTACCCTGGCCCCTATCAACACCAGGGTGGCTTCTTATCCCTTGGCCCCCGTTACCACAGTCCAACCTCTCGTGGCAACAACGGGCCCAGCTATGTCTTCTAACCAACCACCTTTAGCCTTCACCTCTGCCCCTGTGATTAGTCATCCGTATATTGTACAACTGACTATGTCGCACGCCTCCTCTAACCTCTTCCAAGCACCCTACAACTTAGGGGGCGCGCAACCCGTCAATCCGTCGGCAGACATCATCAAGATGCTGATGGACAAGATGACCAGTCTTGAGACCTCTGTTTCCGGCTCGCGCAACACTCTTTCATACGAGCAGATCTGCAACGAGCCCATTCATCCTTCTGTCCCAATCAGACCATATCCTAGCCAGTGGGAGATTCCAAAGTTTTCTCACTTTCAAAACAAGGAAGACCCACAACAACACTTACGGGCATTCAGACATGCCTGCTACCTCATTGGCCATGACGATGCATTACTCTTACGCACGTTTCCTATGTCTCTCTCAGGTGTTGCGCTTGACTGGTACAGCTCCCTTCCTAGCCATTCTCTCTTCTCATTCACACAATTGGCTCAGCTATTCCTCGATCACTTTTCCATCAACATAACCAAGAAGGTCTCAATCACGGACCTCTATTCTATTCGACAATTCGAGGACGAGTCCATAGCCGACTTCGTTGCTCGATGGAGAGGCCTTATCAACCAACTCTCCTTTTCCTTGCCTCAGGCCGAGCTTATTGAACTCTTTTATCAAGCCTGTGCCCGACACATCTCTTCCACCCTGAGGGTTCAAACCTTCCGCACTTTTGACGAGGCCTTCACGATGGCCCGCAAACTAGAGTTGCGTGCCATCGAGGAGAACAAAGTCAAGTTGCGGAGTAAGAATCCCAGCTCTAAGACCAATGACTCTTCTTCTGCCAAGCCATCATCATCCAATTCTAAATCCAAGGCTTCAGCTAATGCCGTGGTTGTCAGACCTTCATCTTCTTCGACCAATCAACCTGAGCCCTCTACATCTCAGAGCGCTACTCGGCAATTCCAGCAAAGATACGTGCAGCAATGATATACTCCTCTTGGAGAATCATATACATCTGTGCTGGAAAAGCTTCTTAAATAGGGAGTCCTCAATCTCCCTCAAGCCCGACCTCCTCCACAATTCGATCCCTCACACGCCATCCCCGCGTGGTATAGGGAGCAAGACTTCTGCAGCTTCCACCGTGTTAAGGGCCATGACACGGAGAACTGCAAGACCTTTAAGAACATAATACAAGACATGCTTGAAAAGGGGGATCTCATCTTAGACAATCCAAATGCACCCCCTAATCAGGCCATTGACATCTTCAAACAACCTTTCCCCAATCATCCGCCAACTCAGAACAATGTCCAGACCTTAATTGACGACAATCATGAGCACAATATTCAGACAGTCAATACGGTCTCTCCTTTCGTCCCCAATCAACCTCTTGAGGTTAGTCCATCAGTCAGTCCGTCACATGTGGATGAGCCTCTCTCCCTAGCTAGTTCTCCATTGACCTCTCTCATCTTGGAGGATGCCTCGGCCTTACCAGCACAACCAGTCTCGCCATCCTCCTTTCTGCGGCCTCTGGAGGACCCGACCCTTCCTACTCCTCAGCCGTAAGCGGAGGGCACCGTCATCCCTGCCCTTTACCCGCTGGAGGAGCCTCACTCCCCGGTTTCTTCTCCACCCAGGGAAGAACCTGTCTCTCCTTCGTCTTCATCTAAATCTGTCATGACTTCACCACACCATGCGTCTAAGACCACTACTCCCATCTCATCTTCAACCTCGCAACCATCAACATCTTCCTCTCAGCCATTTTCCCGGTTAGTGGAGAAGATCAAACTTCTCCCTCCGAGGAAAGTGACACCTCAGGTGTTGTGGGAGCGTCTTAAAGTCCTTCAACATACCCGCGCCCTCTCATCACATGCCGCTAATCCTCCCAAGACAGAATCTCATCAGACTCTTGACAAAGACCAGACTCTCAAACCTCAACCAAACCCATCCAAACCAAAGTCTGCATCTATCTCGTCTAAACCCATCAAGTCATTTGGCGTTCATCCTATCTCCTCCCTCACTCACCCGCAAGTGAAGGTGGACCTAGGCCAGACCTCGACCAGTAGTAGTCTTCCAACCAAGGCGAAGAAGACTGCCAGACCACAAAAACGAACGCCTCCTTCTCCGTCACCATTGCCATCCATTTTGGGCCCCCATCCTTCGACCTTGGCTAGCATCCTTCCCACTCCGGCCTTCAACCAAAACTCGTTGCCTCCTTTGCTTCCTCTGCCTACCTCCAGTCGTCCCTCTCCTAAAAAGGTGGTATCAATCACCAAGCAAGAGCCGTCTCCATCTGTCACCGCGCCATCAACCCATAAGGTGGTACGGAAACCTCTTCTAACCTCACCTAAGCAAAAGTCACCAACCTCGTGCATATCAAATAGCACGGACCCTCTATTGGGCTCATACTCGTCGATATTGCGCCGACTTCTCCAGACTTCCGACATAACCCTTCCACCCACCAAGCCTTTCCAACCTCTCGGGTCCAAGCCCTCCTGGTTCGACGATACGAAAATTTGTTTATATCATCATACACCAGGACACGACACCGAGACTTGCTGTGCCCTCAAGGCCGTCATTCGCCGCCACATGGAGAAAGACACTCTTCTCCTTGAGGACACTCTTGACCAGACCCTGACTCCTTCCTGTCCAACCTCTTCAAACACGTCAACATCTCACCAGCAAGACATGACCCCTTCTTCACCTCCCATTTTCGAAATCAATGCTATCCGTATAACCACTAGATTGCAAAAGGACAGGGCCAAGGAAAAAGCTGCCATTCCTTGGACCTATCCCTTCGTCAAGCCTCCCCTTGCGCCCAAGCCTAAAATTTCTATCCTTGGCGCGTCCCAACCTTCTTCGTCTTCCTCTTCTGGACCAATTCACGACTCCATGCTGAAGCAGCTTCACCAGACACCTGTGAAGATGTCTCTTTACGACCTTATCCAAACCTCGCCTCAGCACCGTCAAGCCCTTATCCAAGCCTTGCAGGCAGCGGAGGTCCAACCCGAGGACCCCTAACCACTCGCTGCCCTCGTCCATTCCTTGTCTCCTGTCGCTTCCATCACATTCAGTGATTCTGAGATTCCCACATCTAACACGAAAGATCAGGACGCCGCCCTCTTCATCACTACCTATGTTGATCAGACACGCATTAAACTCGTTATGATCGACGGCGGCGCTAGCATCAACATAATCTCTACCCACACCTTTGATCAGCTGGCTCTTCCCAAGAACTGCGTCTCCAAAATTGACGCGATCTTATGCTCTTTCAACGACACCACCGCCACGACCATTGGCACAGTCATCCTCCACATTTGCGTTGGTCCACGTACACTCCCAGAGCTCTTCTATATCATCGAAGGAGAGTTTCAATACAACCTTCTACTAGGCCGACCTTGGATCCGTGCCATGGCCTGTATACCCTCCACCCTGCACCGTTGTGTGAAGTTTGAACATGATGGGCAAGTCCACACCATTCCCGCTGACCCTTCACCCTTCAAGACTTGCAACACCACCTACCGTCCTAACGACGTCCTCATTCCCATCAAGCCGTCAACGCCGGCACCGCCTCCATCTGCGGAAGCTTCGACCAGTTCGCAATCGGTGGTTGCCCTCACCCCTCCTCTTCAAGCGCCGACCAAAGACCCCATGGAAGACATCTTCCAACGACTATCACTTGGGGAATATCGCTTGTTGACCCTTGACATGTTCCAAACTCTGCAAGAGTATGGATGCCTTCATCTCAGTCCTAATTACGACCATCAAATCGGGACGGTCGTACCTTATGGTCCTCCTCACTTTCGAACCAACTTTGTCTATGGGGGGCTTAATCAAGCTCCTACCAATGGCACTTCCCTCTCTTCACCCCAACCTTTCACATCTGATTTCTCATTTCTTGGCAACCCCGCCTTTGCACACACTTACCTTCACAGGTGTGCATGGAAGGGTTTTGGTTTCAGACGATATGAGTAGGGCTCCCATCAGCCCATCGAGCCGCTCAATGATCACGATGCCAAGAAACGGTATGGCCTGGGATATCATGACCCCACTCAGGCTCCTTCCGACCTTTGTCCCGAACCAACCATCGATCAATCTCTTCCAAACTCACCCATTTCTCCTCCGTCACCTACAGAGTCGGTGGTTTCCATCCCTCCTAGTTTTTTTTTCCATAAACACCATCCGCCTGGAACCCCTGACCTATCAGCTCAATGGGGTGCCCAGGTCTCTCCCTCTCATATTTCCTAGCATGGTAGAGGATGAGTCGGCAACCATTCACACTGTCCACTGCATTGACGATGACGCCATCCTTTCCTACATGGGTGCCGATGACTCTTTCATCCAGCGTTTCCTCCCTTCTGAGACCCAGGTTATGTTAAATGAATCTACCATTGACATCAACCTCCCTTCTTCTTCTGATGTTCCTCACGTCTTAAAGATTGGCCAATCTTTAAACGCTCAGGAGCAGCTTGACTATGCCCAGTTCCTTTCCAACCATAGCAAGGCCTTTGCCTGGACTTACAGTGACATGCCTGGCATCAACCCCACCATTGCTACCCATAACATTGTCACCAAACCAGAGGCTAAGCCTGTTAGGCAGAAGCTTTGAAAGATGCATCCTCGTGTTGCACTCCTTGTCAAAGAGGAGCTTCAGCGCCTTCTTTCTGTCTCCTTCATCCAACCCATCGATTATCCACAGTGGGTCTCTAACATCGTCCCGGTTACTAAAGCAACTGGGGGGATTCGGATCTGCATGGACTATCGCGACCTTAACCTAGCCTGTCCCAAGGACGACTTTCCTCTGCCTAACATTGACCAGCTTGTTGATCTCACGGCCGGCCATGAAATGCTATCTCTCATGGACGGGTTTTCAGGATACAATCAAATCCTGATCGCACCGGAAGACCAGCACAAGACTACCTTTATCACCCCATGGGGGACTTTCTGCTATCGAGTCATGCCTTTCGGCCTGAAAAATGCTGGTGCCACTTATCAGCGTGCCATGACCTACATTATCCACGATCTCCTCCACAAAATTATGGAGGACTATGTGGATGACCTTCTCGGCAAGTCCAAACTTTGTCGCGACCACCTGACCATTCTCACAATCATCTTCTCCTGTCTTCTGCAATACAATGTCCGCCTCAACCCCAAGAAGTGTGTCTTTGGGGTCCTCTCAGGCAAACTTCTCAGCTTCATCGTTTCCTTCTGTGGTATCGAGATAGATCCCGCCAAGATCCGTGCTATCCTCGAAATGCCGCCCCTAACCAATCTCAAGCAGCTTCGCAGTCTACAAGGGAAGCTCCAGTCCATTCGTCGTTTCATCTCGTAGCTTTCAGACCGCTGCCAACCTTTTCATCACCTCCTTAAGAAAGACGTCTCCTTTAAATGGGATAAGGGCTGTCAAGAGGCTTTTGAAGCCCTCAAAGGCTATCTGGTCTCTCCACCAGTCCTCATTCCACCTAAGGACGACCAACCCTTCTACCTTTATATCTCTGCTACCAACCATTCGTTAGGTGCCATGATCACGCACCGAGACGAGCATCATCGCGAGCAAGCGGTTTACTACATCAGCCGAACACTGGTCGACTATGAAACTCGGTATACTCATACCGAGAAACTCTGTTTGGCATTAGTCTTTTCTGCTACCAAGCTCCGCCACTATCTTCTCAACCACAAAACCTTTGTCGTCACTCACACCGACCCTCTCAAGTACATGCACTCCAAGCCATATCAGAATCAACGTATGGCTCGGTGGCTCATGCTGCTTGCTGAGATTGACTTTGAATTCATCCAATAGAAATCTATCAAGGGGCAAACCATTGCTGACCAACTGGCGGATGCCCCTCTTCCCGACAACCAACCTTCACACTGTGAGTTCCCTGACGAGTCTATCACTACCCTTTCCACCGATGACACCGTCTACCAGATGACTATGTTCTTTGACGGCTCCAAATGTCTACTCGGTGGGGGTGCGGGGGTCATCCTCATCCCACTCGAAGGGGAGCCCATGGCTCTATCTTTCAAGCTTGACTTTGATTGTACCAATAATATGGCCGAATATGAGGCCTTAATTTTGGGACTTCAGACTGCCCTTTCCCTCCACATCAAGTCTATCAACATCTTCGGTGACTCGCAGCTCATCGTTAATCAAGTTAACGGTTCATATCTCTGTAAAAATGAAGTTTTACAGAGGTATAAGAATCGTGCTGACCTTCTTTTGGCATCTTTCGACCATTACCTCTTACAGACTGTTCCACGCTCTACGAACAAGTTTGCCGACACCATGGCTTCTCTTGCTTCGCATATCCCGTCTTCATCATCGTCATCTCGCCTTTTTGTCACAGTGCATCGCGTACCTTTGCCTTCATACATCTCTCCTCACATCGACCATATCAACACTGTCAATTCTAGCCCACAAGATGACTGGTATAAGCAACTCGTGGACTACTTGTCTCTTTCTGTCACTCCTCCCAACCTCTCTAGCAATGCGTGGCGAGCTTTCATCAAGCGCATAGCTCGCTATACCATGCTATGAGGTCTTCTTTATAAGCGAGGCTTCGATGGTCTCCTTCTTCGCTGTCTAACCTCCGCTGAAGCTTCTCATGCCGTAAAGCAAGTCCACGACAGGATTTGTGGTGGACACTTCAGTGGAAACTCGGTTGCCAAGCGCATCCTTCGCCTGGGTTATTATTGGCCCACCCTTCATCAAGACTGTAGCGATTATGTTCGGCGTTGCATCAAGTGTCAGCAGCACTCTAACCTGCTTCATCTCCCCAGCCACGCCTTGCAAGTCGCTCAGGATTTTTGGCCTTTCTCTCAGTGGGGCTTGGATCTCATCGGTGAGATCAACCCTCACTCGTCTCTTCGTCATCAGTCCATCATCACTGCCACTGAGTATTTCACCAAGTGGGTGGAAGCCATTCCTCTTGTCTCCACAAAAGCCAACAAAATTGTCAACTTCATCAGCAGCCACATCATCTGTCATTTCGGTGTCCCTCACAAAATCATCACTGACAATGGCAAGTCCTTCAAAAACAAGACTCTCCAAAAACTATGCGACTCATTTGGCATCAAACTCAGCTTTTCTTCGCCTTACTACCCACAAGCAAATGGGCAGGCCGAGGCTTCCAACAAAATTCTCACCAAAATTCTCATGAAGGTGGTCGACGATACAGGAAGGGATTAGCACGTTCATATCCCCTTCGCTTTGTGGGCCTACTGCACTAGCATCCAAACCTCTACGGGTGCTACTCCCTTTTCTCTTGTGTACGGAACAGAGGTTGTCTTACCTCTCGAAGTACAGATCCCGTCTCTTCGCATCTCCCTGCATGACATTCTCTCCAACGATGACTTTCGTCAAGATCACCTAGCTCAACTTGAGTTACTCGACGAACGCCGTCTGGCTGCCCTTAATCATCTCCATGTCTACCAAAGTCGCATAAAGCGGGCCTACGACAAAAATTTGTGAGAACGAGATTTCAACATCGGAGACCTCGTCCTCAAAGAGAATCAGCATGTGACCAATATGGAGCGAAGTAAACGAGGCAAATTCGCCCCCAATTGGCTTGGACCTTTTATCATCACGCACAAGTATGGGTCAGGGACTTATCGTCTGTCTTCCCTCGACGGATGGCCAGAACCTGAGCCTCTTAATGCGTTGCATATTCGACCTTTCTTCTGTTAGTCAAGTACTCGTCTACTTGACACGTAACTTGAGCTCATCCCTTGAGCAATCCTTGTCCTCTTAATCCTCATCCCTTTCAACCCTATTCCTCTTAACAAGCCCTCTACAACCCTTTTAGGATGCAGTGATGCTTTGTCCTAATAAAAGGGGGCGTCCTTGAACTTCTACAGTCTTGTCCGTGACTCAAATTTCTATCAATATATCCAAATCAAGATGTCAAAACATATCCATGGTCATTAAATCAAGTCAAATTAAAAAGACAGATTGATCCCTCGAAGGACAGTTGTACTATCATTGCTGTATTACTAGACTGATCCCTTGAAGGACAGCTAGGCCAACTTTTCAAACATTATCAAGCAAAAATATAGACCACTCCCTCGAAGGATGGCTATGACTAATCTGGCAATAAACAGCACTATTTTAGAAGCTTCCCGCATTGATCAGCTTTGCAACCTGACCATTACATCAAATGACATCTCTATGCAGGCTTCCCGCATTGATCAGTCTGCGCAAAAAAAAAAAAAAAAAAAAAAAAAAAAAAAAAAACGAGTCACGGACATTGGCTTGTAGTTGTCTCAGGGTCTCCTATAAAAGGGGCAAGGTTATTCCTACTCTTAAACTGGGTTACCCTATCCTCCTCCTATCACCTGCTCAAGGGACTTCGAGCTCACTTTAATGTCAAAGTGATTCGATTACCGTTCTAACACCATACTGGTCAACGATGCAATGCATGAATGGGGCTTTTGTTCTTATAACCCCTATCTATGCTTCCTTTCTGGTCCTTGTCAATGAAAGAGCGATTTGCCTTTCACCTTTTCTCTACACTTTGGTCACGCTTGGGCCACGTCAATTGTCGACTCATCCTTAAACCAAACCAACTTCAACATTTTTCAAACCAGCCTCGACATTCTCAACATGACATCAGGCATCATCCTTGTCCATTTCACATAGTTCCCATGGACACCAATACACATGGAAACTACCGACCAGACCCAATTTATGTTAAGCATAAACCAATACTTGCTGAAGCATAAATAGACCTTCCATTCATTTTTAGCATGCATCCATCGCGACTATGGAAACTTGCTAGGGATGAAAGACTCTCGACCACTTCTACAGAACACACCATCTGTAGCATCCTTTTATCCTCATCTTCCCCTCGTCATTTCGACGCTTGACCACATCCAATCATCAACCAATCTTCTCAATTCGTCCAAACTACATTGGTCTGAGGCCCTATGACCAGGGCTATGTAGGCAGCACTCAGATACCGCATCTTCTGAGGTTAGCTCAACCACCCCCATTTGTTCGTCTCTATGATGGACAAACCTTCTCTTCTTTGACTCTTATCACGACCAACTCCGTCAACTTTGACCAAGACCAATCATCGACTTTGACAAAGACCAATCATCCCTCTGACCCTTCCTCCCTTTTAGGGAGAACTACATCAGCCTGAGGCCCTATCACCAGGGCTATGTAGGTAGCACTCAGTTGGCATGGGGTCTTCTGGGGTTAGCTCGGCCGCATCCTTTCGTCCATCCATCCTCTTGACCCATGACCATTGGAGATCATGCGTATCTTCTTTGACCTTCTTCCAAGCCAATGTTGCCTTGGTTGTTTTTGCGTGTATGCTATTCCACGGCTGGTTAGCAGAATTGTCCGCAGACTATTTTTGACCCTTCGCAAGTATAGGATCGCGAGCCAGTTGATCCCTACTACTTGTGGCTTTTTTGTGTTTCTGGGAGCACTTCCTGAGCCCTGGATACCTGGAACACGATGACCATTTGGAGCTTCAGCTTAGATTGAGTGACCCGATCAGCAGACGACTAAATGCTGGGGCCCGGTTACTTCAATTTTGGCACTCCTTGACCCTTGACATGCGACAATTTGACCTGACCCTCTCGTGAAGTGGACTACATGCAATCACGACTATGGCAGCGTTTTCACTCACTCTCTTCTATCCATTTCTCTGTCAAATCGACACTCGATCTTCGGTTCCCTTCTCTCGACTATCACTTTGAGGGGGGAACACCTCATCCTTTTTCTGGGGCAACCAACTCCTGTTTTTGTCTTGCAGTTCGTCTAGAACAACCAACAAGACAAAAAGGGGCAAATGTAGACACTGCAAACGTGTCTGCACCTTGGTTCTCCCCCTTGGTCCTTTCTCCCTCCTAGTCCTCCTTGGTCCCTAACCTACCTAAGTCTTATTAATTGGAAATAAACATCTATTTTTAATTAAATAAGGCCCCCTTTCCACCCTACCCTTGCCACCTTGGATCCTCCCTTGAATCCCTCCACCTTCCCCCTAGCATTTATTAGGCCAAATCTCTCCATTATATCCCCCCGCGCCCATTTTGGCATCCTTGTGACCGTTCTTCCCATGACCCCTCGCCCGGCGGCGTGCAAGAGTGGGCAGAGGCTATTTTTAGCCTCTGTGCCCATCCTGTGACCGCCGACGTCGGCGACCCTTCGGCTGACATCGGCAAAACTGCCGGCATCAGCAGCCCTCATTATCCCTTCCTGCATCCGTTGCAGCCCCTGGACTCTTGAGTTCGAAAATAGACTTCTCTTGGCGCTTTGGCTTTCATCTCTCCTCTGTCTTGACCTCGTGCAACAGCAGCAACAGGTGAAAAGGCTCTGGATCAGGTATTCTCTTCTTGCAACAAGTCTTCTTTGGCTCCAGCAACAGCTTCTCCTCTCTTCATTCAGCAAGCTAAAAGGTAAGCAAGTCTGGTTTTTTTATTTCATTTATTTAGTATTTAGTAATCTATCCTCTATTGTCTTCTACCCCCTCTGTCCTTCCCCCTGAGAGGCTGCAAAGCCTTCTCAGGCCCTGTCCTCTGTGAATCCTCCTCTTCCTTTTCCTCTGTGTCTCTTCCTCTTCCCCATCCCTCTGCCAAAAAGACCTTGCATCAGGCACCCAACCAGAACCAGACCACCCCCCAGTCCATCCAAACTTGTCCCCGTTCAGTCTCAGACCCGTCCACAGTCCAGAAAGCAACCCAGACCCGACTACAGACCACAACCCTGACCGACGCCGGTCACTTCCCCAACCGACGTCGGCAGGATAGCCGACGCCGGCAGATCAGCTAACCGATGCCGGCGACATTTCTGACCTCGACGACTATCTTCAGCCCAACAACTCCTTCAGGTAATCATTTTGTTTTCTTCTTTCCTTTCTAATTTCTTTGTCACTTCTATATTCTGGCATTCTATCTTTTTATCAGTCATTTATCTTTATCAAACAGTGGGTTGACCTCCCTTAAGGAAGTTTTTACACTTCTGGGAACAAGCTTTTGCTTGGCAACCCACTGCCTATCCATCTAGCATTTTTCTTGTCCAAGTTTCCCTTTTTTCTTGTAGGTGTCATTCCTCCACAGCCAAAGAGGAGTGCCCACAAACATCTGGATTTACGGTGCGCAATCTTTAGTCCAGGTACTTCCCAAGCCTTGTCCATTACTTCTTTTTAGTTTCTTCTTTTTCTTAAGTCTGAAAAGCAAATTTGAGGTAGAAACATCTCTGGTAAGATTATTATTAATGGTCACAATTGAGTATCTTGATGCTCATCTTCCTAAGGCATCACAGTTCAACCCACAGTTCATCCTGTAAGATTATTTTTTGGCATCTTTCGACCATTACCTCTTACAGACTGTTCCACGCTCTACGAACAAGTTTGCCGACACCATGGCTTCTCTTGCTTCGCATATCCCGTCTTCATCATCGTCATCTCGCCTTTTTGTCATAGTGCATCGCGTACCTTTGCCTTCATACATCTCTCCTCACATCGACCATATCAACACTGTCAATTCTAGCCCACAAGATGACTGGTATAAGCAACTCGTGGACTACTTGTCTCTTTCTGTCACTCCTCCCAACCTCTCTAACAATGCGCGGTGAGCTTTCATCAAGCGCACAGCTCGCTATACCATGCTAGGAGGTCTTCTTTATAAGCGAGGCTTCGATGGTCTCCTTCTTCATTGTCTAACCTCCGCTGAAGCTTCTCATGCCGTAAAGCAAGTCCATGACGGGATTTGTGGTGGACACTTCAGTGGAAACTCGGTTGCCAAGCGCATCCTTCGCCTGGGTTATTATTGGCCCACCCTTCATCAAGACTATAGCGATTATGTTCAGCGTTGCATCAAGTGTCAGCAGCACTCTAACCTGCTTCATCTCCCCAGCCACGCCTTGCAAGTCGCTCAGGATTTTTGGCCTTTCTCTCAGTGGGGCTTGGATCTCATCGGTGAGATCAACCCTCACTCGTCTCTTCGTCATCAGTCCATCATCACTGCCACTGAGTATTTCACCAAGTGGGTGGAAGCCATTCCTCTTGTCTCCATAAAAGCCGACAAAATTGTCGACTTCATCAGCAGCCACATCATCTGTCGTTTTGGTGTCCCTCACAAAATCATCACCGACAATGGCAAGTCCTTCAAAAACAAGACTGTCCAAAAACTATGCGACTCATTTGGCATCAAACTCATCTTTTCTTTGCCTTACTACCCACAAGCAAATGGGCAGGCCGAGGCTTCCAACAAAATTCTCACCAAAATTCTCATGAAGGTGGTCGACGATATAGGAAGGGATTAGCATGTTCATATCCCCTTCGCTTTGTGGGCCTACCGCACTAGCATCTGAACCTCTACGGGTGCTACTCCCTTTTCTCTTGTGTACGAAACAGAGGCTGTCTTACCTCTCGAAGTATAGATCCCGTCTCTCCGCATCTCCCTGCATGACATTCTCTCCAATGACAACTTTCGTCAAGATCGCCTAGCTCAACTTGAGTTACTCGACGAATGCCGTCTGGCTGCCCTTAATCATCTCCATGTCTACCAAAGTCGCATAAAGCGGGCCTACGACAAAAATCTGTGAGAACGAGATTTCAATATCGGAGACCTCATCCTCAAAGAGAATCAGCACGTGACCAATATGGAGCGAAGTAAACGAGGCAAATTCACCCCCAATTGGCTTGGACCTTTTATCATCACGCACAAGTATGGGTCAGGGACTTATCGTCTGTCTTCCCTCGACGGATGGCCAGAACCTGAGCCTCTTAATGCATTACATCTTTGACCTTTCTTCTGTTAGTCGAGTTGGAACACCTCATCCTTTTTCTGGGGCAACCAACTCCTGTTTTTGTCTTGCAGTTCATCTAGAACAACCAACAAGACAAAAAGGGGCAAATGTAGACACCGCAAACGTGTCTGCACCTTGGTTCTCCCCCTTGGTCCTTTCTCCCTCCTAGTCCTCCTTGGTCCCTAACCCACCTAAGTCTTATTAATTGGAAATAAACATCTATTTTTAATTAAATAAGGCCCCCTTTCCACCCTACCCTTGCCACCTTGGATCCTCCCTTGAATCCCTCCACCTTCCCCCTAGCATTTATTAGGCCAAATCTCTCCATTATATCCCCCCACGCCCATTTGAGCATCCTCGTGACCGTTTTTCCCATGACCCCTCGCTCAGCGGCGTGCAAGAGTGGGCAGAGGCTATTTTTAGCCTCTGTGCCCATCCTGCGACCGCCGACGTCGGCGACCCTTCAGCCGACGTCGGTGAAACTACCGGTGTCGGCAGCCTTCATTATCCCTTCCTGCATCCGTTGCAACCCCTAGACTCTTGAGCTCGAAAACAGACTTCTCTTAGCGCTTTGGCTTTCATCTCTCCTCTGTCTTGACCTCGTGCAACAGTAGCAACAGGTGAAAAGGCTCTGGATCAGGTATTCTCTTCTTGCAACAAGTCTTCTGTGGCTCCAGCAACATCTTCTCCTCTCTTCATTCAGCAAGCTAAAAGGTAAGCAAGTCTAGTTTTTTTATTTCATTTCTTTAGTTTTTAATCATCTATCCTCTATTGTCTTCTGCTCCCTCTGTCCTCCCCCCTGAGAGGCTGCAAAGCCTTCTCAGGCCCTGTCCTCTGTGAATCCTCCTCTTCCCTGTCCCTCTCTTTTTCCAATCACAGACAACTTTCTCATCCCTCTGCCAAAAAGACCTTGCATCAGGCACCCAACCCGAACCAGACCACTCCCCAATCCATCCAAACTTGTCCCCGTTCAGTCTCAGACCCGTCCTCAGTCTAGAAAGCAACTCAGACCCGACTACAGGCCATAACCCCGACCGACGCCGGTCACTACCGCAACCGACGTCGGCAGGATAACCGACGCCGGCAGATCAGCTAATCGACGCCGGCGACATTTCCGACCTCAGCGACTGTCTTCAGCCCAACAGCTCTTTCAGGTAATCATTTTGTTTTCTTCTTTCCCTTCTAATTTCTTTGTCACTTCTGTATTTTGGCATTCTGTCTTTTTATCAGTCATTTATCTTTATCAAACAATGGGTTGACCTCCCTTAAGGAAGTTTTTACACTTCTGGGAACAAGCTTTTGCTTGGCAACCCACTGCCCATCCATCTAATGTTTTCTCATCCAAGTTTCCTTTTTTTCTTGCAGGTGTCATTCCTCCACAGCCAAAGAGGAGTGCTCACAAGCGTCTGGATTTACGGTGCGCAATCTTTAGTCCAGGTACTTCCCAAGCCTTGTCCATTACTTTCTTTTAGTTTCTTTTTCTTAAGTCTGAAAAGCAAATTTGAGGTAGAAACACTAAGGCATGGGTGTGTTCCTTTCATATATCTATATTTTCAAGGGAAAAAGTCTTGAAATTACTTCAAGAGGTCCATAATATGCACTAGCTCTGTGTTGGAGCAATAGGTGCCCAGAGTGGTAATTTTTGGTTCCCTTTCTAAGCTAATAGCTACCTTGGTAGTATTTAAAGGTGATTTATAGGGTTCATTCTTCTCTTTGTGTGAATCCTTGACTTGTATGCTTCCCTCAGTTGTCTCTACCTAAATATGGGTAGAGTCTTCTTCTAGGGTGTTATGCTTAACTTGACACACTAACTTCCTTTTCTTAGTCAAACTCTTCCAGGTATGTTCCTTCCATGAGTCATAATTTTCATCACTAAAGTCAATATTAAGGGTTTTATCTTTAAATAAGGTTGGAATCACTAACCATTTTTTAATGAACATGTCTTTTAGGTGCTCCTCCAATATTTTAGTGTCCTCAAATACTGACCTTCAAACTATGTGTAGTGGCTCAATCAATTCAAGGTTTTGTTGGTTCCCAATTGTACACCTCTTTAACTTGGATTTGCACACTTTAAAGGAAATGCCAAGAAATGATGATAAAACCACTAGAATTTCATTGTATCTAGGGAAGGTTTTTGCATCATGAATGGACCAGACTAGAGAAAATTACTAAGAGGACCTGCAAAGGGTATGGTTAGCTCCCTGCTACCTGGATCTACCTAAACCAAGGTGAGATAACCTATGTGGTAGATTTCTCACATTTGGGAATTTTACACTTAAATCTCCATGAGTATTCTATAAAAAGGGGGAAATATGACCAAATCATAATCAAATTTTTCATACTTCACCTGTGAAGGGTTGTCATATGAAATGCACAAATTCTTTATGTCATACACAAGCTACTAAACATAGATGAAATTATGAATGCAATATTCCTTTTGAAAAAGTCATCAATAGTAAAGAAACTAAATGAAAGACTACAATGCTAGGATTTAAATCAAAAAATTCAAACACATTTAAAATATGCAATATATTATACATCTATAAGGCAAGTAACACTTTTAGTATATAACAGGGTGAGTTATTTTCATGGTAGGATAGGCGAGGACAAGTTTATAGTTAATTATAAAATGGAGAGTGGTATGGTGGTGGATCGTAACTAGTAGGTTATCTATAATAATTTCATGATAATGTTCCTTAGTAAATATGTAAAAAATACATCAAATGCAAGACAATGATAAACACCAAATGATCCCTGAGAGACTAGGACATACACTGAAAACTAGAATCTCAAATAACTTCTCCTACTAAATTCAAGAACCTAGGGTGCCCTCAAAAAATCTAAATGCATAGAGGGATTTATAATCTATATGCATGTTCAGAATAATAACTAGTAGTAAACACCAACCCAAATATCTAGTCATCAGTAACTATAAAAAATGTTATTACATTTCATTATCAAGATATAATAAAGAACCAAAAATGTTTTCTAGTGTCTTGAATAGAAATATTAAAAACATAAACACTTTAGAATGCTTCCATGGGGAAAATCATGGTGAGATTTTTCTTTTGACAAGGGAGACATAGATATGCTCTCAAATCTTGCTAATGTCTATATAGATGCAACCACCTTAGTAAGGGAGATAAACTATACACACATCAATTAATCCAAGAAAAAATTCTATAGAACTTAGACTTAGAGAAAAAAGATGCTTAAAATGACCTACAACAACCAAAAAGAAACAATGACCTTGAAATAGAAGACAAAGCCCCTATTTATACATTTTTAAATCTAAAATCATGGGTCATAACTTGCAAAATTATAGAGCAAGCCTTCAATTCCATCAATATACTTCTAGCTGGAAAATGTTTCTTGCCACACTTGAGATATTCATCCACTTATGAGAAAGAATCATTATTGTAACTACCTTTGCAAAGAATGATGAGGAATTGTAACTGCCTAGAGCATATCATTTGATCTTTTGTCTAAAAATTCCTTTCACACAAGATTAGGAGGATATTTATTTGAATATCCAAACAAATTTTGTCTTGATGTGAAACTACCTGAAGATCCCTTTGATCACTCACTTGCACAATTGGAGGGAGAAAAACATTTGAAAATACAAACAACTTTTGTCCATATGTGCATTTTATTTGGAAATGTTTTTTTATTAATTAATTTTAAATCATGGACACTTATAAATAATAAATATATTTTTTATGCATGCCAAGGGAAATCACATTACCTCTAATGATGGCTCGATATTTGGTCCAGTTGTGACATGAAATTAAAAATGATTCACAATCATGATTTGTAAATATTTGATCCAAAATGGTAGTTAGCCATTATTTTATGTTTAAAATCATTGACACATCCATGGAAAAGCCATTGATTTTAAATTTAACCTAGACACTTGTCACGTCCTCATGTAATCATATCCCTTTAAAAAGTTGATCCTGACTCTCACTATTGGATCTTGATAGGTTAGATCAATGCATGTTGTTAGATTTTTATCAAAGGATCAAACACCATTGGATGCTCAATAGGCCTATGATAAAATTATGCCACTTGGTAGCTTTACAAGATCTCTATATAATTCTCTATTATCCCCATCAAGTTAATTCTCTCTTACCAAGTGGTATTCATGTGTCCACTTTAGGCTTCATTGAAAAGTTGTGACTTAATGCATCCTATTAATTAGAGGGTGTACACTTAAATTCATACCATTGATTGATGAGAAAATTCTCAATCCTTACCATGCACTACAATATTTATATTCTAAATTTGAACTCACACCATCAAATCTTGATTGCTCAAACAAATGTACTCTATTAGATTATGATTTAAGGGGTGGGGCATTTTGATATTTCCTTTTAGCTGGCCTTGAGGATATGACATTTAGTATCCTTATGGGATTCTTGTGTACTTTTAAGATAATTTATACCAATTTGAGTTCCATCATGCCATGTGTAAGTGTCTCACTTGATCTCAAGTCCTATTGAACTATCAATTACTAGCTCACATCATCAAATCTTTGGAAAATGCTCAAACTTTCAATCATGCCCCATGAGCTTGACATTTATCATGCTTGCACTTATCCTGAGTTCCTTTAAATTTTTAGCTTTGATCATGTATCATCAAATCATCTTACTCCAATCAAAAATGTGTTGTTATATCTTTCCCATTTAAAAAAAATGGCTACTTCATAGGGTCTAAAATTGAAGCTCACATGATCATCTTGGACAATTGAATCTTAATAGCTAGTCCCTATTCATTAAAGTTGACATCCATGCACCTATCAAAATATGTCCATGATATTTTCATACATAAAATTCATAAATATTTCTTTTGTACTTTGTTTTGAGGAAATTTTATTTGATTCTTTGTCTTTAGTATTCTTGTTTGCTTCGACAATCCTACTTTTGGTTTTTTCTTTAACACAATTATCCTGTAAGAATTGAGTCTTTAGCCTTTGGATTTTTTCCTTTGTTAGAAAAATTATTTTATACATTTTATCTAAAATAACTCTCCTAAATGAAATATTCTCTCTCACTTTTGTCAAAGGAATTTGACACTTAGCTCCTTTTCCTTTATCAGGACAATTGTTTTTGAAATTTTGTCTGAAACAATTTCCCCATTAAAATTGAACTTGGAAATATTCCCAAAAGAATGCAATTCTCTTGGAATTTTTACTCGATAAAAATATCTAAATTAAATAAGACCTCTACTCCCCATCAAATTTGATGAAAGTACCTTTCAGGCCCTTTGAACATATCTTTGGGAAGCTTGAAAAGTACCTTTCAAAAGTTTCATCAAAGGCATCTACCATATAAAATTTCCCTTAAGCCTTTGGAATGGCCCTTAGATCTTTAAAAACTGCCTCTTAGACTTTCTAAAAGTATCCTCCAAATCCTCTGGAAGTTTCCTTTAAGATTTTTGAAAATGTTCTTTGCCATCCAGACTTATCCTTTAGAATTTATGTAGATGCCATTTAAGAATTTTGTAAGGGCAAAATGGCCAAGGGAAATAATATTTAAGAAATTTTGTAAAGGAAAAATGACCCTTATAAATTACCCTTTAAGAATTTTACAAGGTTAGAATGCCCAAAGGAAATGATCCTTCAAAAAAAATTCCAAGGCAAAATGACCTTTCAATATTTCTAGAAGTACCTTTGGTTGAAGTAAATAAGTCCCTTAATTTTTTCAAGTTTTTTGTACGGGAAAAATTATTGAATGGAAAGGGCCCTTAAAAAAATTTTACATAGACAAAAAGTCTAAAAAAATTACTAGAAACAAATGAAATAACCCTTTATGATTTTTGTTCAGATAAAAATACCTAAAGGAAATGACCTTATGGGCTTTTTGTGTAGATAAAAGTCCAAAACAAATGACCCTTTCAGATATTTTGTAAAACACTTATACTAAAATACATAAAACATTGAATTCTTTTAGACTTTTTTTAGTGGAAAAAATGTCTAACAAAACTAAGTCTTCAAAAATTTTGTTCGAGAAAAAAAAATTGAATACCTATTTCTGTCGAACATTGTGTTCATGTGAAAAGCTTGAAAAGTCTAAGGGAAGAACACCTTCACCAATCAAAGACAAAACAAAGGACTTATCCAATTTTTAAATGAACTTGACCTTCCACATGAATAATTTGAAATAGTAGTAAGGATAAAGACATAGTAATTTTCACTTGATAAGGGCCCAATTGCTTCAATGTAATTTTGAGCACTAACAAGTTCTATAAAGAAAATGAGAAAGTGTTAACAAACTACTCCTTAAGGCATCCCAGTTGGCTATTGATTTAACAGTTTTGGGAATATATGTGTATCATTCCTAATTTATTTAAGGGCCTAACATAATAAATTAGTAAATAAACATGTAATAATTAAGCTACTAATTTGTGTAAATTATATTGTAATTTTGACCTTTCTAAAAATAGTAATAAAAGATGGAAAATAAGACTTAGCTAAAAATTATCTGATACGACTGAGATAGGGTCTGATATTAACTTTACAATAATGGGACACTATCACAAAATAACATCTAACATTCATTTTATGATTAGATAGGAGCATCAAAAGTGGACAAGAGTGGCACCAACACTATAGTCCACCTCTGCCATGATTGTCCTAAGGATCTAATCTTTTTGAGTTTTGTTTACTAGGTTTGCATGAACCTATCTATGAAGTTTGTAGATCTCCTTGTAAAGTATATTTTGTCTTCAAACCCTATACTCCATTGTGATTTAACCAATTTGAAGAAAGAGATGGGAGGTTAGTTTGTATAAAATTCACTAAATGTGTATCCACACCCCTTGTATAGGCACACTACCTGCATATCAATACTTCAAAGAGGGATCAGGCTATATGTAGTTATCCCACTTGATGTGGTTTGTGAAATAGAGTGTATGAACATGAAAAATGATAAAATAGATGTTCTTGAGGTGGTTATGGATTGGTATAAGGATTTGAATAAACTTATGAGTGTATTAGCTGGCTATATGTAGAAAATAGGGAAGATTGCTTGAGTAGTCTTGTTTATTTAGTGATATTTACCAACCCATTCCAAATGATCTTTGAATGGGATTTTATAGGGATATATTAGTCATGAGTTGAATGAGATCACATTAGGCCTACAAGGAGAAGGATGGGAAACCATAAGGATTTGACCATTGGGGCTAAAAATGCACTTAGATAGGAGTGTTAAAAGTAGACATGAGTGGCATTGATGATATAGTCCAAGTGTGGCACTATTATCATAAGTTGATGGGGCTTAGGGGATGGATTAGTCATGAAAAGAGGGTGTAGATCAGCTAGGATCAAGTTTTAAAGGATATGGATGACTAAGAATCTGTGAAAAAATGCTTATGAGGGTTAGGAGAACAAGTAAGAGGGACCTATGGGTTAGGTGTCACAAACCGTACTCAAGTTACCAATTTTTGCTTTTTATATGACTACATTTCCCCCATTTATTCTAGAGATGTAGCAAAATGAAATACTGGGATAAATAAAAAATAGAAAATGTACCTAAACTTACCAACAAGGGAGAAGCTCATGAAGCTGTGTGATGCTAAGTGTGCATAGACATAACATGTTTTGAAATGTGAAATATGAAAAACAAAACAAAGAGTATATTAGTTCCTACTAGATACATTATATCTAAAATAAAAATGTACAAAAGTTGGTTAAGAGAGAAATGAAGAGAAAGGAATGAATACACCTCACTAGGTATGCAAACCAATACAAAACCTATTGTGATGTTGAGTGATGCTAGATGATATTGTGTAATGCTAGATGATGTTATACTAAGAGTAATATCATGAATGAAGCTAAGCGTTCAATTCCCTAGAAGTGGCTCAAGAATGCAAAGGCTAGCCCTTTGGCTCCATCATCACCCACTAAATGAAGCTAAGTGATCATGCATGTGATAATCAATGTTTAGACTATGTGTCTAATCCTTCTGAGTAGGTGGATCAAGAACACAAAGGATACCTAGTCCTTTGGCTCCATCATTGCCCCATGAAGTGAAGCTATGAACTAATACTAGTAGGAAATGTGTGTTATATGAGATGTATTCTAAAACCCATAAATGTAATATGATCTAAAAATGTTGGCATAGATATCCAAATGTATGTTAGAAACTAGACCACTCTTGGCCACTTTGAAAGATGGAGATTAGGCTTTTATGAAAGCCACTTTAAAACTTGTGCACTAGGATTACATTAAAGCCACTCAAAAAATGTGGATGTTAGGATTATATGATATCCATTTCAAAATGATACCAACCACCTATAGATGGAATAAGGGATGTAACTACTGAGAATACCTAGGTAATTTTGAAATCAAAAATAAAATAAAACAAATGTGCTACACATATTACCCCCAATCACTGGTGGCTGAAACATGGATTCTAATATAGAAGTTATACCAACTATTGTATCTAAAAATGGAAGTGAGAGCCATCATGCCATGTATGATGCCCCCTATATCTATATTCTCTGATCAAAAGTGTACTAAAAACTATTTATTTTGGACTGGTCTAACTGTACAAAACTATAGTTGAACCTAATTTTCTACCTACTTTTGGAAAATCAATTTTTTAATTATTTAGACAAGAGCATTAAAAATGGAAGTAGTGGCATTAGTGTTGTTGTCCAATCTTGGTTTTATTATCCTGGGTCAAATTTGGTAACTATTCTAACATTTTTACTATCTATCAAGTCTATTCTAACTAGTTTGATGTTTGGTTGTTATTTTGGGTGTGCTGCAAGCTAGATTTTTGACTATTAAGAGCTCTAATCTCTGTGACAAAACCCTTGTTTGTTGTCCCCTATTTTGAGGGTAGGAATGAAGATCTTGCAATGACTACCCTCAAAATAAAGAGCCCTATAAGTGAGTTATGATTCAAAAATACATGATATAGCAATGATAATTGATAAGATATCTGAAGATATGACATGGTTTATAATGAGAGATTATTAGATCAATAGGGGTATCCCTAGATAGATATAACAATGTAATAACATGTGCAATGTACTAAAATAGAATTGGATGTGTTAGCTTTTAGTTATTAGTTTTTACTGTTCAAGGATGGATGGAGCATGATTTCCATCATGTCATCCAAGAGAGAAAGATAATGCATAATTAGGATCATGGCATTGAAAACAATTGGAAATAAATCAAGCAATAAACATAAAAAGCAAGAAGAAATAAGCATACAAGAGTGGCCAAGGGGCCAAGAAAAAAAGGTACATGGGCACATGTCACTCAAACTAGAAAGCAAGCATATAAGACATGTTCAAATTCCACATACATATAGAATTAAAATAAGCAAGGTTGGCGTGAAAGCCATAATCACATCAAAGAGTATAGGAAAAGGACATTGGAAAATGTCCTAAGTCACCCACATGAATAGAATAAAATGACATATGCAAATATCCTAAGTCACATACAAGAAACAAAATATGAACTCAAAAATACAAACAATCTAGCTACATTAAGAAAGAAAGTAAAGCATGTAAATACTGGAAATACAATCACATCTAACTAATCAAAGCAAGAAGTGAAAGTATGCAAGACATGGTAGTATAAGACTAGGTATATGCTAATAAATACACAAATGCTATATACTTAGTTAGTGTTGATAGAGTAATCTATGTAAGCTAGTAAGTAATGTATATCAACATGATAACTAGAGTGTGTGGTATAGGAATGGCATAACTTGGATGGTGTAGTCATGTATAAGATGTCCCTAGTGGGTATGTAAATCGATGTGTTTCTTGAATGTATAATTAGGATGCCCCCTCAATGGGTAGAGTGAAGCAATCAAAAATTTGGATGTTAGTGAACACACTCAAACAAGATCAAGTGAAGAATGGTAATGTAGATAAATCGACAAACAATAGAATAGAATAACAAATGTAATTCTAGCATTGTGGTAGAAATGTAAAGCATGGATGATGCATAGAATTGACATGTTTTTGGTGTTTTTGATTTATTTGAATGTTTTTTGGTATTTTTAAATAGTATATTATTTTTGTATTTTTTTTTTTGACAAGTAAGCTATGTACAATCAATCATGAGGAGACTATGTATAGTAAAAACTAAGAAACTATGTGCAATAAAAATTGAGAAATTATGTACAAGAAATTGAAAAGAAGCTATATATAAGTAAGCTAAGAAGAAAAGATACTAACTGATGAGTCTCATGGGAGAGTCGTTATCATGGTGTCATGTATTAAACAAAGGAATCATGCATGATTATGAAGCATGAGGGAATGGCTATGAATATGATTCTAAATATTCAGATTCATTGTTGGTATGTTATAAATCATAATAACCTATATTTTTCCACTCATCATTATCATTTTGATCTTAAACCAATGGAATTCTAGTGTTGATTTTTGTTATAACTAGATATTTTCCTTTGATAAATTATGTCTTTGAATGATTTACCTTAGGATGTTTAATAAATCCCAAACCTTGGTGACAAACATTATCAACTGATAGAATAGGAGTAGTGATGCTTTGAACATGCTTGCCCAACCCTTGACCTTGATAATCAAACTATTGTAGAT